>LR812526.1:20688419-21008419 GCA_903798195.1 Danio kyathit
GTGTGTGTGTGTGTGTGTGTGTGTGTGTGTGTGTGTGTGTGTGTGTGTGAGTGTGTGTGTGTGTGTGTGTGTGTGTGTGTGTGTGTGTGTGTGTGAGGCAGGTGTTTTAGCACTTGTTAAGGACTAGACCTGTCATTTTAGTTTAGGATTAGCTGGAGATTTGGACTGCATCTCTCATGACTTGTTTGACAGCTTGTTTGGTTGCTGGATTGTTTGTGCATCTCGACCACTGGACCAGATGTTATTTGTCTTTTTGTTCGCTGAGGTTGATTCCAGTTATGGCTGGATTTGGCTGGAATTTACTGAAGCAGAAAACTGACATTTTATTAGACTGTATTTTCTGCATCGAGGACTCTTGTAGTTTTAGTTGTAATTAGTTAACGGATTGCAGAAAATAAATATGACATAATTGAAATGAGAACTAAATATGACATAATTGGAATACACTAATAATTTTGGATAACAAGTGTTTTCCAATTCACTAATTAACTGCTGTACTTCATATTTGTGATTACATAAACTGTGAAACAGGACCAAGACAGAAAGCTTTTTTCGTTTTGAGCTATTTTCCAGTTTTTGCCATTTGTATTTTTGTTTGCATGATTTGTTTTTATATTAGTTCCAAAAATTTATTTGGATTAAAAACAGAAAATCTAATTCAGAATTAAGTGTTTTAAAATGAATCTGTTATATCTGCAATCAGTGGCGGCTGGTGTTAAAAAATGTGTGTGTGTTGGGGGTGGGGGGGTGGGGGGGGGGGGGGGGGGCAATCTAACTGTTGGTAAAGTAAGAGTGTAAAAAGAGTGTAAAAGCAATTTTTCAGGTGATGTATCAAAAAACTAAAATATGACTAAAGCATACAATAAATGCATCACAAATCAGTTCATTTCATCAAATCATTCTTTATTTTCCTTTTAAAAATGTTTTAAGTATTGAGAAATTTTACTCTATCTTTGTGATTGTATTTTTTCTATATTTATATGGTAAATAGTATCTTTTTTGGAAAATATTTTCTTAGGAAAAGTTATTAAATATATTTTAAATAATAAAATGAATCATATTTAAATGATACTTTTCTGAATAAACTTATATGCTTTTTATTTTAGTATGCATTCATTAATTTCAGTTTCTTTATACTGTTTTATAATTATATAAAGCTCAGTTTATTTTTTATTAATACAGAGCTTTTATTTTAAATTGTATTAACCATTTGAAAAAAAAAAATAACTATGGAAAAATTACAGTAGGGTCACAGAGGCGCTGTAGGTAGCACGATAACCTCACAGTAAGAAGTTCGCTGGCTTGAGCCCTGGCTGGGTCAGTTGGCATTTCTGTGTGGAGTTTGCATGTTCTCCCCGTGTTCACGTGGATTTCCTCCGGGTGCTCCGGTTTCCCCCACAGTCTAAACATATGTGTTATAGGTGGATTAAATGAACTTAATTGGCCGTAGTGTATGTGTGTGAATGAGTGTGTATGGGTGTTTCCCATTTAAAAAATCGAAAAGTTTTGTTTAGAGGTTAAATATTTAAAAAATAAAATTAAAATACTTTAATTAAATAATAAGAATAATATACTGGATTTGCAATAATATTAGAAAATTATATACATTTGAAACCTGAAGTTTACATACACTGTATAAAAAGGCACATAACCATTTAAAAAAAGTCAGATGTTAATGTACACTTTTTCTCTTTTAGGTAAGTTAGGATTGTCAAATCTGTTTCTGTTATGCTTAATAGCAGAATAATGAGAAAGATATTTTTTGAGAAATTGTTATAACTTTTCTTGAAAGTCAAGTTTAGATACAATAAGATTGTTAAGCCTCTGAAAAAGCTCAGATGATGGTGTCAAGGTTCTGGAAGTTTCTGATTGGCTAATTGACAACATTTGAGTTAATTGGAGGCACAACTGTACAATAGTATTTAAGGAAAACCTCAAACACGCTGCTTCCTTGTGTGACAACATGGGAAAATCAACAAGCCAGAATCAACAAAAAAGCCAGATTACAATTTGCTAAATTACACTGGGAATAAGAATATTTTTTTGACATGTCCTGTGGTCTAATGGAACTAAGATTGAACTGTTTGGCCATAATGACCCGTGTTATATTTGGAGGACAAAGTAGAAAGCTTACAAGCCTAGGAACACCATCCTAACTGTGAATTCAGTGAGGATTCAACCCTATAGAAAATTTGTGGGCAGAGTTGAAAAAGCTTGTGCGAGCAAGACAGCCAACAAATCTGACTCAGTTACACCAATTCTGTCAAAAGTATTAGGGCCAAAGGGCCAAAATTCCTTCAAACTCTCATTATTCTGGCATTTAGCAAATGTAAATCATTTAGGTAATCCTAACTTACCTAAAATAGTAAACATTTAGTATAATTTACCATCAGACAATTTTTTTTTTTTTTTACATGGTTATGTTTCTTTTTTTAGAGTGTATGTAAACTTCTGGTTTCAACTGTATCTGTAATTCTCTGAATGAACGTGTATACTCATTATTTTAGCATGTAATCATTAGTTTCATTTCTGTTTCATTATAAGGTTTTATAATTACATCAGTGTCAAATACATTTCTAATAATATAGAGCTTTTATTTAAAATATTATTAACCATTTACTTTACTTAAAAATGACAGTTTTTGCATCAATATCTTAAAATATTCCACTACATTTCTTCATGACACTTCTAAAGACATAAATTTACTTTCATCTTAAATCTGTCTTATGATCATATTATACAAAACATTACTTTATTAGTCATTTTATCCCATCCATACAGATGCTTCCCAGTCAAATCATTCTTTATTTTCCTTTTGTTTTAAATGTTTTAAAATTGTATTGTATTTTGTAATTAAATGTTTTGCTATTTTATATACAGTGCTCAACATACACCCCTCACAACTCTCTCATTTAAATTAGTATCTTCTATAGGAAGCTTTACAATATTATATTTGTGCATACAGTATATGTTAGATTAGTCAGTACTGAAGCTAAATCTGGAGCCAATCTAACAAAATTACTTAAGATGACAGTCCAAAAACTAGTACACCCAAATTTATGTTAGTGAAAATTATTAAATAAAATAATTTAATTCAAGAGAAACCAACAATGTATAAAACGTTGTTGAAATTTTGTAGTTTGTAGTTTTCCCCAATATTTCGGATTAATTTAATTGCATTATCTCTCAATTTCTAAAGATGTTCTGTGACTAAAATAGAATTTTAATAAATATATCCAGTTATTAAATCTGTTTTGTTTAAATGCAACAAATTATATTACCTATATTCACTGAGAAATGGATAAAACTATATATCTATAATTCTCTGAATTACCTTATAAACATTATTTTAGCATGTATTCATTACTTTCATTTCTGTTATGGAAAAATTACAGTTATCAAACTACAGTTTTTGCAACAAATTAGACACAACATTTCTTCATGACACCTATAAATTCCTAAATCTGCTTTCATCTTAAATTAGTTTTATATAATCATATACAAGAACATTACTTTAGTAGTCATACTACCACATTTATACAGATGCTTCCCAGTCAAATCATTCTCTTAGTTTTGTCAAACCTTTATCTGTGTCATTCAGCCTGTAACTCTCAGACTGGCCTCAGGTCACCAGACCTTCATTTCTGTGGAGTCTTAGTCTGTAATAGAAGAAAGACGAAACTGGACACAAGTCAGGATTAACTGTAGAGAAACTGGAGGCCAATCAATACTGTACTCATTCCATTGAAGCAAGAAGAAACTAAATCTTTAGATTTGTAGAAGCAGCACATGTATTTTTTTCCCACTGTTGAGATGTTTTTCTCAGGCAACAGTGTGTCTGGGTTTAACAGGAGAAGCTTAGGCAGGAAGGCTTACCCACAATTCTCTCTTTCTGCTATGTGTATGTGAATGTAATCACCATATCCAGGTTGCCAGAACGAAATCCATTTAATCAGTGTGTGGCGAAAGCAAGGCTACAGGCGTTTTTAGAGAAATCCAGGAACCAAATCAGCCTTCCAAACATTTCATGTGTAATTAATCAGCCTAATAATTTGTGGATGCAACCTTTCCATTTATTAACGACATTATTTTTAGCGCCATCAGTGATTAGTTTATTATCTTCAGAGGAGATTATGTGTGTGTGGAGGCAAACACGTATAGAAAGTCATCCATTTTTTGGGGATATTATCTGATAACTGATCATTCATTTTACTTTAAATAGGTTTATTTTATTTGGCTGCAAAGATAAAAAAGCAGGGTCTTATTACATTTCTTAGTGAAAATATGAGAAATAGTTTTAAAATCACTGTTTGATTTTATAGTTGCAGGTTTAAACTGTGCAATGTTTTCATCTTATTCAATGGTCTGTTGAAATTCTTGATTCTGATTGGTTGGAAGGTGTGCAATACAATCGTTTAGTGTCCAACTCAAGCATTAGTAGTAATCATAGTAACTCATTGACAGTTGCCAGAGCCTTCATTTCTCTGTGTAATCTCGAGGACAGATGTGTGCTTTACCACAGAGCTGATGGAGATCAACCAACTCGCAAATATGCATCTAAAATATTTGAGGTAGAATATAAGTGGTAGCTAATACATGTTACTATGAGCTATTAGATATGCCTTAGTCATGAACACACACACAATGTCTCTCTGTCTCTCGCACCCTCTTTCTCTGCCTGAAATGAATGACTGATTCAAAGCAAGAATAGCTAACGTCATATCTGATGAGAATTTGGTCAAATATTGTGCTGCAAATAGCAATACAAGTTTTATCTTGACTATAACTTAGCAAATGATCATGAAATGAGCAGGATAATCAATGGCTTGCCATGCGTTTAAGGATTTTGAATGCACTCTACGGAAGCAAGTTCGGTTCTTTACCTCCACATTGTGCATTTAAAAGCTTTTATTTCACAGCTCACTGGAATATTTGATTTTGATTGGTCAGTCGTGACATTCCAAGGCATGTTGATCCCAGATAACTAAAATTAATAACAAACTCATATGGGTACTATGAGTCATCTTCAAGTCAAATCAAGTCAAGTCATGCTTTATTGTCATTGCACTACATGTGTGGACATACAGAGGAACGAAATGTCATGTCTCGCAGGACCGCGGTGCTACATAAATTAATCATAAATACAAACACAACACTGGACATTTGACATTTCATAGTGAAACATATGGAAGTTAGTTTCTTACACCGAATGAAAAATTATTTCATTTTATCACAGAACTCTTGAGAAATAAGTCTAAATTCACTGTTTGATTTAATAGTAGCAGGTTTTAAACTGCAATGTTTTCATCTTGTTCAATGGTCTGTTGAAACTCTTGATTCTGATTGTTTGGAAGGTGTAACAGAATTGTTTACTGCACAGGTAGTTCCAACTCAAACGTAGTAACCATAATAACTCATTGACAGTTGCCAGAGCCTTAATTTCTCTGTGTAATCTCAAGGGCAGAGCTGATGGAGATCAACCAACTCGCAAATATGCTCCAAATTATTTGAGTTAGAATATAAGAGGTAGCTAATACATGTTACTATGAGCTATTAGATATGCCTTGGTCATTAACACACACACAAAATCTCTGTCTCTCGCACACTCCCTCTCTGCCTGAATCAAAGCGAGAATAGCTAACATGTCATATCTGATGAGTTTTAACTTGACTATATATAGTTTGTTTTGTCTGTCTTTTGTACTATTGGACCTAGTGTCTGGAATAAAGAGAATATAGTCTATAACTCAGCAAATGATTATGAAATGAGCAGGATAATCAAGAGTGTACCTTGCGTTTAAGGATTTTGAATGCACTCTATGGCAGGGTTTTTTAACCTTTTAGGACACACGTAATACGTACGTATACAGAAAATGCTGTTTGCAAAGCCAAGTTCGCAGAGCCCTGATGATGTGGTTGTGTCGAACATCGAGTATGCTTACATGGACACCAATACTTCAATATGATTTTAATACAATTAAGACAATACTCTGATTGCCATGTAAACAGCAATTTTTGATAAATTTAATCCCATTAAGGTCATAATCGAACTAAACAGAAATGGAATTAAGACATGTGGAGTATGCTTATATTAGTGGCATTATTGAAGTAAACACCGCAATCAAACTATTACCGTTATGTAGGACTTTTTGCCACAAGATCCACACACACGGCTGTCAGTAAAGGACCGCAGACACACACAGTGCAATGCAGAGTGTTTTTCTTTCCATTTGGCGTGCAGTATTACATTCCATTAAAACAACACTCTTCCACCAGTCCTTATTCCATACTTGTGTCAAATACCTCAGTTTGTCACAGGGGCATGAATGAAATGTTCATGAGTGAAAGTGAAACTGCCGAACTGCTGTTTAGGTTGAAAAATTAAAGATGAAACACCCAAAATTACTTGATACTCTGCAGGAAATGTGGATAGCCTGATGACGCAACATTCAAAAAGCACTTAACGTAAACACCTTTATTCTATTATTGTCTTATTCAGATTAAGGCAAATAATTTGATTACTGATGTCCATGTAAATGTAATTAGTAGTGTCTTCAGTACGTGAAAGATCCAGAAGGGCATCCTGCTGATTTGATTCAGACGGGCATTTTTTCGTCAGACGGCTCACCGGTTTTGTTTTCATTCACTGTTATTAATTTTAAAAAGCACCCGGTCCATTTTATTTGTATATATTTTACTCAAACGCATTAACTCTACTGGCGACCAATAGTTCGATTAACTAACGTTAATCATATTCACTGTAGTGAACGCATAAAAACCGTCATCATAATTTACTCGAGTGCACACCTCAAATTCTCACACCCCCCTTAATAGGTGCTGGCGCACCCCTGGTGGGGTGCTCCCCTCAGGTTGAAAACCCCTGCTCTATGGAGGCAAGGATGGTTCTTTACCTCAATGTTTTGATTTTATAAACTTTTATTGCATGGCTCTCTGGATTTTTTTATTTTGATTGGTCAGTCGTGACATTCCAAGGCATGTTATTCCACACCGAAGTGTTTTAAAGTCACATCGATCAGCTGGTTTGTCTATAAGCTGACATACGAGCGACCCGCTGATGAATCACGGCTTTAAAATGCTCCAGTGTCCCTGTATCTGTGTTTACACTCAGTAAACAGCGGTAAGTTTGGTGAACTGATGAGCTTCACGGCAAATCCCAGTCATTTCTTTTGAGAACGTGAACACAATGGCAAATCAGCGCTGTTTAAGAACGTGCTCAGTAGCGCTCAAATGTCAGCGGGAAATGGAGGTTTTTAAAATTTCACTATCGATTGGTACCGGATTTCAGTATCGTGCAACACTAAAGCTTGTTGGGCTATATTTGAGAACAACCTACTGGAAGTACTTTATCCTTTACTTAATGTATGGCAATCCATTTGTTATCTATTAATTGATTTTATCTCTATGTATATTGCGATAGTTCTGAACTTAAGAATTGTAAAAAAAAATAAATAAATAAATAAATTGCAGTCACAACTTGATTTATATTTAATCCAGTGGTGGAAGTTGACTTTCGCAGAAACAAAATTTTGTATAATAAATGATTTTATTCTTTGGAGCCTGATTAGATAGTGATCTCTTAATGACAAGTTATTATCAGAATCGAAAAATATTGTCTTGTTTAAATAAAATATGATCAAATGACGTAATCAATAAATAATAAAACAGGAATGTTTGTTTGTCAAGTAAATTGGGTCCATTGTGACCTAATTTTGCAAATCCTGTCAGTCATTTGCTTTGATGATGAACAAACACGCGAGTGGTGAACTGTAATCCAGCTGAGGCTCGCATTCATGAACGCGATTTGCCTTTAAGCAAACCAGTTAGAGCGAACATCACATAACATAATTAATATTCATAACTCAAATACGCTTGGCACAGTTGTGCTGAGCCGCTGACAGAAATTAAACTTCCTGAGGAGCCAAGACATGAACAACAGAAGAGAAAAAAAGCTGTCTCTGACCAAAAAAAATATGCTTTTTTAATATTCATACCATATCTGTCACGTCAGTTACTGGAAAGTTTAGGTTTATGCTTTCAAGTGCTTTACCGCTTCAGTGTGTTTGTGGCAACTAAGCTTTGAAAACTGATGGTATTTCTAATGTGTATTTAGAGGCTGATGAGATTTAGATGTGCCCCCACTTTTCACAATGTGTGTGTGTGTGTATGCAATGATTATGAATGAGACCCCGTAGAGTTCAGCTCTATTTTCATCTGGCCCACGGCATCACCACATAATTAGAACAGACAAGGGAATGCAGATATTATTGCACATGCTCTAATTAATGTCATTACACGGGACACAATTTCAATAGTTCTGCTTTCATCTGAACTTGTTGCGATGTCAAGACATTTAGGCTCGCGTTCGAATGTGCTTTCAAACGCTTGTCGCCAAAGAGCAGACGTCCTGAATGTACATTTTCCACTAATTGCTGAAGCGATTAAGTCAAAATGTAATTAGTGGCTAATTCATGGATGCATGGATGCAGGTGCGAATTAAAGCTGGAGTGTGTCATTTTCTAAAATTGGGAATACACTCTGGTATCTCAGCTTGTTGTGCAGAATCAACTGTAGCATGTCAACACTGGGTCTCTGTGGTGCTTTTAGAAATGTTGTTAAAGAGATTTAAGCATCCCAACACTGCAACATTGACTCAAGCAATGGTGTGAGTAAGCAGTGTGAGTAAGCAGAGGGATTGTCTGTTTGACTTACTAATGGTATGATTCAAAAAATAATTCATATTGCAACTAAAGAAGCTGTAAGATATATATTTGTTGAACAAACATCAAATGGGCTGTATTTATGACGCGCCTTTCATACTACCAGCGACTTTGTAGCTGCCTTTTGCCCTGGATGATGATTGAAGTTGCTATACTCAAAATACTAAAAAAAAAAATTATGTAAAATTGTTGGGTCAAATATGGACAAGCCCAATGTTGGGTTAATGGTTGTTTTTTCCAATTAAATTTAAATTTCACTTTTTAACCCAATGGTTGGGTTTGTTTTGAGTTTAATTACGAAGATGAACCAGAAAAAAATGTGCGCATTGCCATTGTGGCTATTTATCTACGGTAAACTCCAGTCTGTAAATGTCAAAAGCACTGTTGCTTACAAAAGTCACTACTCATTTGAATAAATTTAAAGGGGTGTCAGTTTTGTCACATTGCTGGACACGCTCACATTTGGTCGCCAATAATCGCTATAATCACTTGTGTAGCTGGAGATGGCTGGGAAATTACTAGCTTTCCATTGAAATGAATGGGCTCTTTTTTGCTTTGTGTCACTGATGGTGTGAATGGGACTTATTTCTGAAATCCATGTCTTTAGCGCCATCGGTGGCCATTAGGTGAACTGTTTGTGTTCATACTCGTGCACAGGTTTATTCTTTAATTGAAAGTAATAAAAATTGCCATTGTGGCTATTTATCTAAGGTATACTCCTGTCTGAATGTCTACAGCACTGTTGCTTACAAAAGTCATTACTCTTTTGCATAAATTTGAAGGAGTGTCAGCTTTGTCACATCGCCGGACACGCCCACATTTGGTCGCTAATGACTGCTATAATGACTCGTGTAGCTGGACAAGGCTTGAAATTGCTAGCTTTCCATTGAAATGAATGGGATCTTACTTTTGAAATCCATGTCTTTAGCGCCATCGGTGGCCATTAGGTGAACCGTTTGTTTTCATACTTGTCCAATCTCCAGTCTGTGAATGTCTACAGCATACCTGCCAACACTCCCGTTTTTCCCAGGAGTCTCCCGTATTTCACACCCATCTCCCGTATTGTTCTATCTCCCAGAAAACTCCCGGAATTCCACCATACATACCCCCCCCCCCCCCCCACTCCTCAGCACTTTGGTTTTGGTACAGTCCGGCGTGAAGCCTGGTGCATGTGCGCGCGCTCTTCAGTTTGCGCGCAACCTCCCCGCTCTATAGTTCGCGCTATCTTTTTGCTTTGGGTCGCTGGTGGTGTGAATGGGGCTTACTTCTAAAATTCATATCTTTAGCGCCATCGGTGGCCATTAGGTGAACCGTTTGTGTTCATACTCGTGCACAGGTTTATTCTGTGATTGAAAGTAATAAAAATGGCCATTGTGACTAATTATCTACGGTAAACTCCAGTCTGTGAATGTCTACAGCACTATTGCTTATCAAACTCACTACTCATTTGCATAAATTTGAAGGAGTGTCAGCTTTGTCACATCACCGGACATGCTCACATTTGGTCGCCAGTGACCGCTATAGTCACTCGTATAGCTGGAGATGGCTGGAAATTGCTAGCTTTCTATTGAAATGAATGAGATCTTTTTGCTTTGTGTTTCTGATCTGAAATTCACATCTTTAGCGACATCGGTGGCCATTAGGTGAACTGTTTGTATCATAAATGTGCACAGGTTTATTCTTTGATTGAATGTAAAGTTAAAAAAAGAGATGCAAATACCTTTGCAGAAATATATTGCTAATGAGCATCCATGTGCTGTCAGAGCTTCTTAGAGCAGTGTTTTTAGGAATATGAAAATATGTGCTGTGGTCTTGTTCAACAAATTAGAACAGCAGAGATAAGTAAAGAAAGAAAACATATCATAGTGATGTATATATTTGCACAAGCTCTGTAGTTCACTAGTGTGGTGACAAAAGATAAGGTCCTTAAAATGACATTGTAATGATATTTAATGACAATTATAAGGTGTATTTGAGACTATATAGATCTGGCCATAGTGAAGCTGTAGTTTGAAGTTAACCCTTTTATTTGCCTGACATATTAACATTACAGGGCTGAATGCCTTTTTTTGGCATTATCTTGAACAGTAGAAGCATTAGTTTCATGCGCTCCAGAAAACCTCTCCTTCATTCTGACACATGTAAATGTCACATGCTTTTTGATCTCCTTTTTCCTGGTAAAAAACGCCCCGAGTCCTTTACATAATAATCAGACAGAGCTTTGTAGACGACCTAGGAACGTTACATGCTGTTCACACATTGGCAGTAATTGATTAAGTAAGTGATTCATACATAAAAACTTTTACATATACAGTCCATCATTTAACAGTTTTGTTTTCAAAAAGTAATTAACACTTTTATGTAAGGATGCATTGAATTGATCAAAAGAAACAGTAGAGTTACATGTGACAATTTACAATAAGGTTGTTTTAATTAATGTTAGTTAATTCATTTATTAACATGAAGAAACAATGAACAACATTGATTACAGTATTTGTTCATGTTAGTTAATGTTAGTTAATGAAAATACAGTTGTTCATTGTTAGATTGTTAGTTAATGTTACAGTTTTTCTTGTTTGGTTTGATGCAGCCGTCAACTGAAACTACACATTTTCAAAACAGTTAACACACAGGCCAAATGACACATTTTGCTTGCAAAACGCACATACCGTGTCAAAACATTTAAAATATGCAACAAAAGCTAATTTTACCTTCAAACAATACAACTTGCAAACAAATATATGAGCTCTGTCAATTACAGTTTTTCTTTGACCTGGTTAAAGAAACTAGGATTCACTCCAGTTTCCTCATCACTATCCCAGCACAGCAGAAGACATGTCTTGCAAATGTGTAAACTCTTTCTCATTGGATTTACACGTTTTCCCCATCATTTTTTCAAAACAGTTAACACAGATGTTATTCAAGCAGTCCAAACTCCATTGTTTTAGCTATGGTAACCAAACAGAAACCATCTATTCCTAACCATTATAAACTATCAAGATCAGTAGGAATTCACTGAAGCACTGTTTTGACACTCCTTTACACAAATCTTCAATTAGCAATCAGTCTGCAAACATTAAAAATGGTGGAAGGTTTGTGTTGTTCTGTGCCAGCATGGATGGAGGAGATCAATAGTGCCTTTGTCCTATACTCCCAATAGATTTGACTGTATATTGTTTACATGTGTTTTCTCTAATATTTACAGTATTTTATTACTTTTGTCTGTTTTTTTTTACAGTAACAGTATTTCAGTTTTTAGCCACAGTTTGAAAAATGTCCTGAATTCAATACAAATTTATTTAAAGCATTTCTTATTCTAGATCCAATTCTTTGCAAAAAAGGCAAATTTGACAGCCCAAATAGAAAGACAACAAATGGCATTGCCAATAGGCAACAATGGCAAGCAATGGTGTACTGATTCACACTGAGTTCTGTATTTTGTTGTCCATTGTGTAATGATTAATTGACAGAGCTCATATATTTGTTTGCAAGTTGTGTTGTTTGAAGGTAAAACTAGCTTTTGTTGCATATTTTTTATGTTTTGACAGGATATGTGCATTTTGCAAACAAAATATGTCATTTTGACCATGAGTGCGCTGTACACTCACCGGCCACTTTATTAGGTACACCTGTCCAACTGCTCGTTAGTGCAAATTTTTAATCAGCCAATCACATGGCAGCAACTCAATGCATTTAGCCATGTAGACATGGTCAAGATGATCTACTGCAGTTCAAACCGAGCATTAGAATGGGGAAGAAAGGTGATTTAAGTGACTTTGAACGTGGCATGGTTGTTGGTGCCAGACGGGCTGGCCTGAGTATTTCAGAAACTGCTGATCTACTGTGATTTTCACGCACAACCATCTCTAGGGTTTACAGAGAATGGTCCAAAAAAGAAAAAAATATCCAGTGAGCGGCAATTCTGTGGGCGCAAATGCAGAGGAGAATGGCCAGACTGGTTCGAGCTGATAGAAAGGCAACAGTAACTCAAATAACCACTCGTTACAACGAAGGTATGTAGTAGAGCATCTCTGAACACACAACACGTCGAACCTTGAGGCAGATGGGCTACAGCAGCGGAACACCACACCGGGTGCCACTCCTGTCAGCTAAGAACAAGAAACTGTGGCTACAATTCACACAGGCTCACCAAAATTGGACAATAGAAGATTGGAAAAATGTTGCCTGGTCTGATGAGTTTTGATTTCTGCTGCAGCATTCAGATGGTAGGGTCAGAATTTGGCGTCGACAACAAATTGCATGTATCCAACAGCATGGATCCATCCTGCTTTATAACATCGGTTCAGGCTGATGGTGGTGTAATGGTGTGGGGGATATTTTCTTGGCACACTTTGGGCCCATTAGTACCAATTGAGCATCCAACCCAGTACTAGTAAGGTGTACCTAATAAAGTGGCCAGCTTAGTGTATAAATAGATATGTTTTTCTGACATATTAAAAATATTTTGACTTTTTTGACATCATACTAAGTACATGCATGTTGGACTTTGCCATGTAACCTACAACACCACCTCTTCTCCATAATTCTTTGAATATTAAGCATCAATAGATATTATGCATTTCTGGTTCCCCTTCGGGAGGGGAACTTCAATGCTATGTGGAAAAACTTCCACTATGGGGATTTCGTCAGAATCCAATCATCTGAAAGAGTATAAAAACGGGCCAATGAAATGCCAATGAGTTGGCAGCGTCAGCGTGCACAGCTGTCTTGAATGACAATCAGTCTGGCATAAAAGGCTAGCATGTGCTCAGCAACGCTATCCTTTTTTTCGCTTTCAGAGCCTTTCACGAGCTTCTGAGAGAGTCTATGAGGGTATCTCCAACCTGTGTCTACAGAGAGAGATCGAGAAGCAGCTTCTCCCGGTCCAGAGCGTGTATACGCAGTGGCAGATGGTCGAGCTGGGTTGTTCTCCCTTGCCTGGCGTCCTTTGGGTCCGGTCCCCCAAGAGCGGTATGTATATAGGAAGCAAGTTTCCTAAAAGAGCAACACGGTTGTGCAGCGCGTCTTTTTCAAGACGTCGCTCCGACCGTGCGTTTCTGGTTGCGGTGGTTTCCTGTCCCCGGATGATGGGCACGAGCACTGCGTTTCATGTCTGGGGGTTCAGCATGTTGATGCGGTGCTCGCGGGCAGTGCATGCCATCATTGTGATGTCATGTCTGCTGCGCAGTTAAGATCGCGGCTCGCTCTTGCAAAAGAGCGACCCACCCCAGTTGTCCCCCGCACTGCGGTTGGCACTCGGGCAGATCTGAGGGTTTCAGTGGGAGTAAATCCGCCGCCCTCGGGCTCGCGGACCTCTCGCTCCTCCACGCGCTCCATCCAAGCTTCAGGTGAGAGAAGCGCTCCATCCTCGGGTGGTCGCCCTCTCACTTGATGACACCGAGGATCAGATGTCCATCGCTGCATCGGAGGATGGGCTGTCATTGTCTGATGAGGATGCGAACCCGCTCGCTCCCTCCCTCCGGGGTGGAGAGCACGGTGTTGGCATCTAAAAAGCAGTCATGATGGCCGTGCTTTCCCGGGCTGTTTCGGCCGTGGGTCTGGTGATGGTTTATCCCCCAGCCCCGCGGCCGGACCGACTAGATGGGTGTTATGTGGAGGATATAAGAAGGCAAGACCTTCTAAGCCTTCCGTCCCCTTCTTCCCGGAAAGTGCGCAGTAAGCTCACGCAGTCTTGGAGGGCACTTTTTTCTGCCCGATCTGCGTGCGCTTTCATCCTCACCATCCTTGGAGGGTTGGTTGTCATTGTCTGATGAGGATTCGAACCTGCTCTCTTCCTCCGGGATGATGGGCGTGGCGTCGAATCCAGAAGCAGACTTTGCAGCCGTGCTTCCCAGGCTGTTTCGGCCGTGGGTCTGGAGATGGTTTATCCCCCAGCCCCGCGGACGGACCGACTAGAGGGGTGTGATGTGGAGGAGATAAAGGAGGCAAGACCTTCTAAGCCTCCACGTCCCCTTCTTCCTGGATGTGCACAGGAAGCCCACGCAGTGCGCTGCGTGCGCCTCCGCCCTCACCATGCATGCTACGGCCACCTACCAGCGCTCCCTAGCGCAGACGCTGGCCCAGCTGCGCGGGGATGGTTCCGACCCAGGACTGAGCATGAGCTCCGCACAGCTATCGACTGAAGTCGGCTGTGTGTGCCCCAGGGAAGGACGATGGTCACATTAGTGGCCCAGGAACGCCACCACGGGCTAAACCTGGTGATCTGCGTGATGCTGACAAAGTTCGCTTTCTTAGCTCACCCATATCCCAGGCTGGCCTGTTCGGCGACACCGTCAGTGAATTTGCCCAGGAATCCACGCCGGTGAGCGAGCAGTCGGAGGCGATGGGTAATACCATCTCTCGGCGGGATCGTAAAACCGCTCCTCCCCGCCGAGCCATCCACATCCACTGCTTCACGCCGAGAGCGCCCGCCTGCGGCTTTGCTCGGTCGCCCCCGCCTGCGCCTCTGGCCAAGCGGCTGCGCCGAGCATCTCGCAGGCAACCAGCGCTCCCCGCCCCAGGACGCCGCTAAGTTCGGTAAACGAACCGCGAAGCGTCCCTGAGACGGGCCATCTGGAGAGGAGGAAATTTGCTCTTTCCCCGCTGGAGGGCGGGGCTCTTCTTCTAAACAGCGTTAAAAACGCTATCAAAACCTCAGAGAAAGAGCATTTTTTCCCTTCCCCGGATGTGACAGCCCGAACACTGCCAGTCTGGGACGCTATGCTTTCCAGCTCGCAGGATCGGTGCACTTCGCCAGTGGCTCGCGGAGCGAGAGAGAACGGTCTCCTTTCTCTCCCCCTCCCAGCCCCACCTCCGGAGTACGGGTGCGAGACAAGAGTGAAGCTCTTGCCTCCTGCTCTCCTGTGGGACCCCAGTGCTTCCCGGTTGAGCCCACCCACTCCGCGCTGCCCCACCGCTGGTACGTCAGCGATCGTGCGGACGAAGCCACTTGCGAGGGCTCTGCCTGCCTGGTTAGCGCGGGCCAGCCCATCGCAATGGCTCATCCGCGCGATCAGACTCGGCTACGCGATTCAGTTCGCGAAACGGCCTCCCAAGTTCACGGGTGTGTATTTCACCAGGGTCAGCCCTGCGTCCGCCCCTGTCTTGCGAGAGGAGATTGCTGTCCTCCTGGCGAAGGATGCAATCGAACCGGTCCCTCCAGCCGGGATGGAGAGCGGGTTTACAGCCCGCACTTCATCGTACCCAAAAAGAGCGGTGGGCTACGGCCAATCCTTGATCTGCGCTTTTTGAACCGCTGGCTTCACAAGCTGCCGTTCAGAAAGCTTACGCAGAAGCGCACCCTCCGGAGCGTTCGTCCTCGGGATTGGTCTGCAGCAGTAGACCTGAAGGATGAGTACTTTCATGTCTCCATACTTCCACGCCACCGTCAGTTTCCTGCGATTTGCGTCTGAAGTCGAGTCTGGCGGTACAAGTCCTCCCCTTTTGGCTCTCTCTGTCTCCGCGGGTTTTCACCAAGCTCGCGGAGGGTGCCCCAGCTTCGGCTTGCGGGCATCCGCATACTCAATTGTTTCAAGCGACTGGCTGATTTCAGCGCGCTCGCGGGATTAATTGATTACGCACAGAGACAGGGTGTTTCAGCACTTCGACCAATTGGGGTTTCAGGTCAACCGAGAAAAGAGCAGCCTCGCCCCCGTGCAGAGCAACTCTTTTCTCGGGTTGGAGCTTGACTCGATCACCATGACGGCGCGCCTCCCCCGAGAGCGCGCCGGGCTGATGCTGGCCTGTCTGAGAGAGTTCGACAGGAAAATGTGGTCCCACTGATATTATTTCAGAGGCTCCTGGAGCATATGACATCCGCAGCCGCGGTCTCGCCGCTCGGATGCTCCATATGAGACCACTTCAGCATTTGCTTCACGATCGGGTCCCTAGACGCGCATGGTACGCGAGCGCGCACCGGGTGACTGTCACTCCGCTGTGTCGCCGCGCCCTCAGCCTCTGGATGGACCCTGTGTTCTACAGGCCCGCGGGCCTCTAGAACAAGCGTCCAGGCATGTCGTCGTTTGACGGATGCTTCCAGTTCACGCTGGGGGGCCGTGTGTTGCGGGCATGCAGCTGTGGTTCCGTGGTAGGAAACTGGTTGCATTGGCATCTTAACTGCCTGGAGCTGTTGGCAGTGTATCTCACGCTTCACCGTTTTTTACCGGTGTTAAAAGGGAAACACGTGCTGGTCAGGACGAACAGCATGGTGGCGATGGTGTATATCAACCGCAAGGGAGATATTCGCTGTCGCCGCATGTCTCAGCTCGCTCGCCGTCTGCTCCCCCGGAGTCATACGCGGCAATCGCTGCATTCCATTTTTCCCCGCCGAGCTCAACCGTGCAGCCGCTGCGCTCTCACGGCAGTTCGCCTGGGAGAATGGAGGCTCCACCCCCGACTGTCCAGCTGTTAGGGGTGCGTTCTGCGCACTGGCTACACAGCTGGTCCCGGGGCGTGCGTAATACGCATTTCTCCAGTGAGCCTACTCGCACAGATGCTGTGTAAAGTCAGGGAGGACGAGGAACAGGTCTATGCATTGCGCCTCTCAGGCCCAATCAAACCTGTATTCTAGCTCTCTCCTCGTGATGGCCCCTCCCTGGCATGTCCCATGGAAGAAACTTCTTTTTTGGGGACAGGCACCGTTTGGCACCCGCGCCCAGTTCTATGGACATCACGTGTGGCCCACAGATGGAGCTCGGAGGACTTAGGTGACCTACCGTTAGGTGGTTAACACCATCACTCAGGCCTAGAGCACCCTCTATGAGGCATGCCTATGCCCTGATGTGGAGTCTATTCGCTGTGTGGTGTACTTCTCTCCGAGAAGGAAACCCCAAACATGCCAGATCAGTGTGATGCTATCCTCCTTCAGTTGGCTGGAGCCAAGGCTGTCCCCTCCGCACTGAGGGGTTGGCGTGGCGATCATCCCCGCTCTGAGGATGCGGCGATGGCGGCGCGCTGGGAAAGCATCGCCTCATCATCCAGTCCCCAGAGGCGCGAGACGTAGATATATATCCTGTCCCCTCTCTTACCCATTTGAAGATCTCTCTTAGGAGAGGTCTGCTCGATCACTCGACTCAGTATCTATATGATTTCTGTCCAGGTAGACAGCTCTGCTGGTCGCGTTGGCATCGGTCAAATGGGCGGGTATCTGGAGGCATTTTCGGTCAGCGAAATGTGCCAGCGTTTTGGGCCGGCCCACTCTCACGTTTACCTGAGACCCCGGCCCACCTAGGTGCCCTAGGTTCCTACAGCGCTCGTTTAGACTATGTAGTGAACCTGCAAGCGCTGCCCACGGCGGAGGCAGACCCAGCCCCTTTATTGCGGTGTCCTGTTCGCGCTTGCGTATTATAACGGACCGTACTCAGAGCTTAGATCCTCTGAGCAGCTCTTATATGTTACGGTGATTGGCAGATGGGAAGTGCCATATCTAAACAGAGGTTGGCCCACTGAACAGTGAATGCCATCTCCCTCGCTCATCGAGCTAGGGCGAGCCGTGTCCCCCACTCGGAGCGCGCTCCACTCGGAGCGCGCATCCTTTTGGGCGTTAGCACGCGGCGCCTCTCTAACAGACATTGTAGAGCTGCGGGCTGGGCGACACCTGAGCATTTGTGAGATTTATCTTCGAGTGAACTGATTTCCTCACGAGTGGTGAATGAGGAAATTCGGTTAGGTGTTGTAAAACGCTTGCTGCGCCTTTCTCTCTAACACAGAGATACGTGCGCTTTTCTCGCTTTGTCAGTTGAGTTCCCCACTCGGCGAACCCTGCAGAGTTCCTCCGAGGCCCCCAGCATCTGACTCAGCGGAGCAGTCAAATGTTGGCCCATTACGTTGTAGGTATGCCCGCTGGTCATCCCGCGTTCTGGGTATAGGTGCCTGCTATGTGCGATCCCCGCTGGCGATCCCATACGCTCACTCAGCCACGATGTAGTCCCCCCTCCTAGGCGGGCTCGTGTCTTCCCTCCCCGCTAACCACCTCTTCATATGTGCACTCCCCCTTCTCAGGGCTAGTCCATATGCTATTTTGCCACCAGGTCTCCCCCTCCGGGCAGCAGGTGGCCTCCGCAGCGTCCTCCCTATCGGGACTGAACGCTTTCCCAACGTACTGTCGTATTTAAAAATTCCTAGAAACTACTAGGTGTATTTTACGACTCCCCGAAAAGTATATCTAAACCAGAAAAGGTAAGTAGGGTAAGTAAGGGCCAGGGGACACGTTGGAGGACTGTGTCTCCAGCGATGCAGGTGCGCTCGTACTACTGCGTGGCGCGCCCCTCACTGGAGACATGGTAAGGTTCTTTCGTTGTGGCGCTTTCCATAAATTTCCCCATAGTGGAAGTTTTTCCACATAGCATTGAAGTTCCCCTCCCGAAGGGGAACGCTCAGGTTACTAAAGTAACCCTCGTTCCCCGAGGGGGGAACGGAAATGCTATGTTCCTTCGCCACAATGATTGTCCCTTAGCTGTTGAGTGTGAAAGCCTCTTCAGCTAGAAAAGGATAGCGTTGCTGAGCACATGCTAGCCTTTTATGCCAGACTGATTGTCATTCAAGACAGCTGTGCACGCTGACGCTGCCAACTCATTGGCATTTCATTGGCCCGTTTTTATACTCTTTCAGATGATTGGATTCTGACGAAATCCCCATAGTGGAAGTTTTTCCACATAGCATTTCCGTTCCCCCCCTCGGGGAACGAGGGTTACTTTAGTAACCTGAGCGTTCTGTGCAGTAGGTTATTTAGGAATGTGTTAAGCATCTGTTTATTACTTCTGACGTGAGTTTTCATAAAGTAGTAGTAAGCGTACTCTGTTTGATAGCAATTTTGGTGCAGTTATTTTACTGCATTTGTCAAAAGCAAAACAACTCGCAATGCACTGAAGGTTGAAACATTTTACAGTGCATGTATTTACCCGTAGAATCAAATCCATGAGCTTGGCATTGCTGCTGTTTGATATAACGAATAATAATTAGATACTAGTACTGTGCTTCTTGGACAAATTACAAATGACACTTCGGCTTAAGTATATATAAATATTATGTCAAATGTGTTGTTGTTGTTTCACCCTGCCAGATATGAATTTGCTGCAGGATACAATGTAAGTCTATATGTCTAGGACTCAGTCGACTGGGGGTGAACATATTGAAAATGTCATTATTATTCTTCCAGATTTGCTCTCACTATGCAGCATCCAATATTCAAGCCTGTCTTGTCGTAGGCGTCTACATTCTATCCATGCCAAATTCCTCCTTTCATTCATGACTGACGTTTGTCATTGTGGACAGGCTCTTTGCAGACAACACTTATTCTTTTAATTACCCAGATGACGACAGTCTCCTTAGGGTTAGATCTGAAGTGAGCCCCATGGTGTCAGGAATAAACTTTGCTGGAGCTCTTCTTGAGAAGGACATCATGCGTCCTGTGCTTAACGTAATAGCATCTAATATAAGCATGCTTAGCATCAGTCAGCTTTTAATTTAAAGGATCAGTTCGCTTCCAGAATACAAATTTCCTGATGATTTTCTCACCCCCATGTCATCCAAGATTTTTGTTGCTTGCTTTCTTTGTTCAAAAAGAACTTGAGGTTTTTGAGGAAAACCTTGCAGGATTTTCCCCATATAATGGACTTTAATAGTGCTCTATTGTTTGAACTTTTAAATTGCAGTTTCAACGCAGTTTCAAAGTGCTTTAAATCAGGGGTTCCCAAAATTTTCAGCCTGTGACCCCCAAAATTACAATGACTCGCGACCCCCAATATCCTCTGAGGTGGTTATAAATATATAAACCTTGCACACAACGGTGCACATATACCAATAGGCCCAAGTCTATTCATCATGTAATTTTAAAGAACGCCACTCAGAGACCTTCCTCCATGTTCAGTTGGGGCTGTACTTATTTTTGATGTACGTAAGTGCCGTAATGGTGTTAGAAAGTTTAACCTGGTGCCATAAAATTAACATGCTGTGTCTTTAATATAACGTAATCACATCAGGGGTCACAAAAAAATCGAAAGACTGATGGCTTTTTATTTGCATGTTGTTTTTTTAATGTAACTATTAACTTCTATTTTTTTCTTCTGTAGGTTATTAATAAAATATGATAATTGTAATAGTTTAATAAAATGAATTAGATTTTTGGAAATCATCAAGCGAGATTGATACAGAGAAACATCTGTAGAAGCATTAATGGTAACACTTTAAAATAATGGCCCATTTGTTAATGTAAGGCGATGCAGTGGCGCAGGTAGTGCTGTTGCCTCACTGCAAGAAGGTCACTGGTTCGAGCCTCGGCTGGGTCAGTTGGCATTTCTGTGTGGAGTTTGCATGTTCTCCCTGCGTTCGTGTGGGTTTCCTCCGGGTGCTCCGGTTTCCCCCACAGTCCAAAGACATGCAGTACAGGTGAATTGTGTAGGCTAAATTGTCCATAGTGTATGAGTGTGAATGAGTGTGTATGGATGTTTCCCAGAGATGGGTTGCAGCTGGAAGGGCATCCGCTGCGTAAAAATGTGCTGGATAAGTTGGCAGATAAGTAATCCGACCCCGGAGTAATAAAGGGACTAAGAAGAAAATGAATGAATTGTTAATGTACTTACTAACATAAACTAAGAATGAACAATAAATCACAGCATTTATTAATCATACAGTAGTTCAACATTTACTAATACATTATTAAAATTTAAATTCTTTTTAACATTAGTGGATGTTAGTGAGCAAACCATGAGCAATGTTATTTGCATCAACTAACGTTAACAAAGATGAATAAATGCTGTAATAAATGTACTGTTTATTGTGTGTTTAATTAATCGTAATGGGCCATTTTTTTCCAAGTATTTCCAAATTAATTATGCGTTTTAAAAAGACAATATATATATAATCATAAGGTTGGTTGCACCCACAAAAAAAAGACATATATTACATATTTAGATGCTATAATAGGTTGATGAATAAAATAATTAACATGAGTCGTTCATTATGTATAAGCCTGCAGTGTTGGGCACATTGCTTTAAAAGAGTAATTAGTTATAGTTACTTGTTACTTCTCACAAATAGTAACTGAGTTACATAATTATACAAGTAACTAATTACCAGGGAAAGTAACTATTGCGTTACTTTAAAAAAATCTAATTTGTCAAATGACTATAAAATAAATATAAACATCATACACTAATCTACACTATTTTAATGTTGTGAGAGATAACGGCAGCATGCCCTCAACTATATATCTAGATATTATTGTGTTTAATTCTGTCTGAGTAATAAGTGTTTGCGGTGGAGAAAAATTAAGTTTTATTTGCTTTGACATCCAGGCATCTCCTCCTTTGGTAGCAGAGCTCATGTTATTGTCTTCGTAGCCTCTAATTTTGTGGCGGCATGTGTTGACGTGAGGTGCTTCATTAGATTAGAATTACTTGTCACAGACGCAGAAAGACTCTTTTTTTTTTTTTCCTGGGCATAAGTTGCACGATACATAAACATTCTTGCCTTTCACCTCAATGAAGGAAAAGTAGTGCTTATATTTCCAGTTTGCAAACGTTACCTTTGATCTTGTTGGATTTGCCATCGTTCTGACTCCTGGTCGTTGGTATGTACCACTCACTGTGCATGTTTTCGTGTGAACACCCGTCCTACTCTGCCTCTTGTTGGAATAATTCAATAATTTCATGCGTGTTCAATAAAAAAGGTCAGGAGAGGTTTTTCTTCAATGTCAAAAATCTTAACAATTTATTAGATACAAATGAATAATTCGATTCACAGAATTCTGTTATCCTCAATGCAATGCAAAGGTTACATTAAGGAGGTGCGCAACAATTTTCCTTTCCTGACTTCAACTTAAATAGGCAGCTGATATTAACAGGTGGAGTTTAGTGGAATTTGTCACTTGTCAATCATTCTCAAGTCTTCTATTGGCCGCACCCCAGACATAAGTCCTCTTCTTCTATGAATTCTCTGCACAACAATAAAAGCATAGGACTTTCTGTGTTCTGTGTTCAGTTTTAACACCTTTCTTCAGACAGGAAGTTTCTGCAGAGCTGAATTTAATTTTGGACCAGCATGTATCTACTTCTGCAAAAATGCTAATTAGTACTGTATGTACAGCATCGCACACACAACAGTAGAAGTTCAGTTAATATATGACCCTTAAATGACCAATACAAATAATTGTTTGATGAAAAGAAAGAGACAAAAATAATTTAAAAAAATATTCCTTTTTTCTAACACTCTGATTGGCAAAAAATGGAAATGTACTCTATGTAAGCCAATCATCACGTTCTCAGTTACACCACGTTCACAGACACACCAATCATCATCACTGGTTGGTTATGTGTCCTGCCCCAGCTCCGAACACACACACATACAGCCATGCTCACATGAAAATCACTTCAGTGTTCTTAATTATAGTAACGCACATTTTATTGTCTGTTAGTAACGCTGTTTATTTATAGCGCCATTATTCCCATCACTGTAAGCCTGACTTAATATGGATAAAAAAAATAAATAAATGATGTTATATAAATTGTGTACTACAGTTAAAAAGTTAGTAATCAAAACAATTTATTTTTGTGTTTCTCCTGCTAACCAAGTTTACATTTCTTTGATCAAAAATACATAAAGGATTTATATTGTGAAATAATTGTTTGCATATGAATATATTTCAAATGGTAATTTATTCAAGTAGTGCACATTTCTAGCGTTGACCCAGTTTTAGTAAGAACATTTTTTTTTCATTTCTTCATTTTCTTTTCGGCTTAGTCCCTTTATTGATCCGGGGTCACCACAGCGGAATGAACCTCCAACTTATCCAGCACGTTTTTACGCAGCGGATGCCCTTCCAGCCGCAACCCATTTCTGGGAAACATCCACACACATCCATTCACACTCATATACTACGGACAATTTAGCCTACCCAATTCACCTGTATGCATGTTTTGGACTGTGGGGGAAACCGGAGCACCCGGAGGAAACCCACGCGAACGCAGGGAGAACATGCAAATTCCACACAGAAACGCCAACTGACCCAGCCGAGGCTCGAACCAGCGACCTTCTTGCTGTGAGGCGACAGCACTGCCTACTGCACCACTGCGTTGCCCTACATTTCTTTTTATTTTATAATATTTTGTATTTGTTTATAATTAGTATGTATAATTTGTAGCTTATTCTGTATATATAACAGTCTTCATTGTCGGTTTTCATCAGTTTTATTCATTGTTGCTGAATAAAATTATTAATGTCAGAAAAATGTCTGAAAAATTAAATAATGCTATCAGGAAGACTTCAAATTGACCTAAAGAAAATCCTGAAGGGAGCAGCCTTGCAGTTGTGGTTTTCATTTAATCCCCAATGCAAAGCATATTTGTTGTTTAAATTTAGGTCCTCGCATAAAATATTTAAATACTGTGCTACTGAAGAATTTCACACCATACACACTGTATGCATACCCCAACGTACACAGAAAACCACAGTAAACTTTTGAGTTTATAAATAAATTCTGTGTTTCCTCTAGGATTTTTTCCAGCTGTGGCGGCAGGCCTTTTGATCTACCAACTACATGGCATTATTTCAATGACAAATGTGACGCAGTACTACAAGTCGAGATCGGATTTGTGTAATACGAGCATGCAGATCTTTTTGCTTGAGCTATGATTTCCTCTGTTCGTGCACAAAACTTCTTGCACGTCCTCAAATATTTGCTGCTCAAGTGCAATTAAGCGCGTTTACGTAGTGAATTTGTCTCCAACCTTTGTTAGATTTGCTAGGAATATTTATGAACGTCTCCAATAGACCTACAGACCGACATTAATGCGTCCTGAGGTAAAGTGAAAGGGCTATAAACTCCAGCAAGATAAAGTCTTTGTTTGTTGTATGCAGAGCCATAGACCTTTATCTATAAGTAAAGTGTAATTATGGAAACTGTTTTCATCCTAACTGAAAGCTATACGTCGTGTTTGCTGGCCTCACACATCACGAACCTGTCAGTCAGTCAGTCAGTCAGCATGTCACCTTAAAGGGTTAAACAAATAACGCACAGCACTACTACGGTTACAGAAAAGCTTGCGCTGTTATAATTCACTTACCTTTTAATACGTTTCGGTGCGATTATAACCCGCTATTTTAAAAAAACGACAATGTTTTGAATGAGAAGCTGTAATGTAGCCGTGGCGGGATGAATTTTGGCGTGGCGCCCCGCCATGGTAGAATGAATAGAGGAAACCTTGAAATTATACTTTAACTTCCCGAATACACAGCAGGGTAACAGTGAGATCATCCTGGCACTGTAAAATGTGGTTCCCAGTAAGGTTTTCTAAAGTAGAAGCTGCTCTTACATATAAACATATAAAACAATTGTATTTAAATGTTCTGACTCTTTACAGACCAGTTAATATACAACACTTCTTACAGGACATAACATCAAAAATGAATGGGATCACATTAAAAAACCATTAGAAATGCAAAATCATCCTGTCAGTGACATAAAGCTTGTCACACAGAAATAAAACATCATTAATATTCTGACTAAAAAGTCATTAGGTGAAAGCTACTGATTCATTTCTGATTAATACTTCGACATGTGCTCTACCAGTCAATTGATAGCTAAAGATGGTCTCATTTTGTATCGAGTCACCACTCAAGCATCTATTATTAGTTTCAACAGCGACTCATTAGTCCAGTGGTTATCATCCAGTGGTAAATCATTTCTGGCACCAAACACACAGTGCTGTTAAATAATAATCTGTCAATATTACGCAGTTGTCGTTTAATGGAATCTAACAGCATGATTGCAAGTGTAATGTTGCTTTTGCACAGCCCTTCACATTAAGAAACCAATTTAAGACACAATAGTTACAAAATCAGTCTGTATCTGTAGTCTTTCAGAAACCATCTGTTCAGAATAATTGGACTAAAGCACTATTACTAGCATACACTTAAAGGAAATTGTGCTTACTTTTTTATTTACTCTCACTGAAGTGGTTCCAAACCTGTATGAGTTTCTTTCTTTTGTTGAAGATATTTTGAAGAAAGCTGAAAACATGTTCATCAGAAGAGAGAAACAAGACAAGGGTTAGTTGTTTAAATTTACTGCCTTATTTAGTTTGGTTGAATCGCACTAGAGTTCGTTTTCCCTCTTGTTGCGGTTCTTTGGGAGGGTGTGAATGTAGCAATCGTACTCTAGTGCGCACGAAAAGCGGACCAACGAAGCGTCCTCCTTGAAGAGGTGGTCTCGGTACACTTTCAAACTAACCCTGGAGCAGTTAGTTTGTGGTGAGAGCATGATCCGAACTAAGACATACCCAACCACAAAAAGTACTGCGCCATTTTGGACTAATCCAGCTTCCGTAGTCCGATGCGCTGTGCATTGTGTGATGTGGAGGGAAAATAT
This sequence comes from Danio kyathit, assembly GCA_903798195.1. Classification (NCBI taxonomy): domain Eukaryota; kingdom Metazoa; phylum Chordata; class Actinopteri; order Cypriniformes; family Danionidae; genus Danio; species Danio kyathit. The sequence continues at coordinate 20,714,519 of LR812526.1, forward strand.
TTATAGACAGCGCTTTACCAACAATTTTAAACAGAAAGAGAGGGAAAACATTACCTGATGGATTGTTGGAAATATTTTCGGAAGATGACCATGTCGCAGTTTAGCTAAATTAATTCACGCCTCCTCCTGAAGTGATTTGCGATGCGCCTTCACCGTTTGCAATGCACTAAAACATTGTTTTCCAGCCGCAGCCGTGCTTCATTCAATACGTTCAATAACATCTGGCCAATGAGTGATGTGAAATTTGTCACATGACTGCATTTTGTTTTTTTTCAACTGGTTCGGACCAAAGCATCAGTGTGGTGTGAAAAGGACCCAACGACGTCAGAAAAATGATCCAATGTATCATTTGTTGCCCTTGGTCCAGACCAAATGAACTGATCCACAGATGTGAAAGCACCCTTAGGTCTGTTTTCTTTAAAAATCAACAATCTCTACTGCCTGATATACAATATAAAGTGGGTCTCAGAATGTACAAGAAGCACTGCATATTTTATTTTACCCCTAGTATTTTCAATGGTGTTTCAGCACTCGCCTGCTGATCGTGACGGGCACGTGCATGTAAACGGCTTTTAATCTTGTTTTGCGTTTGATCAACGAAATGAATCCAGAAGTGTATTTAACTGATTATATTTTAATTTATTCATTTACAACATCAATGCTGTAAAAGGAAACTTGTAAAATTAAAAAATGTCACATTAACTTGACCAGAAGTTTATCGGTATGGAAAGAAACACTAGCTGTGCATATACCCTATAGCCTCTTTCTTTAAAATCACATTTATTATGTTATGTATTGTTTTATTGTAATTAATTGTGAAATTTACTAGCAATTTCTCCTTGAAACTAGTTGTAAAATTAATTCTACACCATTTTTTTATATTTCAGACAGTTTATTAAAGTACACGTTCGCTTTAATGCATTTCAGTGATAAAAGACAAAATTATTATCCCTCCTGTGATTTAAAAAAAAAAAACATTTATCTTTATCTAATATTTCACCAGTACTGTTTAATGGAGAGAAGATTGTTTTTTTCAACACATTTTTTAACATAATAGTTTTAACAACTAATTTATTTTGTCTATGCAATGATGACTGAACATACTATTTAGTATTCTGCTCAATGTTGAATTTAAATTCTTTACTTTAATTACATTAGCAAGTTAGGTTAATTAGGCAAGTTACTGGACAACAGGGGTTTGTTTTGTAGCTAATTTAAAAATAATAATTTCTTTTTTTTTGGGGGGGGGGGGTAATAATAATGAACTTAACAGTTTTTGCATTTTTACAAAAATATATTTTTCTTTTCTGCTAAACTAGAAATAAGACTTTCTCAGAAGAATAATATAAAAGGAAAATAGAAGAAATATAGAAGAAAAATATAAAAGGAAATATAGGGAAATTAGGCAACAAGAGATAAGCTTGTTCTTTTGAGGATATATATCATATATATTGAGGATATACAGTTGAAGTCGGAATTATTAGCCCCCTGTTTATTTTTTCCCCCAATTCCTGTTTAACGGAGAGCAGATTTTTTCAACACATTTCTAAACATAATAGTTTTAATAACTCATTTCTAATAACTGATTGATTTTATCTTTGCCATGATGACAGTAAATAATATTTTACTAGATATTTTTCAAGACACTTCTATACAGCTTAAAGTGACATTTAAAGGCTTAACTAGGTTAATTAGGTTAACTAGGCAGGTTAGGGTAATTAGGCAAGTTATTGTATAATGATGGTTTGTTCTGTAGACTATCAAAAATATATATAGCTTAAAGGGGCTAATAATTTTGACCTCAAAAATCTCAATGAAAAAATGTTTTTAAAAATAAAATCTGCTTTTATTCTAGCCGAAATGAAACAAATAAGACTTCAGAAGAAAAAAAATGATCAGACATACTGTGAAAATTTCCTTACTCTGTTAAACATCATTGGTAAATGTTTGAAAAAGAAAAACATATTCAAAGAGGGGCTAATAATTATGACTTCAACTGTATATTATATATATTGAGAATATATAAGCTTGTTCTGTTGAGGATATATATTAGGGCTACACGATATTGAAAAAAAACTCACATTGCGATATTTTATTTTCCTACGATATATATTGCGATATTGAATATATAATTTCACCAGATGAAATGAATAGTCTATTTGGAAAGAATTCATAACTTTCGATATATAGGGATGGTTTTGTAAGGGAGTGGATCTACATAAAATATAATAAACCAATAACAAACATTGAGAATTACGGTAGAGCAACAATACTGTAAAGTAAAATATACAGTGCTTTATAATTTTCTGGAAGTCTAGCAATATTTTTGATAGACAAATTTATTAATCAAATAATAATAGTCTTCATCATATACAGTTAGGTGCATAAATATTTGGACATCGACACAATTCTAACATTTTTGGCTCTCTACACCAACAATAAAAAGTGGCTATACATGCCCACACCACGACACTACTACCACCATGCTTCACTGCTTAGGAACATGAGCAGTTCCTTTCCTTCTCCATACTCTTCTCTTCCCATCACTCTAGTACAAGTTGATCTTGGTCTCATCTGTCCATAGGATGTTGTTCCAGCACTGTGAAGGCTTTCTTAGAACTCTTTCGGTTTTTGAGGCTCACCAATGGTTTACATCTTCTGGTGAATCCTCTGTATTCACTCTGGTGTAGTTTCTCTTGATTGTTTACTTTAACACACATACACCTACCTCCTGGAGAGTGTTCTTGATCTGTCCAACTGTTGTGAAGGCTGTTTTCTTCACCAGGGAAAGAATTCTTCAGTCATCCACCACAGTTGTTTCCATGGTCTTCTGGGTCTTTTGGTGTTGCTGAGCTCACTGGTGCGTTTTTTCATTTTAAGAATGTTCCGAATACTTGTCTTGGCCGCGCCTAATGTTTTTGCCTATCTTTTTGATGGGTTTGTTTTCTTTTTTCAGTCTAATAATGGCTTGCTTCACTGATAGTGACAGCTCTTTGGATCTCATCTTGAGAGTTGACAGCAACAGATTCCAAATGCAAATAGCGCACTTGAAATGAACTCTTGACCTTTTATCTGCTCATTGTAATTGGGAAAATTAAGGAATAACACACTTGGCCATGGAACAGCTGAGAATCCAATTGTCCAATTACTTTTGGACCCTTAACAAGTGGGAGGCACAAATGCAAACTGTTGTAATTCCTACCGAGTTCACCTGATTTGGATGTAAATACCCGCAAATTAAAGCTGACAGTCTGCAGTTAAAGGACATCTTGTTCGTTTCATTTTAAATCCATTGTGTTGGTGTGTAAAACCAAAAATGTTAGAATTGTGTTGACATCCAAATGTTTATGGACCTAACTGTATATACATGCAAATATTCTTCCTTAAAGTTAGAAATGTAATTTCTTATGCCCGAATATTTTTAAACTAATCTAAAAACACACACAAATAATAAATATTATTAGTGTTTTCAAAAGTGTTTTTCAAATTCTGGTCAACAATAATACTGATAAACATTGCAGATCCAGCGATGTGACTATTGCGTATGCGTACATTGCGATATCGATGCTGTAACGATATTGTGCAGCCCTTATATATATTGTCATGTACTTACATCAAGTTTACAATCAAGCTGTTCTGATGTTGGAGGTCAAAAAAGGACATGAAAATAGCCTATTCTTTCTCAATATATTCTTTCTGATACTGTAGCATTATAAATAGACCTTGGAGAACAGTCTTTTTTCTTTAAAGCAGTTCATGACCCCTTTAAATGTTGTTTAGATGTGTGTGTTTTTTTTCACAACTCGTCATTGACTGGTGTAGATGGTAAAACATCACTTACATCACACCCTGATGTGTTTTTTTCCCCTTTCACACATGTCTCTTTCCATCTCTCTCCTGTGTAACATGTTGTGTAGGTTGATATTTCCCATGAATAATAAATGATGAGTCCTGATTGGTAATCCACTGATGACTCCACTGAGCCGCAGACCTTGTTGGATGCATCATCTGTCCTCCAACAACCTCTCAATCCATTCATTCCATCAATCCTCAATTAGAGATTATCATCTCTCCTTCTCTAAAAGACTGAATGAATCACCAAAACACCACCACCATCTCGCTCCACAAGGTCTCTCTTTCACTCACATTCGTCATGCTCTAAAATGAGCTCCTAAACCCCTGTCTGGGTGTGTGTTTTTTTTTTCTCTCTCAATTGTGTTGCGGATGTTTGGAGAGCTGAAGACGCACCAGGCTAATGATTTGCTTTGATGTTTTAGAAGTTATAAAATTCTTACTGCGGAGAAATGATTCATTTCTGCTTATTTCTCTGTCTCTTTATCAGTGTTTTGCAGCCTGACATGGGAAAGAAGTCCAAATATAAAACCTCAGTGAAGAAGAAGACTCTAAACCCGGAGTTTAATGAGGTCAGGTTTTCCTATTAAAGGTGTGGTTACATAAGACTGCACAATTAATTAAGATTATAATTCAGGAAAAAATGCTAATTCCTTTCCGTTTAAAGTCTACTTATGATGCAAAAGAAGATTTTCATTTTAATTTAGGGCAGAGCATTGTTACTAGTTTTTCCTGTTTAATAATCACAGCTAAAATATGGGAAATTTGGATATGGTCATAGTCATGCAACCTTTTTTCACTCTTCTTTTCACTTTTCTATTCTACACTGAAAACAGTTCATTAAAGTTGTCAATAGCTCATGGTTCATGAAGGTTTTAAGTTTATTTATAATTTCGAACTACATTATAGGGTCTTGATCTCTGCTTTCACTATTTTAAATGTTCACTGCATTGACAATTGACATTGACAAATATTGTCTGGGTCGGTCATGTATATATATACGTACAGTTAAAGTCAGAATTATTAGCCCCCCCTTTGAATTTTTTTTCTTTTTAAAATATTTCCCAAATGATGTTTAACAGAGCAATTAAATGGATTTTTTTTTCTTCAGGAGAAAGTCTTATTTGTGTTATTTCAGCTAGAATAAAAGCAGTTTTTAATTTTTTTTTAAAGACCATTTTAGGGACAAAATATTAGCCCCTTTAAGCTATATTTTTGTTCGATAGTCTACAGAACAAACCATCATTATACAATAACTTGCCTAATTACCCTTAACCTAATTAACCTAGTTAGGCCTTTAAATGTCACTTTAAGCTGTATAGAAGTGTCTTGAAAAATATCTAGTAAAATATTATTTACTGTCATCATGGCAAAGATAAAATAAATCAGTTATTAGAAATGAGTTATTAAAACTATTATGTTTAGAAATGTGTTGAAAAAATCTTCTCTCCGTTAAACAGAAACTGTATATTTGTATATATGTATATTATAGTACAAAAACCTGGTAATGAGCTGCGGATACTTTTTTAATCTATATTTATGTCTACACCTACTGACAAAGGTCTTGTTGTCTATCCAAGTTTTAGGAACAGCAAATAATAACTTGACTTCTAGTTGATCATTTGGTATCAGAAGTGGCTTATATGAAAGGCAAAGGCCTCTAGATTACGCTTATTTTACGAAAATAAAATATGATCATGCCTTGATTTTTAATGATTTAATTATGACAGTAAGGTCTGCCTTTGCTTAAACAAAAGTCTTGTCATTTAACAGAAATAATGTGCAGTATAGAATATAAAGTCATGATGCATTGGAAAAAGAATTAATATTGTGTATGACTCCCATGAGCTTGGAGGACTGCATCCATACATCTCTGCAATGACTTAAATAACTTATTAATAAAGTCATCTGGAATGGCAAAGAAAGCGTTTTTGCAGGACTCCCAGAGTTCATCAGGATTCTTTGTATTCATCTTCAATGCCTCCTCCTTCATCTTACCCCAGACATGCTCAATAATGTTCATGTCTGGTGATTGGGCTGGCCAGTCCTGGATCACCTTGATCTTCTTTGCCTTCAGGAACTTTGATGTGGAGGCTGAAGTCTGAGGAGCGCTATCCTGCTGAAGAATTTGTCCTCTCCTGTGGTTTGTAATGTAATGGGCAGCACAAATGTCTTAATACCTGAGGCTGTTGATGTTGCCATTGACTCAGCAGATCTCTCGCACGCCTCCATACTGAATGTAACCCCAAACCATGATTTTTTCGTCACCAATCTTGACTGATTTCTGTGAGAATCTTGGATCCATGCAGGTTCCAATAGGTTTTCTGCAGTATTTGTGATGATTAAGATGCAGTTCAACAGATGATGATCTGAATAATCTACCTTCTGCCACTTCTCCAAATCATCAAATAGAAGTTATTATTTGTTGCTGTTACAACTGGGATCGACGACAAGACTTTTGTCAGTTTGTATATATATTTATTTTCATTTCATAATACAATAAATGGTCCCAACAATAATACTAAAATTGTTAGTAAAAGTCACTTTTTTAAATGGTAGTTGCATTTTCAACATTTAAAAATGGTCCCACAATGCAAATCAGAAGCATAAAAGGAAAGAAAATGCCTGTGAATCATGAGCTAGGAGCAACACCTAATTACCATATTTATTTTTACAGTGAGTTTAATTCATTAATATTCATATTTATATGTGGGTGAACAGAAACTGTGCACAAATTGCTTCTTGAATGTTGATTTGTGGGAAAATGGTGGACAATGTACATCTGACCCTTTATTTTAACTTATCATTTTTATTTGGGTATTTAAATGGGTAGTTTACCCAGAAACCTGTATGGATTTCTTTCTTCTGAACACAAAAGAAGATATTTTGGAAGTCAATGGGGACCAGCAACTGTTTGGTTACCCACATTCTTCATAGTATGGCAAAATATTATGGAAGTCAATGAAGACTGGAAACTATTCGTAAAGTAAAAAGTATAATCAGTTTCAAAATAACTTGAAGATGAGTAAATAATGAAAGCATTAACATGTTTAACAGTATTAATATTGAACTACTCCTTTAAAAATGTGAGGAGAATCTGTTGCTTAAGCCAAGTAAGACCACAGTCTTGTTGCACATGTATATATATATATATATATATATATATATATATATATATATATATATATATATATATATATATATATATATATTAAAGATTTATTTTTTGGCCTTTTTGCCTTTATTAAGTGGATAGGACAGTAATAAGACAGGAAGTGAAGTGGGAGAGTGAGAGGGGGGTAGAGATGGGAAATGTCCTCGAGCCGGGATTCGAACTCGGGACGCCCTGAAGTGCTACTGCACAATATGTCGACGCGCTAACCACTAGGCCATTGCGCCGACGCACATGTATATTTTTGGCAATAGCAAAAATTCATTGGGTCAGATTAATTGATTTTTAATCAAACTATTGATATTTTATGCCAAAAATCATTATTATATTAAGTAAAAAATCTTGGTCCATTAATATATTTTGTACATTTTCTACTGTAAATATATAAAAACTCATTTTTTGATTAGTAATGTGCTTTGCTCATGATAAAAACATGATTTAAACAAACTTTAAATGTGATTTTATTATGTATTTAGATTTTTTTTTAACTCTCAGTTACCAGATTTTAATAGTTGTATATCCGCCAAATGTTGTCATATCATCACCCACCATACATCAATAGAAAGCTTATTTATTCAACTTTACAGAAATGGACTTTTATGACAGGTTTTGTGGTCCAGGGTTACCATTCTGCTTAATGGTATTACATATGCTGTTGTTTTTCCTCTACTAAAACTCATGTGTGTCTTCTTTAAACCAGGAGTTTTCCTATGATGTCCCACATGATCAGCTCGCCAAGAAAACCCTGGAGATCTCAGTCTGGGATTATGATCTGGGCATGAGCAATGACTTCATAGGTGAGTTTTATAAGCAAACGCATGGCATCTGTTGAAGACTATGGGGCAAAGCTTTTGATCAAACATTAAAATCAGTAAATATCATTATGAAAAAAATGGAAAACATTGACTTAAGTATGCTAGAAAGGTTAAGAGGATGATTGCACATTTTAATATGAAAGGTTGATATATAGTTATAATTGTTGAATACAGTTGAAGTCAGAATTATTGAACCCCCTTTGAATTTTTTTTCTTTTTTAAATATTTCTCAAATGATGTTTAACAGAACAAGGAAATTTTCACAGTATGTCTGATAATATTTTTTCTTCTGGAGAAAGTCTTATTTGTTTTATTTCAGCTAGAATAAAAGCAGTTTTTAATTTTTTAAAACCCATTTTAAGGTCAAAATTTTTAGCCCCTTTAAGCTATATATTTTTTCGATAGTCTACAGAACAAACGATCGTTATACAATAACTTGCCTAATTACCCAACCTGCCTAGTTAACCTAATTAACCTAGTTAAGCTTTTAAATGTCACTGTAAGCTGTATAGAAGTGTCTTAAAAAATATCTAGTAAAATATTATTTACTGTCATCATGGCAAAGATAAAATTAATCAGTTATTAGAGATGAGTTATTAAAACTATTATGTTTAGAAATGTGTTGAAATTTTTTTCTCTCTGTTAAACAGAAATTGGGGGGAAAAAATAAACAGGGGGGCTAATAAATCAGGGGGTTGAATAATTCTGATTGCAACTGTATATAGTTAGTGATTGGTTTTAGTTTTTAGTTACATGTTTGTTCTGCAAAATACATTTTAGTCAACACAATACCAAATGTTTTAACTTCAGAGGAGAGAAGATATGAATAATTGGTGCATGTAACCCTGCAATTTCAACAAATGAAAACCTTTATTATTCTGATCAATTTTCTGAATAATATCTTTATTTGATATTTAGAACAAAATGTAATCAGACCATTATAGAATAAAACTAATAACATTTTACTTAAGTTCATACCTAGTAAATCCAGAAAACTGAGAACTTTCAAGAGGTCTTTGAACAGCTATATATATACAGCAATAATCAATATTGATTTGTACAGTTCTGATTTTAATCACTGCAAAAACCTTTGATGCTTGGAATCCCAAAGTAGAAGCATTGCTGTAAATACAAATAGAGCATTACTTATTTTGACCTTGATCTTTCCTTTAAAGGAATATCTCACCTGAAAAAAATGAAACGCTTGACCTTTCCAAAATGCTTGTGCTATGTGAGAGGTTGTGAACTAAAGTGTCTTGTGAATGCGCATTGCTGAGCTGGACAAAGGCTGGCATTTGTAGTAAACAAAAGTGTGTGTGTGTGTGTGTGTGTGTGTGTGTGTGTGTGTGTGTGTGTGTGTGTGTGTGTGTGTGTGTGTGTGTGTGTGTGTGTGTGTGTGTGTGTGTGTGTGTGTGTGTGTGTGTGTGTGTGTGTGTGTGTGTGTTCTGGAAATGGCTGATCTTTTCACTCGAGAGGATCCCTGTTTGTCGCCTGGAGTCGTGTTGAATTCCTTCAAGCTCCCCTAACATAGGATTTATACCATTAAAACTTTACCATTAAAACTAATAACATGTTGAGGCTGTTCACTTGCATTTGTAAAATCTTTAAAAAGTCATTAGAAATTTTTCTCCAATACTATAATTTTTCTTCAGCTTAAAAAAAGAAAGCCAATTAATTTTAGGCCTGTGTGATTTGGGGATAATATCTAATTGCGATTTTTTTTTTTTTTTTTTTTTTTTTTTTGACAGATCATGTGATTTCGATTTGATTTGCGGTTTAATTCAGTGATATGCTTTTCTGTTTGATTGTTTTTGTTGTGGGCGTTCTGCATAGTTTGGTTGTGTGATTTTGATTAGGCAGAAAGAAAGTGTGCTCACTCAATTAGCTAGTAAGACTGTCACAAACCGACGGCAGTCACGCATTTGCTCTGGGTAGGGGGAATTAAATAATATATATTTATGGTGGCTTGAGAAAGCCACCATCCTGATATACTACATAAACTTCTTCTTCTTCTTCTTCTTCTTCTTCTTCTTCTTCTTCTTCTTCTTCTTCCGTCTTCTGAGGCTAATTTTAAAGGGTATCTCCTCCTAAACTGTTCAAGCTACAAACTTCAAACTTTCGTCAAACTTTCAAACTGGTCTGACTCGGGTTGCTATATCTTTTCTAACTGATCTGACTATCGGTTTTCTGAAAAACGACCCAGAAAATTTCCAAAAGTCCCATTGACTTAACATTGGGTCAAACTTTGTGAGCTCATAACTCTGCATCAGACTGTCCTACAGACTTCTAACTGGGCTCATTTAACTCAGTCTAGCCAGCAGCCAATAACTGATGACTTTTTAACTTACTAGCCACTCCCTAGCAACCACTTACAGCACCCTAGCAACTGTCCCATAGACTTCCATTGTAAAAGACTGCCATTGACTTAACATTGGATGAACCTTTGTGAGCTCATAACTCTGCATCAGACTGTCATACAGACTAATGGCTGAGCTCATTTAACTCAGTCTAGCCAGCAGCCAATCACTGATGACCTTTAAACTTAATAGCCACTCCCTAGCAACCACTTACAACACCCTAGCAACTGTCCCATAGACTGTGACTAGCTATTCTAACACATGCTAATAGTTTTAACATCCTACTGACATGCTAATTTTGCTAGAAAGATGCTAGCAACACACTAGTGACATGCTAGTCATGCTAGCACATGCTAATTCATGCTAATTCATGCTAGAAACAAGCTGATTCATGCTAGAATCATGCTAGTAACACACTAAAATCATGCTAGTAACACGCTAGAATCATGCTAGTAACATGCTAGAATCATGCTAGTAACATGCTAATTCATGCTAGAATCATGCTAGTAACATGCTAATTCATGCTAGAAACATGCTAGTAACATGCTAATTCATGCTAGAATCTAGAATCATGCTAGTAACATGCTAATTCATGCTAGAAACATGCTAGTAACATGCTAATTCATGCTAGAATCATGCTAGTAACATGCTAATTCATGCTAGAATCATGCTAGTAACATGCTAATTCATGCTAGAAACATGCTAGTAACATGCTAATTCATGCTAGAATCATGCTAGTAACATGCTAATTCATGCTAGAAACATGCTAGTAACATGCTAATTCATGCTAGAATCATGCTAGTAACATGCTAATTCATGCTAGAAACATGCTAGTAACATGCTAATTCATGCTAGAATCATGCTAGTAACATGCTAATTCATGCTAGAATCATGCTAGTAACATGCTAATTCATGCTAGAAACATGCTAGTAACATGCTAATTCATGCTAGAATCATGCTAGTAACATGCTAATTCATGCTAGAATCATGCTAGTAACATGCTAATTCATGCTAGAATCATGCTAGTAACATGCTAATTCATGCTAGAAACATGCTAGTAACATGCTAATTCATGCTAGAATCATGCTAGTAACATGCTAATTCATGCTAGAAACATGCTAGTAACATGCTAGAATCATGCTAGTAACATGCTAATTCATGCTAGAATCATGCTAGTAACATGCTAATTCATGCTAGAAACGTGCTAGTAACATGCTAATTCATGCTAGAATCATGCTAGTAACATGCTAATTCATGCTAGAATCATGCTAGCAACATGCTAATTCATGCTAGAATCATGCTAGTAACATGCTAATTCATGCTAGAAACATGCTAGTAACATGCTAATTCATGGTAGAAACATGCTAATTCATGCTAGAATCATGCTAGTAACATGCTAATTCATGCTAGAAACACGCTAGTAACATGCTAATTCATGCCAGAATCATGCTAGTAACATGCTAATTCATGCTAGAATCATGCTAGTAACATGCTAATTCATGCTGGAAACATGCTAGTAACATGCTAATTCATGCTAGAATCATGCTAGTAACATGCTAATTCATGCTAGAATCATGCTAGTAACATGCTAATTCATGCTAGAAACATGCTAGTAACATGCTAATTCATGCTAGAATCATGCTAGTAACATGCTAATTCATGCTAGAATCATGCTAGTAACATGCTAATTCATGCTAGAAACATGCTAGTAACATGCTAATTCATGCTAGAATCATGCTAGTAACATGCTAATTCATGCTAGAAACATGCTAGTAACATGCTACTTCATGCTAGAAACATGCTAGTAACATGCTAATTCATGCTAGAATCATGCTAGTAACATGCTAATTCATGCTAGAAACACGCTAGTAACATGTTAATCCATGCTAGAATCACGCTAGTAACATGCTAATTCATGCTAGAATCATGCTAGTAACATGCTAATTCATGCTAGAATCATGCTAGTAACATGCTAATTCATGCTAGAATCATGCTAAGCAACCACTAGAAACATGCTAACATATATGTACTTATCTATGCCGACTGTTTCAAACTTCATAAAAACTACTTCAGTTATTTACACTTTAAAACTACTTCAAACTTTTAGACTCGGCTTTCTCAAGCCACCATAAAGTTTGTCCTCAAACTTTAATATCTAGTTCATATTGCAGCCTCTTGCCATCAGCTAATAGGGTATATGTGGAAGTATGCTAAAGGACTTTTAATTTGACAGTAACCTGGGTTAAGCGTTTCCGGTGAACTGTATACCATTGCAAAATCTGGGCGTTTAAGGTCTGTTTTCTTAAAAAATCAGCAATCTCTACTGGCTGAGTGATATCCGATATAAAGTGGGTCTCAGATTGTACAAGAAACACTGCATTAAATTACATTTTCCCCTTCCATTTCTTTAAATTATGAACATTTATTTTACCCCACAGTATGTTCAATGGAGCTTCTTCACTAGCCTGCCGATCCTGACGGGCGTGTGCGGATAAGTGTGGTTTGTTTACAAACTAATTTTGAGAGGATCACGTGCTTATGATTGAACACAGCTGGTATCGCTTAACTCCGCATATTGCGCCAATCAGATGAACACAGACACACTATAAATTACCAGAGCGCTTTGCTCCAGTCATCTTCGTTTGAAGAATCCCCCCTTCCACCCCTACTCCTCCCCTTCTCCGATAGGGCGGCACGGTGGCCAGTGGGTAGCACTGTTGCCTCACAGCAAGAACGCCGCTGGTCCGTTCCCTCCAGGGCGGTTGGCGTTTCTGTGCGGAGTTTGCATGTTCTCCCCGTGTTCGCGTGGGTTTTCCCCGGGTTCTCCGGTTTCCTTCCACCGTTCAAAGACAGGCACCATAGAAAAAAAAAATTGACTAACCAAATAGCATTCTAAGGCTAATCTTAGCCAAATATATATACAGTAGTTCACAGCAGGGGAGTTCTCGAGACCACCTGAGCTCAGACTCTCCTGTCGCCCTACAAACGGGAGGAAGCCCCGGGCTCAAGGATATTCTGAGCTCAGGGCTCTCTCCCGGGACAGCATGCCAAACACGCTTTATTATCAATCATCAGCTAAGTGTGAACTCTTGAAAAGGCTTTTCGTCTTGTTTTACGCTTGAGCAACTAAATCAGGGGTGTCCAAACTCGGTCCTGGAGGGCCGTTGTCCTGGAGGGTTTAGCTCCAACCCTAATCAAACACACCTGAACCAGCTAATCAAGCTCCCACTAGATATACTAGAAACATCCTGGCAAGTGTGTTGAAGCAAGTTGGAGCTAAACTAAGCAGGACACCGGCCCTCCAGGACCGAGTTTGGACACCCCTGAACTAAATTAATGCCAAAGTCTATTTAACTGATTATATTTTAATCACATTACAACATCGATGCTGTAAATGGAACCGTATAAAATGGAAAAAAGTCGCATTAACCGTTCACCGGAAGTTTACCAGTATGGGAGGAAACACTAGCTCGTCATATACCCTATCGTAACGTTTCACATCGCAATTGTGGTTTGATTTCAATTAATTGCACAGCTCTATCCAGGGGCATAGATTTAGCATGGACGGAGGGGACACATCCTCACCAATATCCGCCAGCAATTGAAGTGTCCCCACCAATAATGTAATTATTTTTTATTGCGCTGTCAATATTTACCTAGATATGCAGAAAGGGTTAAATCACGTTCTCTCCCTGAGTCATTGTGATTGGCTGTGTGTTTCCCTGCTGTCGTGTGCAGTGTTGCCAGATTGGGTGGTTTTCCGGTAAAAAATAACATAGCCCCCCCCTATGAAATTTGGGAGACATGTTTTCTTTGCAGTATGGCTAAAATAAACGGAAGTCTTTATTAAACTCTCTCTTCATCAGTTAATAAACATTATTTTAACATTACACTATCAGGCCTGTAGCCAGCTTATTGAAAGGGGTGGTTATTTTTTTCTGAAAACTGAACCTTTTTGCAGTTATTCGCCTCTTTTTATTTAATTATGAGGTATAAATATTGTATTTTAGTAACATTTTAAAAACAAATTTTTCCTGGATCAGCTTGTCGGATGGTGATCATAACCACACTTTTTGATATACCAAAAAATATTTCCTACTATTTTGTCAGATTGCTTATACTAATTTACTATTTTAAGTGCTCATTCACAAATGTGCATTTAAACTGTAAGTTTTATATTACAGTTTTATAAATAATGAACATTTAGAATAAAGAAATATGAAAATATATTGAATTTTAATAACTTATTATCTGTCATAAATTATTTATTTATTTTTTTTAAATCTGTTAAAACTTGTTTAAAATTTTAGCTATACAGCGCAGTTGGGAAACTGACTGTCAACTAGATGAGGGTGTCACAGACTGGGAAAGAGTATGGCAGAACATTTTTACTTCATCTAAAAATCCCAATCACCAACTCATTCATTATAACTTTTGTCATAGAACCTACTGGACCCCACTCAAAGTGAAGTTTATAAATAAACTAATTTCGAGAGGAGCTCGTGCTTATGATTGATAGCAGCTGGTCCTCATTAGCTAATGCAAGATTCACCAATCAGGCGATTCCTAAATCACTATAAATAACCAGAGTATCTTCGTCTTGAAGAATCCCCCCTTCCACCCCTACTCCTCCCCCTTCCTTGGCAGCACGGAGGCCCAATGGTAAGCATCATTGCCTCACAGCAAGAATGTCACTGGCTCAGATCTTACCTAGCCAAGTCAGCATTTCTGTGTGGAGTTTGCATGTTCTCCCCGTGTTTGCGTGGGTTTTTCCCGGGCTCTCCGGTTTCCTCCCACAGACCAAAAACACGTAACATAAGTAAATTGACAAAACTAAATCGACATCGTAGACAAGCTTTGAATTCAATATACTCTCTCCATAGCTATTTATAATCGACATGTATCATTATCAAGCAGGGGAGTTCCCAAGACCTACCTGAGCTCAGGCTCTCCTCTCGCCCTGCAACGGGAGGGAGCCCCGGGCTCGAGGATCTCACGAGCTCAGGGCTCTCTCCCGGGACAGCATGCCAAACACGCTTTATAATCAATCATCAGCTAAGGGCGAACTCTTGAAAGACATCGTATCAATGCCTCCTTTAGTCCTTTCTGTGATAAATGGCCTGACCAGGAACTTGGATCTTTTTTCCATATGATGTGGGAATGTAGAAAAATACAAAAGTTTTCAAATGAGGTCTGTGTTATCTTATCTAAAATTATTGAATATCCTGTACCAGTGAATCCTTCCATTCTATTACTGAGCGGTGATTCTACGTTGAACCTCACCAAGCTACAAAAGGCTGTTTGGCTGGCTGGCTTAACTTCTGCAAAAAAACTACTAGCCCAACATTGGCTGCCTCCACATATTTGGACACGTACAAGTGGTTGGTACAACTTCAGGACATTATAATGTTGGAATTATCCACAGCCCGAGGGAACTTGGTACAAATAAGTACATTAAAGATCTGGACTTCAGCTGCTGACAAAATCTCCTTGTTTATTGCACTAAGCAATGATAAGTGGTATGGTAACTGGCACCATACCTGCCAACACTCCCGTTTTTCCCGGGAGTCTCCCGTATTTCAGACCCGTCTCCCGTATTGGTCTGTCTCCCGGTAAACTCCTGGAATTCCCCCGCCCCCCCCGCTCCTCAGAATTTTGGTAGAGTCCAGGCTGAAACTTGTGCTCTTCCAGTGACGGTCGCCCGCTACAGTTCGCGCGCCCCCAGCTCCCTAAACCTCTCACTCCTCTCGCTCACCGCTCTTCAGTTTGCGCCAGTGCGACAAATTTTCAAAAAAGCGACTAGCGACAAATCTAGCGACTTTTTTGTGTGTTACTGGCGATTTTTATAGACTGTCGTTTGTCCATTACTGTACCGTCCCTACTCTTCTCAACGAGCCTCCCCTGCAGCCTGAGAGCAGAGCACCTCTCAGCGTACCGACGGCAAATGATTTAGAACAGGTGGCAGTTTTAAGGTATTTCCCTTGTACAGTCAACCCGATCTGCTTCTCCTTTATTTTAACAATTTAATTTGACCGTTTATTCTTGTTGCACAATCAGAGATGTTTTAAATGAGAGTTTCAGAACTTGTCTGAGTATATTTCGTCTAAGAGATTACTCCAAATTCACTACTCATCTATAATGATATACTGTATTCAAACAGCAATACATTTAGTTAAATTGACAAGCTTACATAAAGCATAGTGTGAATATAAAATACCCCATTTATTTACCATAGGCTGTTAAACAAACAGATATTGTAGAACGCGATGACGTCAGTAATATGCAAATTAGCGTATGACGTAATTTACGTGGGGGGGGGGGTCTCCCGGAATTTAGGAACCAAATGTTGGCAGGTATGACTGGCACCCTTTGACTCCCATTGTAGTTATTTTCCTACTATGGAAGTCAATGGGTGGCAGCTACCAGCTTTCTTCAAAATATTCAACAGAAGAAAGAAACTCAAACCGTATTTAGAACCACATGAGAGAGAGTAAATGATGAGGTCATTTTTATTTTGGGGTGAACCGTCCCATTAAGACACGTCTATTTTGACACTCTTTACAGAATAAGAGAAGAGTTTTATTTAAGGGATATTTCGCACTCCCTTTATTGCAAACCTGTGTGACTTTTTCTTTCATGGACAGCCAAGTGTGTGTATCTGCATGTCCACTTTAAACACAATCAATATGCTGTGAGGCTCCAAAAACAAAACAAAAAAAGGATGATAAAAATTCTCCAGTATGAACCACACGATAGCTTTGTGTGAGAAACTGACTGCAGTTTAAGTCGTTAATCACTGAAAGTATCACCTGACAGCCGTGGTCACCATTCACTTTTAATGAAAGGCCAGTTTGGAAATTCTGCTATAAATAACTGCTTTTGTGCTCCGCTAAAAGGAAAAAAAGATCATACAGGTTTGGTGAGAAAATGACTTCGCTTTCTTTATTATCCACAAGTGGAAATTTGTTTTTAGGTTCACCACATAATTCATCAACATCCTCACATAATGCACATAAGAAACAAGTAAACCCAAATGCAAAATATTAAAAGCCATATAACACAATCAACCCTGCTAATACTCGAATTCCAGTATGTGAAATTCTAATGCAAAGAAAGGCAACAGTAACTCACATAACCACTCGTTACAACCGAGGTATGCAGAGAAATAGAGAATCTATTTAGAGAATCTCTAAATACACAACATGTCGAACCTTGAGGCTGATGGGCTACAGCAGCAGACGACCACAGCGCGTGCCACTCCTGTCAGCTAAGAACAGGAAACTGAGGCTACAATTCGCACTTGCTCACCAAAATTGGACAGTAGATTGTAAAAATGTTGCCTGGTCTGATGAGTCTTATTTCTGCTCCAACATTCAGATGGTAGGGTCAGAATTTGGCATCAACAACATGAAAGCATGTCAAAGTGCGAATAATCTCTGGTTTTTTAAACATGACAATGAGTTCACTGTACTCAAATGGCCTCCACAGTCACCAGAGCTCAATCCAATAGAGTATCTTTGGGATGTAGTGGAATAGGAGATTCGTATCATGGATGTGCAGTCGACAAATCTGCAGCAACTGCGTGATGCTATCATGTCAATATGAACCACAATCTCAGGAATATTTCCAGTACCTTGTTGAATCTATGCCACAAAGGATTAAGGCAGTTGTGAAGGCAAAAAGGGTCCAACCCGGTACTAGTACAGTGTACCTAATAAAGTGTCTGGTGAGTGTATGTAATGCATCTGTCATGTATGGCCATACACCCAAAGCGCTTTACAATCATGAGGGGGGTCTCTCCTCGATGGACCAGTAAATGTGTGTTTGATACACAATTTTTCTTCAGGTTGCTTTAGGGTCGAGACAAACCTGTTGGCAATAAGGCTTTGTTGGTCCATCGGTCCAACTAGGTTTGTTGTGTCCCACACGTCACCTCTCATTGGGTCAATGTCAGAGCTTGTTGGCCCAATTCAACATGTTGAATTGACGTCAGCTGTTGGCTGAAGTTATTCAGCAATGAATCAGTGCGCAAATGTGACGTAGTAAAGTGACGTAACAAATAAACAATTCAAGCCAAGAAGGATCACAAAGAGCCCGGCTGTAATTTTGCTACATTTCTCAAATATTTACAAATGATATGGATTATTAGATTGTCAGACATATTTGCAGGAGCAAATGCCTCTGTGTTGAGTGACAATTACTGTGATGATGGTACTAAACGCTGCATGAAGTTCTGTTTTTTTTGTTAGAAACGAGAACACAGATATTGCCTCTCACAATGCGGATGCTCTTGTGTAGGCACAGAACGCTCGCTCTTGAATCAGTCGGTTTTTATCTGTTTGGTGTGGTCACGGACAATTTTTTGGTCCAAACGCGAGCCAACACGAGGGGACAACACAGTTGGATTTTGTCTGTGCTAGTTGTTTGGCGTCAGCCTGGTGTGTCCCGGCCCTTAAATGTCTGTTTGATCACAAAAACTGAAATGTAATATTCTCCCAATATTGTGGGAAGATTTTTGTTCTTGGAAAAAATTTGCTTTGATATGATTTTGACCTTAATTTTGATGCACTTTTTGTAGGTCGGTTATTTCTGAAATAAATAAAAAGAACGAATAAATGTGAGTGTAACCATAATGTTTGAAAGGCCCATACCATGCTTCCATAGGCAGATCAAAATGCCATAACAAACACGGCAAACATCCTTCTCCACGAGATGCACCAACACATCTTTACACTGTGTTATGCTTGTCGCAGGCAGACACAAAATCGTCAATCTGATTTCACCAAGTAGAACATGTTCCTGGATTAACATCTATGTTGACTCTGGAACAACATTTTAATCAGCCAATCAGAATTAAGGGATACGTTTACCGTTTAGTTTAGGCTTACGACACTTCTACATGATTGTTATCCAACTATTATTCCCCTCTGATTTTGACAATAATTTAAAGTTATGGTTGGGTTAAGGGGTAGGGAATAGGTATGGATTACATTTTTTAGATGACATAGATGTTAATCCAGGATCGCATCATACTTGGCAAAATCATGACGTGCGACACCAAATGGTGGTTTATGTACTCTTGTATAAAAGATGTGGCATGACGAGGTGGGCTTCTTGTCTGATTGAGCCTTAAAATCTTTCCATGAGTGATCTTACAGGTGCAGATACATCTGTACCAGCTCTGCTGCTCCACTCTCCAGTATATTAATGTGGCTGGTGTTGTTTTTCTGTCTGACCCCATGAATGAATTCTTATTTGAACTATTGATAAGTTTCATTCAATTGTTTTTGTGGTTTGCCTACAATTGCACTAGTGATTTTAACTACTCAACATAGTTTTTGCTTTGGCAATAGTCCATACCACATAGTCAAGATGAAACGCATTACACAAGGGTGACAGAATCTTCTTTTTTGCCTGAAGTGTCCTTTAATGAAAGCAGTGTAGTGCAGAGCAGCTCTTGAGGTCTGTTTAGTGACGTGTTTGTTCACGGATGAATGACACTTGCGCTGTGTAACGATCGGGACAGTGAGAGTAATTGATGTCAGTGTTTCTGATTTAGGCTGAGGGACGGATGAGGGGGGATCAGGAAGGAAAGTGTGCAGAAATGAAGCGATGTGAAGGAACGGAGGCTTGTGAGGCGTGAAGGCTCACGGAGGACGCAGGTCTCAGACTGACGAGTGCAATGAAGCTTAGTATTTATTTAACATTTTCCTGGATCTTTTCAACCGGCTTTTCTTTCCCGAGCTCCCTGTCTGTTTCCTTTTCTTTTTCTTCTGTTCCCCATGGCAGGGATGTCATGCGTAGGGTTCATTTGTCATGGCTTGCTCGTGGCCGTGAGCATGTGCTATTGATGCGAGGTGTGTGTGTGTTTGTGTGTTTGTGTAGGAGGGATCGAAGCGGGGCAGAGTCTCAGTACGTGAGGGGCCTGATGAAATGAAACGCAGCTTGTGTCCACAAACACTCACACACAGCTTCATTATTCAGAGCGAGTTTAGGTGTTAGACTAAAGAGAGACGCGCTGAAGTGTCTAGGAAAAAAATATTCCACTTCACAAGTGTCATTTGTGTTATTTTAGAGGGATTGATATCCTGTTATACTACTATATGCTATTAGTTTTTTTGCATACAATTTCAAATCCTTCATTCTGTTGGTGAACAATTCATTCGTTCAAGTTAATCCAATAAAAAAAAAATTTGTTTTGGTCATTTTCAATCAAAGTCTGACCATTTGCTACTGCGTTTGGAGTAGCGGTCCTTCTGTTGATGTCAGTTTGATCAAAGAGCATAGAATAGAGCTATTCAATTGGCGGCCCGCAGGCCGAACACGGCCCCCGAGGCAATTTGTTCCAGCCCTCCAAATAGTGTGACCAAGACATCAAAAATAAATTTAGTTCAGTCGAAAGACGGTCGCTATAGTTAAGAAGTGACGTGCGTCTGTTCAATACAGCACAAGCTGCAGTTGAAGGCTGCGCAGAGAGTGAGTCAAGTGACATTAAGCGAGTGTTGCAGGCAGCCGAAAACATTTGGTTATGTTTGTAGAAAAGGCCTTTTGTAAAATGCACTGATATAGTTAATAGGGATGCCGATTTCACTATTAAACGCGCTTAAATTCATTACGGTTAATTAATTGTGAAAGCTTCTTAACGTTGCGTTTCTGTTGCATGGAACAAAACTGCTGCAACTAAACAAAGTTATGCCAACTGTGAGCTAGTTAAACGTTTCGAGCTTATACCGAGGCTAATACGCACACACACTAGATTAACTATAGCAGCAGGCCGTTCACATATTGCGTCTTTTCCGCACGCAAGTTCATTTTTTCCATTGGAGACATGCGCATAATGGGAGCGGTGCATGCACGGCTCGCAAGCGGACCGACGCACTCGCGCCCACCAGGCGCACGCAGTAGAAATGATCTCACGCTGTAGTGGTGAGAGTTGTGCGTGGCTTTCAGTGCAATGTAAACAAAAGATATGTTAGATACATTATTAAAAATTATTATGTATGTATGAACGCAGATAATAACAAGAGTTTATTTAAATACTTAGCTAATATATAGCTTAAATTAACATTAGACAAATACAATTTTTATTTATTCTTATTTTTATGTATTTATTCATTGTTCTGTCATTTATTTTCATTGTAAAATTATCACTCATGTTTAAATCAAAAACTTTTTCATTTATTTTTAAGTCCAAAGAGAGAAATGGACTATTGTTTGTTTTTTATTAATATTTTGTGCTGTATTTGGTTACTGAGCAGCAATAAACAACACTTTAAAATAAGCAGTTTTCATGTGATTTTCTAAACTAGTAGTGTTTTGAATTTAATAAATGCATAAGTTCAAGTTCAAGTTCAATTTATTTATAGAGCACATTTAAAAACAGTCACAAGACTGACCAAAGTGCTGTACAAAGTCAAAAAATAAAAAGACAGAATACAAAACATAGAAATAAGACAAGAGAAACGTCTGTAAAATGTAAGAAAGTAGCAGTAGAAAGGACTAATAAAATAATATTAAAAAGCCAAGCTAAAAAGATTCGTTTTAAGAAAAGATTTAAAAATACATAGTGATGGAGCCATCCTAATATCAAGGGGCAAGGTGTTCCACAACCGAGGACCTGCCACAGAGAAAGCTCTGTCCCCTCTACGTTTCAGTCTGGACTGAGGAACTAAAAGAAGATTTTGATCACTTGACCTAAGAGATCTCACAGGAGTGTAAGGATGAAGCAGCTCTAAGAGATAGGATGGGGCTAGATTATGGAGGGATTTATATACCTGTAAAAGCACTTTAAAATCAATTCTGAATTGGACAGGCAGCCAATGGAGGCCCCTTAGAAGAGGGGTAATGTGGTCATATTTACTGCTATTACAAGTAAATCTAGCAGCAGCATTTTAATCATGATAACCATGATAATAATCATGATAACCGTGAAACCATGATTATTCTTCAGACTTTAATCGTACAACCAAAATCTATAATCGTTTCATCACTAATTATTATGCAGTTTAAAACATAACAAATGAATGTGTTTGAATATAGAAGAAGCCTACTTGAGGAATTCACTGCTTTTGTTGTGGTTCGAAATACAACATTTGAATATGTTTGTAAAAAAAGCCTATTGTACAATGCAGTGATGTTAGTTTTAAAATACAACATATTAACATTTTAATATAGAGAAGGCCAACATGGGTGTCTTAAGGAGCAAAAATACAGCATATGGGCTCTTATATTGCTGTTGTGTCATGACTTCTATTGAAAGTCATATCTCTCCGGCCCCTCATTTGGGATGCTTTACATGAACTGGCCCCCATGACAAACTAATTAAATAGTGCTGGCAAAGAATCACCAAGAGGCGACACTCTGTTGCTATTAGGGAAACAGCCACTAAATGCCGCTAGTGTCATGTGGCTGCCATTTTTGAATGAAAATTTTTCATGTAACGTAGCTTATACAGTATCTACCGCCTCGATGACAGGCTAATATATTTTAGGTTATTAGAATACTCTGCCCTCTTCCTGATATAAGAATCATGCCCAACATATGTGGTTATTTTCTATTTATATCTCCTTTGAAATATGGTATAAATCGCAAAAAGACGAACTTTCCTCTAAGTCTCCTATTCAGCTTTTTACTTTCTGCCCTCCATCTGAATTTTGCGTGTCACCAGAACCACATGATTGCAAACAACCTATACATCAACATATCCAAATAAAAGTCTCATATAAAAATATGAATGTTAGAGGTTTAGATTGTTTAATAATTGTAGTGATGCATTTTTTATTTAGTTTCACTGTAGTATTTCAAATCAGATAATCCTGACTGAGAAATGTTAACTTGACGACTATTTTGAATGTGTTTAATTGAATTGAAACAGAGCCGTGAGTGTCAATGCAAGATTTAAAACCGAGCAGATTTATGTGGCAATAGAGAGCAGCAGGTATTGAAACAGGTTGCATGTTCGTCACTCTCTGCTAAGTGTTATTAATCTCATAAATATGTAAATACGCTCCTAATTACTAACCAGGGTAGAATATGAACAGAATATTACTTAGAATAGATTAGACAAATACTGCATAGCATGTAGTTGCTTAACACATAAACAATGTGGATAGAGTATCAGGGACAATACAGTACTAAGCGGTTTAAAAGTTTGGCATCTGTAAGAGTTTCTTTTCTTATCCAGAGAAGTCATTTTTTCTTTAAATTATGTTCTCTTTTTTCCATTTATCCTAAGACTGGGACTACGACTGCAATTAAAGTGTTTCTATCTTCAAATCAGCACATTAAAATAAATGTTCATATATAGACACTCTATAGCTATGGATAAAAATCACTTGCAAATGTTCATTATCTCTGGATTTTCAAAATTTAATCATTTGTTTATGTAAAACATAATTTGTCTTTTGTCCTGCAAAAAACTTGTGATTTAGAACACACAATGATAATTAATAATACACATATGTATGAGCAATATCACACGAGTAGCAGTGCGATATGGCTGTATATCGGCACTGGTGGGAGGCGTGCGTTGGTGACTATATACAGCCATATCGCACTGCTAGGATTGTGATATTGTGTTTATACAACAGTTCGATGGCATAATTGTGTATATAAAAAAGAAAATCAAACATGAAGAGTCTAAAAACATCTATGAGGTATGAGGAACTACTTTCTTCCGCCATTCATTCACTTCTGCAGCTGACGTCAGAACAGCAGAAGCCATTACTAATTCACTAACGTCACTTTAGAGCTAGTATTTGAATGATTCTCTAGCATAATTTCTAATGTGATGACAAAACTGGTGATTTTGCTCACATTTTAGGATAAGGCTGAACGGCATGAAATGCTGTCTACAGAGATTTCTCCCAGTATTCCTCTATTGCAATCGGGATATTAAAATAATTAATACCGAAAAAGCCAAAGCAAAGCAAACACTATCAGATTGCTGTTGTGTTTGCGATAAGGAAAAACGCTATACACATGCAGACATTTCTTCTTTCTTTCTGTTTACTGAACTAGTCTGCAGTAACGAAAACCAGAGACGCATTAGAAACAAACAGATGGCCAACCAAAAAGTAACTCAGGATTATACAAAGGGTGGCCAACACAAAATACATACATTCCTGATATGTGAGTCCCATCTCAAACTCAATACACTACAATTACTATAGTATAAATACAGCACTACAACATACAAGAGAGAGATCGACTTAGAAGGTCACTTACCTGTTTAATAATGATAGCTAGAAATTACGCTGTTTTTCTCCTCTAAGAGCTTATTATGCGGTCTCTTTCGCCATCTTGTGGATGGACAGCGTCAACCATTTTTGCTATGCCTGTCTCTCAGAAATGATAAATAAATAGGCACTATCCTTATAAATAAACTGCATAGTTGCAATCTAAAAAACGACATTCTCGACTAAAAAAGCCTCAAAAGTACATTATGTTGCCCAACAGCTGCAATATTTGTCAAACTGTAGAGTGTCCTCTGCTTGTTGCTGTATGTGGGTGGAAGAGGGTGAAGAGGCTGGATGAGTGCTTTTATTTGCAGAGTATTGCACGACTATCACCTAATCTGGGGTGCGTTTCCCAAACAACAACGTAACTCGCGGCTAAACTATCATAGTGCGATGCATCGTTTGGCAAAAAAATGATGTAGTGACGAGTGTTTCCCAAAACCCGTAGTTTCTCTGTCGCAGATCCATCGCTTGAACCACGTTATTAAACCGTAAAACGCCCATAATGATGCTCTAAACGGGGTGGAGTAACTTCTTTAGAGAAGAACCCCATCATTTCTTTGAGCAAATTATATTGTTTTCCACACACACGCATTTAAAATAAAATCCAATATTAGTTTTGGTAAAAACATGCACTCGTTTTCCATATTAATTGAAATATGTGTAAATGGCACATATAGGGCCTATGTTTGCTTTACTAATATTATTGAGAAGTTGAACATTACATATTCTATTCTATAACATAAAATCACTTACAAAAGCTAACACTATTCTAATATCATATATAAATCATATAAATAAATAAATAATTAGGCGATTTATTATAAATATATTTACTATTTAATAATGATTATTATTATTATTATTATCATTATTATTATTTAGGATATTGTTTATTTATTTTTAAAAAATTACAATTTGACACATGCAAACCACAGCAGAAAGTTCTAACCAACAGACCCATGTCATATACAGCAGAGAAAGTTAATAAATAACCCACTATAAAATAACAGAATTAACGTATGCTATGTTTTTTCATTTTCACAAGCTTTGGAGACGTAACATAATTTCCGTTTTTAAATATACCTATAGCTTTCGCCATGTGGCTGTGTTCAAAATGATACTAATGTTTTCAAAGTACACTACAAGGGGAGCACAATTGTAAACATGAAGATTGCTAAAACTGAACTGTAAAAATACTTTGAAAGCAAATTACACCTAAGAGAGATGACCTTAATGCTTTTTTATTTTTAATAATTCCAACTTTGAATGTTAGAATGTTCTAAATGAATAGGGCATAGGGGGGATAGGTGGGAATAGAACACAGCCAGGAACTATGCTTTTAACTACAGCTCCAAAGGTGCCGTTTCAAATGCTCAAGTTTGCGACGCAGTTTGCGAATGTTCGTTGGAGCGATGGATTTGGGAAACAGCAAATCAACGAACTATGTTTGTAACGACAGAACTTGCGACCTTAGTTGGCTAACGATGGTTTTGGGAAACGCACCCCAGATTCAAGAATCAGACATCACTGTTGTATGAATATATATATATATATATCAGTTGCTGCTTAATATTTTTATATAGGGGGCAGCTAGCTCTCTGCAACTCTCACATGGTTGCCCACTGAAGCTAAGCAGGGCTGTGCCCGGTCAGTACCTGGATGGTAGACCACATGGGAAAGCTAGGTTGCTGCCAGAAGTGATGTTAGTGAGGCCAGCAGGGGGCACTCAACCTGTGGTCTGTGTGGGTCCTAACAATGTCAACCGTCTTTGCTATGCCTGTCTCTCTGAAATAATTATAAATATTTAAAATAGGCACTATCCTTATAAATAAACTGCATAGTTGCAATCTAAACGACTACATTCTTGACTAAAAAAAAGCCTCAAAAGTACATTTTGTTGTCCAACATCTGCAATATTTGTTAAACTGTAGAGCAGTGGTTCCTAACCTTTTTTTTTGTCTGAGACCCCCTTTTCCCCTGGAAAATATTGTAAGGCCCCCCTTAACATTTAAAGAGATTATTGCTCATATAAGTTTGCAGTAAGGATGACAAAAAATGTTTTCAAACAAAGTGTATGTTTATTACGATATCTAGATATGTTTATGCACAATGAATAGCCTAATGTAAAATATAAAAGCAAAACATCCGTAGGCCTTTTGTAACTGAAAAACATAAGGCCCTATATTAGTTGACAATTTTTTTAAGTTTCTTGTCAGTAGCTGTGACGTCCCTCATCTCATTTTGGGTGTTTGCCTTTGTGTCTTTTGCCTTGCGCTCAAATAATGCTCTGAGCTTGTCGAGGTATTGGGGATGAGTCGTCAGCAAATGTCTTATTAATTTGGATGACCTCATGCATTCGTTAGCAAGAACTTTGGCGCAGATAATGCACTGTGGCTGGGTCAGGGACTCTTTGCTTTGAGAAAATGGAATAAAACCATAGTTCAGGTGTTTCCTGCATATTATGTTTTCAGTATTGGTAGCGCTGACTCGAAATGTTAAGAGCTTTCTCACCTGGGTCCAGTATGCTTTGGTCATTAGTATTAGCTGCTAAAGGTGAATCAGTGAGACTCAAATTACAAATGTATCCATTATTTGGTCAGCCAGAGGATAAAATGAACTAAGGCAGCATGATCGTTCTCCTAATTGTCCACTGCTAAAAAAATTTTAAAATATGACGTGACCCCCCACAGAGCTCGCTGAGGCCCCGGGACCCCCCTGTTGGGAACCACTGCTGTGGAGTGTCCTCTGCTTGTCGCTGTATGTAGGCGGGGTAATACACAAGGGTGAAGAGGCTGGATGAGTGCTTTTATTTGCAGAATATTGCACGACTATCGCCCAATCAGATTCAAGAACCAGACAAAACTGTTGTATATATATTTATATATATATACACACAGTTGAAGTCGGAATTATTAGCCCCCCCTGTTTATTTTTTTCCCCAATTTCTGTTTAACAGAGAGCAGATTTTTACAACACATTTATACACATAATAGTTTTAATAACTCATCTCTAATAACTGATTTATTTTATCTTTGCCATGATGACAGTAAATAATATTTTACTAGATATTTTTCAAGACATTTCTATACAACTTAAAGTGACATTTAAAGGCTTAACTAGGTTAATTAGGTTAACTAGGCAGGTTATGGTAATTAGGCAAGTTAATGTTTAATGATAGTTTGATCTGTAGACTATCGAAAAAAAATTAGCTTAAAGGGGCTAATAATTTTGACCTTAAAATGGTTCTTAAAAATGTAAAATCTGCTTTTATTCTAGCCAAAATAAAACAAATAACACTTTCTCCAGAAGAAAAAATATTATCAGACATACTGTGAAAATTTCCTTGCTCTGTTAAACATAATTTGGGAAATATTTAAAAAAGAAAAAAAATTCAAAGGGGGCTAATAATTCTGACTTCAACTGTATATATAAACATTTTTAGAAGAGTTGATAAATTAATATTTAGTGAAATAATTCTGATTTTCCATCACAACACATGAAAACATTTGTTATTTTGACCAATTGTCCAAAACAAAACCCTAAATGTCAATATTTTAATTAGAAATCTAGAAGAAAATGATCAGACCTTTATAGAATAAAACAAATATTAACATTTTACTCAAAGACATGCCTAGTAAATATAACACATTAAGTGAAACTAAGAATTAATCATTAATGAACTGTCGGTGAGTATAGCAGACTTCATTCAGAAACCTTTATAAAGTCTTTCACTCACACCCTAAACTTTTAAACAATTGCGTAATTAGGATTTTTTTTCCTTTTTAAATGCGGTGATCACGCAGCCCTGTCATTTTCATTTAGCGTCTTATTGTTCTGTGTCTGTCTCTTTCTCAGGTGGAGTTGAATTGGGGATTAACGCCAAAGGAGACAGACTGAAACACTGGTTTGAGTGTCTAAAATACAAAGGAAAGAAAGTGGAATACTGGCACACACTGACACAGCAAGGAGCCCCGAGCAGTGACTAACACACACACACACACGCACACGCACAGACTTCTCTGATAAGTAATACAAAACTAACGGAGTAATAATGAAAAAAAGAAATGCAATAACGCTCAGTCTGAGAGTGACGGTGATGATGACGTTCAATATTCACGCGTGAGAAAAAGCATTATAATCTATTGTACAGCTAAGTGTCACATTCTTTTGTGATGAGAACGAAGCGAACGTGCGGTCACAAGTCTGGATTATTGTGACGCACAACGAATCGAGCCCTTTCCTCTGGTCTACACGTCACTTATGTGAAATCGTACCGTGTTGTGACTATGCCACAGGAACTCATGCCATATTATAGTGTTCTCGTTTATTACATGTTCAACGTGTAATAGCATCCTGGTGTTTGTTACAGTTGGTGGTGCCGTAATTTTGCACACTGTCGAAGCACAACACATCCGGCTGACTGTAAATGTCTACGTGTACCTACGTATTTACCTTTTGTGATTTGTTACGTATGAAAGTTTACAGTCTCTTCCAGCCCGACAAAAACGCGGCGCACGGTAAAAGCACAAGGGACAATCTCTGAATTGAAACACGGACTTCGGAGCAGAACTAAACGACAGTCACCTCAATGAATTGCGAATGTGTGCGCCTGTGTGTTTGTGTGAACGTCCCGTCAGTGTTTTCGTCTCTGAACGTGTCTCTCCATTGTTGATTGTTTGTACAGTCTACTAAAAAGAAGCGCTGATGCACGTTTTGACAGACTTTTTGTTTTTTCTCCGGCGCCCTCTACTGGCTTAGAGGACTAACCGGCAGGACAGTGCCAGTATGGAGGAGGGGGAATCGCCTCTGGCAGGCCTCATGCACAACTTCATGCCCCATTAGGGGTTAAATTAGCAATCAAACAAAGCCTATGAAGGACAAACTACCTGATGAAGGACGTCGGCGACAAAAGAGTCACACAGAAACAGGGTCGGCGAGCAATTAAAGGGCACACTTGCTTCGTAGTCCAGACAATGTGTTGACATTGATTCGGTGAAACGATGCACATTTCCTGCCATGCTTGGAAACTTCAGCTTTAATTGTTTTGGTTTTTTTTTTTTGCATTTATTAGCTATTCAAATCATCTAACTGAATCGAGACTCGAATGGAGACTTTTATACATTCAGTTGCACAACAGCTTACAGGCTATCCCAAAAAAAGACTATTCTGTCATTTACTCGTGTTCCAAACCTGATAGAGTTTCTTACGTCTGTTGAGTTTTAAGAAATGTTGCAAACCTGTAACCTGTATTTGTTTTCCCTAATATGGAGGTCGATGGTTACAGGCTTTCAGCTTTATCTTCTTTTTTGTTCAACAGAAGAAAGAACTCATAAAGGATTGGAACCACTTGATGGAAAATAAATAGTGAGTAAATTGTCATTTTTGAGTGAACTATCCCTTTAAGCCTACAGTATACTTTGGTTTTTACATGCAACGACTTTCAGTAGATATTCCATTTGACACCTCAACACAGTCATCATACTAGAAACAGCCACTCTAGTCTAATGTCTGCGCCTTTATTTCTCCAAATGTTATTAGTGATAAACTGGGTGTTTGTTGTTTTTTGCTGTCTTCAGTAGTTTGTTATTCTTGTTTTGTCTACAGCTGTGTTTGAAATTGCCCCCTATCATACCCAATAATGGTGTGAATAAAAGTCAGGCAACGAATTTGCACACCGAGCGCACTAAACGGGATGCTTTCAGGTCTGTGCTTGCTGTTTAATAATCATTTAAAACTGATCAGTCTGGCAGTTCCTGTAGTAATGAAAAGATTGAGTTCATTGATGCACCGATATTGACATTTTGGCCAATCTGCTTAAGTCATGACGTATGAAATACGTCCAAGCCGCTATTCGTTTATGACCACTGTTTAGTCATTTCACACATTAAAGGTAATTTTATATAAAATCATAGTGTGCACAACAGTCTCTGGACTTGCTGCATCACAGACACCAACATTTTAAGAATTAATAAAAAATGAATCACTTTCTGGCCATCGGATATTAGGCATGGCTATATATATATATATATATTGCGATTGTGATTATCGAAAGTATTACATAGCTTTGTAAATGTTTATTATTACCATTTGTTAAGTCTCTCCATACAGTTTGATAGAGTGCTTGGACCTGAAAACTGCTTTGCGTGACGTCCCACTTACCAAGCGGATACCGATAACTCCTTATATTTACGGTCTTGATATGATTTTTTTTATAAGCCTGACTACAAAATCAAATCACAAATAGGTTTTAATAGGTGACTAATTGTTAAACTTCAATTTATTTTGCTTTTCGTAATGTACTTTACAAATAAATTTTTAATCAGGGCTCAAAATTTATTTTTTTACTTGGTAGCACTGGTGCTCGCAACTTCAAAAATTTAGGAGCACCAGAAAAAATTTAGGAGCACCCATCGAAAATGAATGAGCACCACTGTAAATTGTATATTAACAAATTTATTGTATTTGAAAACAACATCAATCAGGACTAACAAAAACCAGAAACATCTATCTAACTAATGCTGTGATGACTTACTGATATTTGCTCAATAAATTAATATTCGTTGGCAATGTTTATACAGTGTAGATTTTACATTTAGCGGCCATTTGCGCTGAATGCGCAGTGAATGCAACACATCAAGATTCGCGCCATTAAACAGCTGATCCACTCTGAGTCTTTCAGCACTCTCTCTGAAAACACTCAATTGATCTTGGCTGGTGGATCAACATTCACTATATGATCGCTCTCATCTGCGCCATTATTTGTAACTTTAGATGGGTTTGCAAACCTGTGTACTTTTCATTGCGTCTTCCTCAATCTTCAGACATTTGCATTTCCCACGGTCACAAAGCTCCCTGTCATCTGACAGCGGAAAGCCTTGAGTGATTGATAGCTAATATAACAGGGGAAGAGTGATTCAGCATGTTTTTTGAAAAAATCAAAACAGGTCGCACTAAAACCATTATATGTAGTCGCACAAATGCTCCCAAATATGTTATGAGGTCGCATAGATTAAATTTCTGGCGCATATGCGACCAAAATGGTCTCAATTTCGAGCCCTGCTAATGTCTGCTTTCTGTGGGTTTCCTCCGGGTGTTCCCGTTTCCCCCACAGTCCAAAGACATGCGCTATAGGTGAATTGGATTAAGCTTGATATCAAGTGAAACGGCTTCCAGGTCTACGTGCTCTATCAAACTGTATAGGGAGACTCAACAAATAGTAATAATAAACATTTACAAAGCTATATCCATGATCCATGCCTAATATCCAATGGCCAGAAAGTGATACATTTTTATAAATTGTTAAAATGTTGGTGTCTCTGCTGCAGCAAGTCCAAGGACTGTTGTGTTATGACTAAAAAGTTGTTATAAATTACTATTTTTTCAATTCAAATGAGTAGCAGCTTGGACCCTTATGTCACCACTTAACAAGCGGATGGCAGCTTGATATATCATGCATCCCTAATTTATTTTGAGCTTCGTCAATAAAACTAGCATTTTAAGTAATTTAAGTAATTTGAAAATGAATACACACCTGTATGACATTACACCAGAGCCGCCGGTTGCCGGTACGGGCCCTATGACATCATTTCAAGAGGTGTCACGGAAGAACAGGGGTATCACGGATGAAAGTAAAGAGCGGCGGGGTGGTGGTTGTCTCCCAAATAGTATCTCTGGGGGCCCCAAAATGGCGTGGGCCCTTAGAATCATCTTAACTTCCCTCCCGTAGCGGCGCCCTTGCATTACACTGTACCTGCATTACACCCCCATGCTGCACTGGGCCCTTATCTATGTACACTTTTTATTGTGGTGCACTGTGGGATTGATTTACAGTATTTGATAATATCCACTGGTTTTGGACACAATACAAATGAGTGCCCTATTTAAGGTTATCGGGACGATTTTAAAACACTGCTTCCACTTATTTTCCAACTTTCAAACATCGGCCTGCTTCAGTGTCGACACCTTGTGGACAAAATAAGTACTGCAAAAACAAATCTCAGCACATAAAGAATTGAGTTGTGCATGTAAAAACCAATTTATACTTTGGGATTAATTATTAACCCTGTTCCTTCTCCATGGACCATGTATGCCATTACTGACCTGGAGCCTGACCCTTTATTTATTTTTTTAACACTGGGGTTATCAAATGACTGGCCTAAATGGTGTGTAATTATCAAATGTTATCTAAGCAGCTGCATGCTAAGTGAATGTCACATATGCTTTGATGGACCACCGATCTGCAGTACTTATGTTTGTCCTAATATCCATCATCGGGCCCATCTAAGGGTATTTGTTTTGCTCAGTGAACTGGGACAATCCAGGCTACCTTTGACGAAACAGCATGGCATTTAGATAATGGACTGGCACCACCTGCCAGGCAAGATGGGACTCCAGGGGGAGCGTTAATGAACGAGGGGTCAAACTGAAGGAGGATTATTCAAGTCTCGCTCACGTGTCCTCGTTGACTGTCTGTGTGGAACATGATGTGATGTGACTGCCATCGTGTGTCGGTCTGTGTAACTGCGTCTCAGAAATAAATTGGTGCAACAGTGGCTGTTGGAAATCAATGCGAGCGAGTGTCGTGCGTCCTATGATCTTTCATTCATGCAACAGATTCCTTGTCTTGTATTGAAAAATGTTCCAATAATCAATAACGAGTGCATGGTGTAAACGACATCTTTAATGATCGAGATTCTGCATGCATTCTGATTCTATGCATAACATGATATTGTTACATAAATGCAATTTTTATTTGTGATAAATGAATGAATGTACAACAATGTTTCATTTATTTATGGTGGGACGCTACTGTGATGTTTTTTGTCTCTCTCTCTCTCTCTTGTTTATGGATTAATAATTCTTCCCATGAATAGAGGAGCTGCGGCCTCATCGCTCCACAGTATCAGAACGAAGGGCTGTAGAGCAGAGAAAGAAGAGAAGGAGCGAGAAAAAGAAATGCTTGTGGCGGCGGCGGCCTCGACTCCCTTCTCTGTGAGTGAGAGGAAAGCGCGGTGACGAACATCTGAGATGAATGATTCAGGCTCCCCTGGAAACATTCCACACAAGTTAGGCTTGTTGAATAGATCTGACAAACCTAAAGAGAGGAGAGGTGAGGACTGTTATCTGCTGATTTACTCATCCTTGGAAAAAAAAACTCTACCTCTAATCTTTTTTTCCCCCACAAGCAATGCCAAATGAAAACTTTTGTGTATGTGTGTCAGTGTATATGGGTCAAAACATCCCATTTTGGTGTCTAAACACCCTTTTGACTTTTTTTTTTAAATAATTCCCAAATGATGTTTAACAGAGAAAAGAAATTTTCACAGTATGTCTGATAATATTTTTTCTTCTGGTGAAAGTCTTTTTTTGTTTTATTTCGGCTAGAATAAAAGCAGTTTTTAATTTTTTTTTAAAACATTGTAAGGTCAAAATTATTAGCCCCTTTAAGCTAATTTTTTTTCGATAGTCTACAGAACAAACCATCGTTATACAGTAACTTGCCTAATTACCCTAACCTGCCTAATTAACTTAATTAACCTAGTTAAGCCTTTAAATGTCACTTTAAGCTGTATAGAGGTGTCTTGATAAATATCTAGTCAAATATTATTTACTGTCATCATTGCAAAGATAAAATAAATCAGTTATTTGAAATGAGTTATTAAAACTATTATGTTTAGAAATGTGTTGAAAAAAAAAAATCTTCTCTCCGTTAAACAGAAATTTGGGAAAAAAACAAACAGGGGGGCTAATAATTTTGACTTAAACTGTATATATATGTACCGTGCATCCGGAAAGTATTCATAGCGCATCACTTTTTCCACATTTTTTTTATGTTAGTCTTATTCCAAAATTGATTAAATTCATTTATTTCCTCAAAATTCTACACACAATACCCCATAATGACAGACTGAAGCCACTCCCCACCTGGAATTTGCCAAAAGGCATCTGAAGGACTCTCAGACTATAAGAAACAAAATTCTCTGGTCTGATGAGACTAAAATTGAACTTTTTGGAGTGAATGCCAGGCGTTACGTTTGGAGAAAACCAAGCAGCGCTCATCACTAGGCTAATACCATCCCTACAGTAAAGCATGGTGGTGGCAGCATCATGCTGCGGGAATGTTTTTCAGCAGCAGGAACTGAAAGACTAGTCAGGATAGAAGGAAAGATGAATGCAGCAATGTACAGAGACATCCTGAATGAAAACCTGCTTTCGAGTGCTCTTGACCTCAGAGTGGGTCGACGGTTCATTTTCCAGCAGGACAATGACTCAAAGCACACTGCCAAAATATCAATAGAGTGGCTTCACAACAACTCTGTGAATGTCCTTGAGTGGCCCAGCCAGTGCCCAGATCTAAATCCTATTGAGCATCTCTGGAGAGATCTAAAAAATGGCTGTACACAGTCGCTTCCTATCCAACCTGATAGAGCTTGAGAGGTACTGCAAAGAGGAATGGGCAAAATTCCCAAAGACAGGTGTGCCAAGCTTGTGACATCATATTCAACAAGACTTGAGGCTGTAATTGCTGCCAAAGGTGCATCAACAAAGTATGAGCGAAGGCTGTGAATACTTATGTACATGTGATTTTTCAGGTTTTTTATTTTTCACATTGTCATTATGGGGTATTGTGTGTAGAATGTTGAGGAATTAAATGAATTTAATACATTTTGGAATAAGGCTGTAACATAAAATAATGTGGAAAAAGTGAAGCGCAATGAATATACCTTCCGGATGCACTATATTCACACACACACACACACACACACGCACACACATATATATATTTATATATATATATATATATATACATACATACATAAGCAATGTATTTTGGTGCATTTAAATAAAACAGATTTATTAAACAGATATATTTATTAAAATCATATTTTGCAACAGTCTAACAACCAGATCATTTTTATAGTCATTTGTTTAATATAATATTAACCTCAGCTAAAGAGACTGGTGAACAAAATGTTTTCAGCAAAAGTCTATTCTTGGTTTAATTTTGGAGACCGCCACTCAGAGATCTTTTCACTGTTCAGTTATGGCCTGTATTTATTTTTAATGTATTCGTTTGCCATAAAGGTGTCAGAAAGTTCAATCTGGTGCTATAAAATCAATCTGCTGCAGTGGACGCTATTGCTGTGTTGTTAATCTAACATAAACACACCAATCCTATGAAGTAAAATAATTTAAAGGCTGACCGCTTTTCATTTGCATGTTGTTGTTTTTTACTATTAAAAACTACTATTTTATCTTGTGTGGGTTATGGTTAAAATATTGAAATTCTAAAAGTAGTGTTAATGTCCCACGACCCCCCCAGGGGGTATCAACCCCCACTTTGGGAACCATTGTATTAGGTTATGTATTTACAAACATAAACTAATTATGAACAATCTTGTACAGCATTTATTAAACACACTTCGACATTAAAGCATTATTTAAATCCAAAGTTGTGCTTGTTAACAAGTACACTATGAATGATGAATATTTGCTATAACAAATGAAATGTTCATTGTTTGTTCGTGTTAGTAAATACATGAACTAATGGAACCTTATTTTAAAAGTCTTAGCATTTTATTTTACATAGAATTCATATTTTGTGAAATTATTATGTCAAAATATGAGGGAAATAATTTTCCTATCAGCATTGAGCACATAAAAATATCATATAATAAATTTTATTATATTTTAATTGCTTAAAATCATCTTACTGACATGGGTAACACCTAGTGATCTGAAGGATAGTGGCATGGTATAAAGATGTAAAAATGACAATTAATTAGTATTTTGACAGCCTTTAATTATTATTAATATGTCATAAAAAATTATACTTGTTCTAAATCTGCCTGACAAGATTTACTGTAAAAAGCGATTAGATTACTGTATTTAAAAAAAGTGAGTAAAATCACAAAATTGCAAAAAAGTTTGTCAACTTAACAGTTTCAAGTTACAATGGGTTTACTTACATTATTTTTAAGTAAAGTCAACTTGTTGCTTTTAAGGCAATTGGTTTACTCACTTTAAGTAACTAATCACTTTTTACAGTGTTGTTGGGATTTTTCTGTAAATCATTTAACAGAAATATGTATGTCACACTATTTTTGCTCAGAAAGCAAAATTCAAATGTACAGGGGGGAATATTTAAAGCTGTATAACACTTTTGTTGTTATTCAGTTACTTTGACTTTGACCCACTTGCTTTTTTGTATAAATGAAAAAAGATAAAAGCTCCATAAACTTATTATAATCACAAGAAAAGTCTGATTTCAAGTTATCCGAGGACATACAGTATCATTTCTTTCACAGAAAAGTTTCAAAATATTTCAGATTTTCTTCACTAAAATATGCTGAAGTGCATAATTTTTTAACTATACTAAATAGTAATGTGCAATATATTTGTTAAAATTTCCTGTTTTGCGTTATGCTTTGAAAATAGCTTACAAGGAGCAACATGAAGATGAGTAAATGGTGACAGTAGTTGTAACAAACAAAATATGTTTGTTTGTTTCAACCCAAATCTCAATATTAGTTTTTAAAAATCAGCAAAGGATTCATTTAGATGTCCCCATTTAAGTATTTTGGATTCAAGTAAAGTTATTTTTATAGCGATTTATAAAATGCACATTTTTATCGCAGCTTTACAAAGAAAATTGGCAATAAATAGACAAAATAAGGTGACAGTCTTACCCATATTTCTCAGTAACTCATCCAGTGGTGTGGTCATTGTCAGTTTAATTAGAGGCAGTGTGACCTCAGCGGATTGCGCTGGGGTTTTGTTCATCTCAGAAACCATTTCTTCAAGAGTGTTGCGATTTATGCTGTTCTCCATCAATAAAAAGGATTCTTCTGACTGTGTGCGCGGGACCAGAATGTACAAGCTATTTTGGCCTGTCAGAGGAAACTTTCCAACCTGGAGAAATAGTTTAGCAAATTATGTACACTGTAAAAAACGATTAGTTACTTTACTTTAAAAAAAGTGAGTAAACTCGTTGCCTTAAAAGCAACAAGTTGATTTTCCCTTTAAAAAGTCAGTAAACCCATTGACTTAACTTTTATAATTATGCATATATATATATATATTTAGTTTACTTAATAATTATAATAATTAAATTAAAATCGACTTAATGCTTTTACAGTGTATTTGCACTTGTACAGTATGCAAGCTTGTCCTTTATTTGCACAAAACAGAACCACGTGTTAAAACTTTAGTATCAAGTAACTATTACAATATTTCTCAAAAGAGTTTAAATAACATTTAATTTTTTAGTTTTTTATTTAAATCTTTTTTAATTGTGTTTTTGTGATTATTTATGTGTGTATATATAGAGTTTATTTAAATTTTAGTTTATAACTAGCTGAATTAAGACATGATCAGGTAAATAAATAAAAGTAAATAAAATGTATTCACGTAGCAAAACAAGTTGTTGTATGGTTTTAGTTTTAATTTACAAAATTTGTTAATGAATCTTTTTTTTTATATAATTATTTTTTTGGGGTTTTCACCTTTAATGGATAGGACAGTATAGAGTATCGACAGGAAAGCATGGGGAGCAGAGAGAGGGGAAGGACCGGCAAAGGACCTCGAGGCGGGAATAATTCGGGTCGCCATGAGCACTGGAGTGCATATGTCAACGCACTAACCACTACTCTATTGGCGTCGACAATTAATCAAATTTTTTATGTAAAATTATGGATTAGAACTAATGAACTATTCATTCATTCATTTTCTTTTTCAGCTTAGTCCCTTTATTAATCAGGGGTCGCCACAGCGGAATGAACCGCCAACTTATCCAGGACACGTTTTATGCAGCGGATGCCCTTCCAGCTGCAACCCATCCATTTTTCATTAAAAAAATTCAAACTCCATTTTTATACACACTCATTCACACACATAAACTAAAGACATTTTAGCTTACCCAATTCACCTGTACCACATCTTTGGACTGTGGGGGTAACCAGAGCACCCGTAGGGAACCCACGCGAACACGGGGAGAACATGCAAACTCCACACAGAAACACCAACTGACCCAGCCAAGGCTCGAACCAGCCACCTTCTGGCTGTGAGGCGACAGCGCTACACACTGTGCCACTGTGTCGCCCAATTTGAATAGGTAATTTGTAAATAGTAATTTTTTAGGTTTTAATTTTAGGTTATTTTAAGTTTAATTACATTTTAAAATAGATAAATACAATAAAAGGTTTCATGAACGACATAAAACTAACTATAACTATCAAAATAATCGATTACAATATTTAAAGTATTGTACATATTGTATTGTATGTCATATATTTATTTAATTTTGAAAAAATATCTTTTAGAATACGATAAATTGGGCATGCAAACTGACTTGTACCATCATGATAAGAAAACCACATAAAACACTAAACAAAGTACATCTACACAAAAATGTGACAGTATTCTGTAAGTATCAATATCAGTATCAGGTCAAAAGATCTCAATTTGTGCTTAAATGTCACTGTTTCCTGAGAATTGCCTTGTGCATTCACTGAAACACTCACATCAGCCTTTAGTTGTTTGTTGTAGCCCATCTGCAGAATGTAATTGGAGCTGTAGAGAGTCTTCACGTCTTTAGTTTCACCTGAGAACATGGTGAACTTTTCCTTTTTATTTGTGGACTCAAAAATGGTCTTCCATTTACCTGTAAAGCACAAACATGATGTAAAAATTAGCTAAACGCATAGATATAAACCCATAAAAAGTCACTTACCATTAAAGTAGACTGCGTTTAACAGAACAAAGGAAGTAGAGGGATCCACATCATCAATTAGCTCAGTGATTTTTTTGTTTGTCTTGTTTTCTACCCATTCGTTTATGAGAGCCACGTTTCGAGTGCTGTCATTGGTCAGTTTCTGTGGCGCGAAGTCATAGAACTCCTTTGATTGGCTGACAAAAGCTTCTGCCAGCTGTTGCTCTGTGTGGAAACAAAACTCAGGTTATGCTAACAAAGTGATAGAACTCTCATGATTGGTTGACAAAAGCTTCTGCCAGATGTTGCTCTGTGTGAAAACAAAACTCCTCAGCTTATGCTAATGCAAATCTTTCCTTCTTTCTGACTTCCTCCACTAAGAACAGTATCAAATAATTGTCTGTGATAAGTGATAATTCACCCAAAAATAAAAATACGCTCACCATTTACTCACTCATTCTCAAGTGGTTCCAAACCTGTTTGATTTTATTTCTTCTGTTGAATGAATACATTTTTGAAGAATGTTTAAAAATGGTAGCCATTTACTTTTTGAAAATGACCTTCCATGTAGTGTGTAACAGCACTAAGTGAATGAAAGCATCTAGCTGAGGTTTAAATCTGAAAGTACACCATGTTTAAAACTACTGATTCTTTAGCAAAACAGTCGACTCAAGAGTCGAATAAATGAATCAAGTTGAGTTCAGATCTTTTGCTTGAACGTATCGACGTCGACACGGTACATCACCAAATATGTAGTTCCAGATTCGGTAAAATGTGAATACGCTTTCCATTCAGACATTAGCTGAGCGCGGGGATCACAGGACTGATCATGACACGAAGATGACGATCACTTACAGATGGAGATTCGGCTGTGGGGAATAAAGGGTTAAAGTTCATTTTCACAACAATACCACAGTATAGCCAACCGTGTGCTGTGTTTGTTCCTGTCATTTTTCTGATTTTTATTATAGATCAGTGCTTGTACTGTATCTCTCAGGTTAAACCTCTATGGCTATTCACATATTGTCTCCAAAACCATGTTGAAAACGCGTCATGTGCTTCTTCCTTTACTGATTTAAACGTGTTTCTGAACTCGCTATCCTCTGCCGTTTGCCTTTGCTATGGCCACCATCTGCTGTTTCTACAAACGTGCAGCGTGTTCAATTTTCAAAATAGCTCAACTTTTGCCACTGTGTGGATTAATACTGAATGTGTGTTGTTGTTATTACTTGAGGTTAGGGTTAAGAGTAGAGTAATATGCGGGTGTTTAACTGCATTGCTTTATTGCATTCCTGCATTGGGCTCTCACATACTTTCTGCTACTTCATACTGTAGCCGTGGTGGGTGTTTCTCGCTGTCTCCCGCTGAACGCAGTTGACCAATCACAACAGACTGGGTCATCGGTCCAATAAGCGCAGGTTAGCTTTGCACTAAGGAGGGGTTTGGGAACAAATGAATTGCTGAACAGGAGTCGTTGGGATAATTAGGTAAAAATAAATGCATATTATAAGACAATGAAAGTGTTTTTGACCTTGCATGCATATCAGCATGCATATCAGAGACCCCTAAAACCAAAATATGGCATTTTCTAATGCAAAGTAGAGGCACTTTAACAATTTTCAAAATATATTCTTTTGTGTTCAACAGAAATTTAAAAGATTTGGAACTACTTGAGGGAGAGTAAATGGTGAGTGAATTTTCATTTTTGGGTGAAATGAAATGTAAAATATTTCTTAATATAGTACCTGGACTTTCCTAGATGGCACACTTTGGAAATATGCCTTATTGCAAGTTTGATTGTAAAGTTTTAAACCATTGTGATAATTATATTTTGTCATGCTTCCTTGAAGTATAATTAGTTTGACGTGTTTATTTGACACTTAAGCACATGTAAATATCTCAGTTGTAATTTTAACTTACAACTTTAAATTGAAATAACATTTAAATGTAAGTTTGTTTTTTTAAATATTTTTTACTTTTTGGTGTAATTATCATAATATTTATATACATGATATAAAAGTTTTAAAGGGCACCTATTTTACCCCTTTTACAAGATGTAAGATACGCCTTTGGTGTCTCCAGAATGTGTCTGTAAAGTTTCAGCTCAAAACACCCATCAGATTATTTATTATAGCCTCCAGAATCTGCCCATTTGGTGTCTTGAGTACAGTGTAGCTGTTTTTGTAGCCTGTGGCTTTAAATCCAAATGAGCTGCTTCTTCTCGCCCACTGCTCCGAAATGAATGTCTGCTTCTCATGCGTTATGTCAGATAAGCAGCCATCAGTGATAGAGACAGACTCGGATGAAGCTGAAAAGGTCACTAGTCAAAACTATCAATTAAGTATATTTGATGTATATGTGGTGGAGTTTATTCAAGCCTTTTTGAAATGATAAGTCACACACACACACACACACACATATATATGCGCGTTTACTGACACCATGCGGCCGTGGTGATTATAGCAGTTAAGAATTACATGGCAATTTTACTGTCTTTATTACAAACATGCCCTTTTTTAAAAATGTTTTGAATTTATAAAATTTATTATTGAGGTGCAGATGATCATAGAGAGTTATTTTAATCCCAGTTTCTTTGCAAAAAATGTTCTGTGGGCAGGGAAAACCGCACTCCTATGTCAAGTTGAGGTGGGCCTTAAAATCACAGGCATTTGGATACTATTTTAACGTCAGGAAATAAAAAAAAAACATATTGTCTTTATATCAGCCCAAGATGACTGTGGACACACTATACCTACACACAGATCTGTCCAAACAGCTTACAAAATATGATTTTCATCATACGTGCCCTTTAAGAGAAATTTAAGCTTACTGTAAATGCTTTAATTTGGAAGAACATATTTTAAAGACAATAAAAATATGAAATTATAAGCCGATTGTAATGTAAACTGAAATCATTAAAAATTAAATAACATGCATTACAAAATAAGCTCATTTCAGGTAGTTACCAAGGAAATACTAATTTTGTTCATTTAGTTTCCCATAGAATAAATAAACCTAAATGAGATTTTTTTTTGTTTGTTTGTTTTGTTTTGTTTTTTTTTTACATTATTTCCATAGTGAGTACTTAAGTATACTGTACATCTTTCCTACATTGGTAATGATTTTTTTTTTCTGTATTTACCTGGATTATAAAAAATAGCAGAGGCCATATTCAGTGTGTCCTTCATCACTTCTCTCAGTTTCTTCAATTCTGTGTGCAAGCAGGAGAACCCAAGAGGAAGCCCAAGAGCCTCTTCCAGCTGCATTCTGGTCTCACCTCGAGCACCTTCAGAAGAGGACCCCAGAGAAGCTCAGCAGGCCAATCAAGACTTTTGCTAATGTTATGATGTTTCTCCAATATAATTCTCACCCAGGAGCAGGTTTGAAAGAGCTGCAGCGATGCTGATTGGGGAGAAGATCAGGTTTGCTTTGGCTTTTGAACCCTTGAGTCTGCGGTAAACGGAGGTGGAGAATTCGCCCAGTGATTCCTGAAGGATGGCTTTCCATGATCTGCTGTCTGGATCATTACAGGACTCCCATGGGTTCGTGTAGCCCTCGCAGCGGGGCGGAGGAGGTCCTGGAGAGGCAAATAATGCAGAACAAAATGGCTGAGAAAACTTGTATGTATTTGAGTACTTGTTCAGTCATCTCTTCACCAGTTTAAGCCATAAATAACCTTGTTTAACAGTAGATAAGCCCAAAGTAAGTTTATGATTATAATCAATTTCAAAATGACAAATTAACTTACTACTTTCTATGTTATAGGGTAATAATGATAATATTAATAATAAAAAACACCTGATTCGTACACAAAATTACATAAATGTAAGTATAATTTAATACCAATTTAAAAGATAAATAATTTTTTAATTAACAATATACAATAATAATATAATAAAAAATATTTGTACAATATAAAAAAATTCAATAAATATTTTAAATATATAGGATTAACATTAAAACAGAGAGAATTTATAAATAAAACATTTATTAGAGTTGACTTTGTATTTATATTTCATTCCCAAGTAAAATGTTACAATAATACTTTTATAAATAAATGAATTGATTTATTTATTTATTCTTAAATTAAATGTATGGATCAGCTGTTAATGCTGACAGACTTTGTACATCATATTAATGTAAAGAGTTAAGCATAATTAAGTTAAATGTAACAACCATAAATTAAATGTATTTTAAAATTAATTTAAAAAGACAAACATTATATGAATAATGTTTTTATTAAAGGTTTAAATGTAATGTTGTTTTCCCTTTTATTTCTTAATAAGTAAGAATAATTAAAAAAAACATAAACAATTATATTATTATATTAATGTATTTTTAAATAATGTTTTGAAAAGTATTAAATAAGACAATTATAAATGTTTAACGTTTTTAAATTATTTCATTTGGCAAACTAAAATGTAATAATGGTTTTAAAATTGTATTATTTGTATTTATATCTATTATATTCCTACATTTAAAAAAATACTGATAATAATAATACTAATAATAATAATAATACTGATTAAAAGTTTTTTTTATTGTTTTAATTTTATTTTTACATTTTGTTCTTAAAAGAAAGGCAAAACATTGCATTTAAAAGGTGTCTTAAAAGAGCACCTTCCACTTCCAGCTCCACCAGCAGTGTTCGATTTGTGTTTATGACACACTGGTACATCCCGGCGTCTTTCTCTCTGGTCTGACTAATCTTAATGGCCCAGTCCTTCTCTTCAGGGGTAATGTCCCAGAAAACCGTCTGTGGTTCCTTGTCCTTCTCCTCTTCTAGATCTGTGTTTTTGCCAGGATTGAGAAGCACAGCACCTTGACCTGTCACTTGTTTCCACACAACAGAGGGAGATATTGTCTCATTGGAGAAGGAAACCTTGCAGGGCAGAATCGCATCATACCCAGCTTCTACTCTGATGACCTGCCATTCCTGAAGGAGAGGAGGCTCTGACAACAAGCAAACAGTTTAGTTCATTAGTGAACACATTTCTGGTAAATAGAGTGACAAAGAAAATCAGTTGACTAATTTTTTGCATTAAATGTTTTCTAAAAGTATATGTTTATATGTATCTAAATGAAGCATATTTCTAGCACAATAATCTAAACGTTGTATGAGAATGAATGTCAGGTTTAAAATTTTGACATATGTGACAAATTTTATAACAAAAATCATTTGAATATTAAGTAAAGAACATGAAGACCTTTAGTACATTTCCTACTGTAAATATTAATTCCTTCATTTTTTCTTCCGCTTATCTGGGGCCAGGTTGCAGGGGTAGCAGTGTCAGGAGATAACCCCACCCTTCCCTCTCTCCAGACACTTCCTCTTGCTCCTCTGGGGGGATCCAGAGGCGTTCCCAGGCCAGTTGAGAGACATAGTCCCTCCAGCGTGTCCTGAGTCT
This sequence comes from Danio kyathit, assembly GCA_903798195.1. Taxonomy (NCBI): domain Eukaryota; kingdom Metazoa; phylum Chordata; class Actinopteri; order Cypriniformes; family Danionidae; genus Danio; species Danio kyathit. The sequence continues at coordinate 20,759,073 of LR812526.1, forward strand.
TCCCTGAGGTCTTCTCCAGGTGGGACATGCCTTGAACACCTCCCTAGGTAGGCGTCCAGGAGGCATCCGAAACAGATGCCCAAGCCACCTCAGCTGACTTCTCTCAATGTGGAGGAGCAGCGGCTCTACTCTGAGCTCCTACCGGGTGACAGAGCTCCTCACCCTATCTATAAGGCTGCGCCCGCCACCCTGAGAAGGAAACTCACTTCGGCTGCTTGTATCCGAGATCTTGTCCTTTCAGTCATGACCAAAAGCTCATGACCATAGGTGAGATTAAGAACATAGATTGACCAGTAAATCAAGAGCTTTGCCTTTCGGTTCAGCTCCTTCTTTACCACAACAGACAGGCACATCAACCGCATTACTGCTGCCGCTGCACCAATCCGCCTGTCAATCTCACATTTCATCCTTCCCTCACTCGTGAACAAAACCCCAAGATAATTGAACTCCCCCACCTGGGAGAGAAAGACTATGCTCCAACCTGGAAATGACAAGCCACCTTCTCCGGTGGAGCCCCATGGCCTCGGACTTGGAGATGCTGATTTTCATTCCAGTCATGTCACACTCTGCAGCAAACCGCCTTAGTGCATGCTGAAGGTCCACGTGATTACATGTACAGGTTTATTATTTTCACACTATTTAGATTTTTATTATACCTCTCCGATTCCAGATATTCAAATAGCTGTATCTCGGCCAAATAGTGTCCTATCCTAACAAACCACACATCAGTGGAAAGCTTATTTAAGCTTTCAGATGATGTATAAATGTCAATGTTTTAAAAATTACCCTTATGTCTCGTTGTGTGATCCAGGTTTTTAGAGAGGGGATATTAATGTATCTTTTTTATTACTTCATAATTCAGAAAATACTGTGAACACAAAAACATTCAGAATGTAGATATAAATAAAACTGAAGCTTGGTGTTGTGAAGTTAGACTTATGGTTTAGACTTATGGTTTAGTGCATAAGGAAATAAATCATTTTGAGAGAATGACCTTTAGAAAAATGAACTAAAGTTGAAACAAAAACAAAGTGTGAAAAAGGAAATACTTAAAATGTATTTTGCAAGCTTTTTGGCCGCAGTGTCTTAAGGGATAGATCATGCAAAAACTAAACATTCTGTCATGATTTACTCTTCACTTGTCGCAAAACTTTTTGAGTTAATTTTTTCTGTTGAACACAAAATAAGTTGACTTGCATTGTAGGAAAGGCAAATACGATGAAAGTCAATGAAACGTTTTCAAAATATCCAATTTTATGTTCAACAAGACAAAGAAACTCATAAAGGTTTGGAACCACATGAGGGCGAGTAAAATGTGAGTAAATTGACATTCTTTGGCTAAACTATCCCTTTAATTGGCCTGTGAGGGTAAAGTCACCATTGCAAAGTAAACTTCTGACCTTCCACCTGTAAGCTGAATGTCCTGCTCCGCCTCACTCGAGCTTCTTCTTTGTGGCCTTCTTGCACACAGTTGTACTTTCCTCTGTGACTGATGTTCACGTTTGTGAGCAACAGGATCTTTCCCTTCTCACTCAGTGTGCGTTGTTCTGTTTGAGGAGCCGTGAAGTTCCAGGTGTATGTGGCTCCAGCCAGTGCAGGAGCATCGTCAGGAACACAAGGCAGAGAAATACTGGAGTTTAGCAGAACCGTGATGTCGCAGGACGACAGGGAAAGCTAATGACAGGGGAGATTGACAAACTGTTAAAACCAAGGACCAAGATGTAATTTTAAAGTCCACACAACATTTACAAAGTACAAAGAAAATGACCAAATAAATTGCATTGTGTAAATATTGCATCAACACATCAGAGACTTTACATGTTATTGAGGTTTGATGACAGCATATTTTCTGCATACATGTAATGTAAATTCATGTGTTACACATAAACATACATGAGTGTGTCCTAAAAATACATTAATTGTTCATTAAATAATATACTAAGAGATGATGAAATGTCTGTTGTAGCCTTTGATTTTAAAAAAACCCCATTATGTGCTATATTTAATGTGTGAGTGTTTTTTAACCATATTTATAACCATAATGCTATTTCTAATTAAACACCTGCACTGTATAGCCTATCTGTCAAAACTCACATTTAGTTCAATAAAATCATTGCTTCAGCGATTTTTAACTTTTTTGAAATGCAATAAATGGTGGGTATTGAATCTTGATGCTCCCTTATCCCCTACCGTTCGAAGCTCCCTTCATGAGCTCCCTTATGAATGCAATCCAAGATGGCGGATATACGTTTTAACGTCAAACAAAACGCACATCAACGGTTGAGAGGAGCGGCTCAAAAACCCAGTCGTCAAAGGAAAAGACGCCTTCCACAATAAACGTAGGTAATTTGTGGATTTTTATTTGATTACCAAGACAAACGATGTTTTTTCCCCTGAGGTTTAACTTGTACAATTGAATTGTTTACCTCAAGAATAGCATTTGTGCTAACAAGCTAGATTACTATTTAATTTCATAAGCACTTAAGTTAAATTAACACCCTTGACTTGTCGGTTTTAATTTTCTACAATAAAATATTGTGTATAAGCATCACGTAACATCATTTATTTAACGTTACTTACACCAACACAGAGCAACAGGAGAACACGGTACATAGTGCTGGATTCAGTCCTGAAGAGAAAAGAAAACATTTTAGTAAGTTACCTCACATATATGTCAAATAGCTAAAAAGCCAAAACACTGATAAATATTACATAAGTTAACCATTGTTTTATATTAGAAAAAAATAAGCATGTTTTTTAAACCATAGCCATGTTTACTACAAATACCATGGTTAAATTATGAATGATAGAACAACGTTATAATGATTTTACTGCATTAACCATTTTTTGTTTGTAGTAAAACAATGCAGCTTCGTGACTGGGTGCAAGCCACATTTACTACAAATATCTTGGTTAAATTATGGCTAGTAAAGCAATGTGGATATCATGGTTTAACTACAATAACCATTTTTTAATTTGTAGTTTAAAAATGCTTGGTTTAGCAAATTCACAATCAATGTATTAGCAATGTCTAATCAAGCCAGATCAACTTTATTTCTAAAGCACTTTATACAATACAGATTGTGTCAGGCAACTTTACATGTAGAAACACTCAAAAAAAGGTCAAATGCTGTACTGTTTCATCAATGTGAATTAAGTTCAGTACATCAAACAGTTCAACAGAAATGCAGTTTGTCAGTTTTAGTATAAATATGTTCTAACACAAGAGAAATGAAATGTAAATCAAATTAGTTTGTAAGCCATAGGGAAAAACAACTTACGCAGATTGAATTTCAATTTGGAAGAAGTGTGAAGTCCATGAAATGTCTGTCCGTTTGGTGCTTCTGTTCTCTTGCTGTTTTCTTCTCTCTGCTAATTGGTAAATCATTACACAGATGTTTGCTAACATGTTGTATTTACTTAGATCCTTGATCAAAATCTGACTGATTTACGGAAAATCACATGTCCAAAGTCTCTTATCAGATACAAAATAACTACACAACAAATGCAGTAGTTTGATGAAGTTAGTGTACATTATTTTTCATTTTGTTTATATGACTTTTATAGTTTTGGGTCTACAATGTACTGAGAGGTGTTTTGTTGTTGTTTCTGTTTATATGCTTTGATTTTTTCCTGGAAGGTAACTCGTTTAATTCATTCAAATGCGTCATTACAGAAGTCATTTGTGTCTCTACACCTGTGTTTTCTCATAGACAAATAATCAATGAACATAGTCAAAGTTTTTCATACATAATTATCATCATTAGAGTAATATTTTAAGCATTGTAAATCGTAGTTCTCCCTAAAAATTAATATGTCTTCTTGTGTCATTCGTAGCTGTTTCCATCCAACAATTTTATGTGCCTTTTACACTATCACAAAAAAAATGCTTAATGGACAACACTAAGGTGCACAAATGTTGAAAAATCAGGTACACAAACTTCATCAGACTACTGCATTTGTTATGTGAAGTATTTTTTTTTTTTATCTCATAAGATAAAATCTGCATAAAAACTTTGAGGAAAACACTTTTACTGAATAAATTTCAGCATGCACATCAAAAAAGTCATGTGATCTGTTTTAAGCACACACACTTAGCCAATTTATATAGCGCAATGGCAATCTGCTTTCATGTCGTAACTGGGGTGGGATGTGATGACATTAATGAACAAAACAGCAATAAATAAGCAATTCCATGCAAATGTCAACCTTGCCATCAAAAAAAAAAATTAATTTTCACCAAAATATTGAAACCCTTTCTAATTTTTATGTGTGTAGGCTTGTAATTTACAGTACTCTAAAAATACAAAAAAAGGTTTCTGTCAATGTTTTCAAACAATTATATTTAATGTACCAAAGTCACACAAGTGCCAATTTCACATCTGTCACATCTATAACAAAGCTTTTTCCTCATAAATGCAAAAATGTTAAATTAAATAAAGTCAATTGATTTTGTTTTATAGTGAGCAACTCTTATCCTTTTGATTAGCATTATTTCCTTTTCGGTGGTGCAGTTTAATTCACAGAATTTCTATGTATGTCTTACTCTGTAAACTCACATACGTTTTCGGTCACGTCCATAACGCAGGTCTATTTTCCTCAATTAATATCTTAAATGGATTTATAGATTGATATTTTTCTGACACCATAATTCTATGGTTAGTTGTTCTGGAATAAATAAACAGATGTTTCAATATAATGTTAACATATACTTTCTTTGTGTATTCATGTTTTGAGTTTTTACTGCAAATGTCACATCCATAACATTGGAATTGCTCAAATGTTGTTTTGGTCATTTTAAAATGCTTCAGCCAAAGTCCATCATCAAAGTGGTCCAGTATTCCTACCTCGCAGAATGGTCTCACACCTCCAAAAAGCTACCTCGTGGTCATTGTGTTTAGTCTTCTGGGCAGCAAGTAATATATGAGAAAAAGGACCACAGTAGCTTCTCCCTCTGCAGCAAACTCAATTTTACTTTTTGATATTTGGCACCAGTTTATCAGGGAGTGACCATTTTGTTCTGTTTGACTCATTGGATGGAAACGCTTCTTTATTCGCAAATGTTAAATAATAAAAATAAAAATGTATGTGATATTCCAATACGTTTGCATAAGTTTAAGTATGTTGTAAGTATGATTTTTTGTAATGTTTTATTTATTGTAGGGATGGCAGGATGTAAACAAAGCTCAACGGAGATATATTGCAGGTTGAATATGGAATAACAGATGGATTGGCTGGACCAGAGGAGATATGGAAGCCAGGCACACAGATAGACAAACTCAGGGAATTGATGACAACCAGAGGAAGGACCAGGAAAACCACACTAGAAAGGAGAGATGCAGACACTGGAGATCATAGGAGACGAGAGAGGTAGGTAAAACTTGGTATAGTAAATGACATTGATTGTGAGGAGAGTGCAGTCCTTCATGTAGCAATGAGGCTGGACACTGAATGGAGCGTGGTGCTGGTTTTTATGGGGCTGAGGTGATGATGTGCAGGTGACTGTGATCGGGGTAATTGTGGTGACTAGTGCCGCGGTCACAATATAGTTTGAACATGCGAAGTTCTGTCGTATGGCGCTGCGAAAAGGGGCGGGATTAAGCCATTTTTAAAAAGGATTAGACATTTAAAAAGCAAGTGATTTGTCCATATTTGTCATTTCTGTACAGAGCGGTCATGTTTTGATCTTCGATTGGTCTCATGCAGTCACGTGATGTGATATTGCAGGTCAGAGTTCACCAAGCTTGAACTTTGCAATGCAGCGAACTGCGAAACGTGTCGCACTAGCTTGTGTTTCCGGTCTGACGCATTCACGTGCGTATGAGTGAATGTCTGTGGGGCGAAAATCCAGTGTGACTGTGGCTTAAGTGGGCAGAGCCTGGCCTGGCTGTGACAGTTTCTTTTTTCTGTTAAACACAAAAGAAGATATTTTAAAGAATGTTGGAAAATGGTTACAATGAGTTCCATAATATGTTTTTTTTTCCACAATATTTGAAGAAAAAGAAAGAACAAACAAAAGAAACGCATAAAAGTAACAAAAGGGTCGGCAAATGAGTACATTTTCATTTTGTGTGAACTAACCCTTTAGAGCAAAAAAATAAATAAATAGTTTGGGGCAGTGTTGCCCAGTCCTTCTTTCCAAAACTAACAGGGCATGTTTATCCTGACCACCAGAGATTTGGTCCATCTCCAGAACAGGGGAGTGAACAGTATTATCAGACTCTGACGCAGAAAGAAAAAGTGATATTGTGTGATATTGACTATTTTTTTATCTAAGACCCAAGCAGCTGTAAGTTTGTTTCAGTGCTATAAAAACCCTCTTTATCTCTCACATCTGGAAAAAAAGGTGATGCTGATGTTGCAGAAATGGTCAAGGCCTGGGAAACACATTGTGGAAATGCTACACTTATTATGGTCTTTTAGTGACAAAATACATATTTGAAGAAATTATATTTCATTTCAAGTAATTAAAATAATGTCACTATATGTTTATATTTCAAATAATTGCAGCCATTTCGAACTTCCTATTTTACAAAAAACTATTATTTCTACATAAACATTAAACGTCACATTAAACAGATAATGTCAGAACCCTTAGATTGCTCAAATCTGTATGATATATGATGGAAAAACAAATGCATACACTGATAAACCCAACAGAATGTTTAAGTGGAATCACTCATAAAAATGTTTCCACTAGAACCAAATCATTAACCAAATCATTTTTGGTCCACGTGTGTAAAATGTCTTTCAGTCATACAAAATATTGTTTTATTCAAAACACAAAAAATGCTGAACATTTCTGTGAGGGTGATGTTTAGGTCTATATATTTCTTTTCATTATTAAAATTAAACATGTTTTTCTTGTAGTAATAATAGTGAAATAATTAGATTTTGGCATACAGTATAGATTATATTTTGTTTAACCACATTTTTACTCCACATTCCATTTTTAAACTATGGTTCATGGTTTTTAACAGTTAATTTGTGGTTACCTTTTTTAAATTATTTGTAGCAAAACCACACTTGGTAATTATATGAGTAATAGTGTAAGCCCTGTTTAACAACAACAACAACAAAAACCCTGTGGAAAATCCCTATGAAAGAAACAAAAGTGTGTGTGTGTCTTGTACGTTTGCAGATTTGTCACCTGTGAAACTGCAGATAAACTCCAGCATTGCTCTTATCACAACTCAAGGGCAGAAAGGAGAGAGAAACGGGTTTTCGGCTGTACAAACTTCACACAGAGCGATACATGTCTAGCTTTGATGTATCTCTGTAGTGCTGCATGACCTTGCACTCATTACTTTTACATGCAGCATCTCCTGTAAGCAGCAAACGATGGGAAAAGTAAAAAATGTAGGAGTTAGTTTTTTTACTTCTGCTCTGTAATATTACCAAGATGATGCTCTGTAATATTAGCAGATGATAATACTGTCATGGACAGCAACTTACTTAGAAATCTTTAACACAATACAATATCAACACATAAAATGCTTTGGAGAAATATTATTTTACTCCTTTGAAATATATTTTAGGTCAGTTTTGAATTTTAAACAACCTGACTGTTAAACTTAAAAGTTTAAAAGAAAAAAAAGTTCTTAAAGCAATAAGTTGTAATAATGTAAAAATTCTGATAACACAATTATAGTGTGTATGTGTTTTTTATATATCTAAAAAGTTACACATACTTAAAAATAGTTCATTCATTAATTTTCCCTTCAGCTTAATCCCTTTAATCATCAGGGGTCGCCACAGAGGAATGAACCGCCAAACTACCCAGCATATGTTTTACGCAGCGCATTTGTTGTCCGGGGGAAACCGGAGAACATGCAAACTCCACACAGAAATGTCAACTGGCCCAGCCAGGACTCGAACCAGTGACCTTCTTTCTGTGAGGCGACAGTGCTAACCACTGAGCCACTGTGTCGCCCTAAAAATAAATGTTCTTTATTGAAAACAATACTGCTTTTCAAATCAAATCACTTTTATTGTCACATCATCAGCAGCACGTGTGCTATGATGAGTGAAAAGCTTAGTTCAATATACATGAAGTCATTTTTATTCATAAAAGTTTCTAAAGAAGCAGTGGGGCATATTTGCATCATTAAAATGCTGTGCACATTAGTTCACTATTAATATTACTTCATTATTTTCACTATTGGTTCTGGATAATAGTGTTTTAATAATAAATGTTTTTTTATATTAATAATATAATACATCAGTGTTTCTTTTTTTTCACACTCCTTCATGTTCAGCGTATATACATTTTGACATGGCGTTTTCCAGGCCTGGAAAAGTTTTGGAAAAACAGAAAAACCCACAAAGTTTTGGAAAAGTCATGGAAAACAGATAGCTGTATACTTGAATATAGGTTAGTTGTCTTTACTTCTTTTCTGTCCTTGGCCAGTCACATACTCTCACATTATCAGTGTGGTGTGAGCATTATCTAAATTAATTTTACATATATATAAATATAAATTGGGCGTCACGGTGGCGCAGTGGGTAGCACAATCGCCTCATCGCAAGAAGGTCGCTGGTTCGAGTCTCTGCTGGGTCAGTTGGCATTTCTGTGTGGAGTTTGCATGTTCTCCCCGCGTTCGCGTGGGTTTCCTCTGGTTTCCCCCACAGTCCAAAGACATGCGCTATAGGTGAATTGGGTAAGTTAAAATTGTCCGTAGTGTATGTGTGTTAATAAGTGTGTATGGATGTTTCCCAGTGATGGGTTGCAGCTGGAAGGGCATCCGCTGCATAAAACATGCTGGATAAATTGGCAGTTCATTACCGTGTGGCGACCCCAGATTAATAAACGGACTCTGGAAAATGAATGAATAAATATAAATTGAAACTAAATAGATTGTTGTGTGTATTGTTTTTTACTACGCATATGTAGACATTGCATGAAACATTAGGTCATGAAAATTTACCTGAAAGTTTTGGAAAAATCATGGAAAAGTCATGGAATTTTAGTCATAAAAATGTGTATGAACCCTATATGCTGTTCTTGCTGAAATGTAATCTTTCATAATTGCTCTCCTGTAGTTTAAAAACTGTTAACAGCACTCTTATTAAGACCTTTGCGAAGAACGTCCAAGTCACAACACTAAATGCACCACTGCATACCAAAAAGCAGCTTATTTCATGTTTAGATAGTGATATCACACCAAGGCTGTGATGACATTATTTATTCACCATAAACAGACTAATGTTCTTTCCTTAGAGGTCACTGGGACTGTATCTAATAATCCATAGAAAAATGAGCAGCTCTCACTGAAGAAGATCTGAAAGCATTAGGCTGTGCAGTTTAAAGATCAATTGATTCATAGATTTGATGCATAAATAAGGCTCATGGAGTCTCTCAGGATGGAAATATAGACAAAAAAAGACAACATGGTTTACTCTCTTATTTTATTTTATTATTCACATTTTTTTTCAAAATCTTCTAGTTATTTTACACATACAGTACCAAAAAAAAAGTATTTTACAGTACATAAATTAATCATTTAAGAAAATATATTCACAAATATTTTACAAAAACATGTCACATTTACATTCAAAATGACCACCAAAGCCATCAGTGTTCCCATATCGAGATTTCAAGTCTATAAGAGTACCACACACACACACACACACACACACACACACACACACACACACACACACACACACACACACACACACACACACACACACACACACATACACTCTCTCTCTCTCTCTCTCTGATCTTGTGCCTTCAACTTATTTTGAACCATTTACCCAAAATCATGTGCAGAAGTCAATGCAGACAAGCTTAAAAAAAATGGAAAAATACGATTCATATTGTATTTGGCAAACTAGTGCACTCTGTGATGTTGAGTGTTCACTTTCATGGCCTCTAGTCCTCTGGTTTCTCTAATATAGTCCTCAGTTCATACTTCTTTATGATAGAAAAGTCTTTTTGATTCACAGAGTCCTGCAAATGCAGAAAGAGCCATGACTATCGGATATGAGAGTTGAATGTTGGCGTCTCAGCTGTCGAACTGAGGTGTGTTGAGGGAGTTTGGGTGCTTGTTTTGGTGTTTAGTAAGTTCTGCTGATACAGCGTTCGCTCTCTGACTCTCTGAGATGCCGATTCCTCATCTCGCTGCAGCTCTGCTAACTTCTGGTATCGCCGCTGAAACACCAGCCAGAACTGGTCATCCTGTAAAACAACAGTGTACAATGTTCATGTAATTTGCTGGCTTTCAAATCTTAGTACATTATTGAGTAACATTGGTAAACACACTAAAGATTCATTTCTGAACAATATGCTAATATGTGTAGTGAAATGTGAATGAGTACTGAATATCAAGTTCAAAAATCAAATTGCCACCAAGTATGATATGATGCATTTTTGTCTATGTCTTCTGAAGGCATATAGTTTTATGAGTAACAAACGGGAATTTATGTAATTATTCAGTAAAAATCTTGACCTCTGCTCTAGGTCTCTTTGGCAAGTTCATTTCAGTTCATGTGAGAATCAGATTCATGAAGGAATCAGTTAAATGAATGAATCTTGTTCATCTGATCTGAGTGATAATTTTGCTATAATGATTAAACGATGTTCATGAAGTCAAATAAATCTAAAATAAAATAAGAAATAAAAATTGGAAGAACAACATTAGGAAGTGTCCTCACAAATTAATGACAGTAAAATCAAAAAGAAATAAAGCTAAATAATAAAATAAAACTAATAAATATGTCAAATTGGATTGTTTAAAAATTAAACTACAAGACCACTAGTATCATTAAAATACAATTAAGAATTTTTCTTTGTCTCTAAAAAATAAATAAAATTAACTGAAAATACAAGTAAATGCTAATTCAAAACATCATATGATAAAGAACAATTGTGATAATAAATATTCAATAACAACTTAAAAAATGAATTGACTGACTTAATCAGCATCAGATAAATCTAAATCATGGGCTTCAGATATGTTTATATATGTAAAAAAATATATATGCTGATTTCTTGCGCATCTCTTTCAATGCAAATGAGCTGCTGTTCCTCGCCTCCTTTCCAGAAGAGGGTGGAGCTTCTAATGAATTACAATGACCTGCATATTTTTAAAATGTCCACTTTTCTAGAATAGAGCAAGTCATATGGGTTAGTTGTTGTTATATGTGAACTATTCCTGTGCTCTTTACAGTGGTAAAATGAGTGTGTGTATTTGTGTTTGTGTAGTGCTGGAAGTCTCACCGGAGTCTGCAGCAGAGATGCAGGGACGTCACGCCGCACTTTCTTGGATTTGGCACAGTACAACTCCAAATGCTGGAGGTCACATCCACGCACACAACACTGGTCTACAATGCCTTTCCCACGAGAGCGAGGACCACCGCTACGAGCTGCTCCAGGTTTGCCTGATCATCAACAGACAAATTCAGTTTTAATATAAAAGAATTAGAATTAATGTTTATATTCCCAATGTGGGATCTTGCTGGAGGACAAATTATGCCATATAATAATTAGATTACATCTAATTACAATAATAAGTGAACAATAAAAGTTTATTTTAAAAGCAATTTTCTCGAACAGACCAACAGAAATGATTTCTACACCATTTTAAAAAAACAATCATTGATAATATGTTTCAGCAGCTATTCAGCATACAAATGATTTCTGAAGGATCACATATCATATACTGAATGATGTAAAACATTTGAACCTCGAGATTATTCATTCATTAATTTTCCTTTTTTTTTCCTTTGTAATTTTCCTTTATTTATTAGGAGTCGCCACAGTGGAATGAACCACCAACTATTCCAATACTGGGAAATCTCAGGAATATGTTAAATCAAAAATATATTGCATCAGATAACCTTTATTTAAAACTTTTATAATATTTTGGCATTTTTATTTTAGCTTTACCCTTTTATTTAAGCTTACCTTAGTTCACCCAAAAATGAAAATTTCCTCACAGTTTACTCACATACAAGTGGTTTTAAACTTTTATGAAGAATGTTATAAACCAGCAGCCAATGGTATCCATAATACTAAAGTCAACAGCTGCTGGTTTCCAACATTTTTCAAAATATACACTACCGGTCAAAAGTTTGAGGTCAGTTTTATTTATTTTTTATTATTCATGTTAATTAATAACTTAAATAAAATTATTCTGTTTATCAAGCCGGAATTTATTAAATGTAAAAAAAAAATGTTAAATACTTATTTATTAAATATTTATTTATTACTTATTATATGTAGTTTCAAATGAAATTATTACTCCAGTCACTATTGCTTTCATTACTATTACCATTAATAATAATAATAATAATAATAATAATAATAATAATAATAATAATAATAATAAATATTAGAGTGATTTCTGAAGGATCATGCAACTGAAGACTGGAGTAATGAAGATAAAAAATGAATCTTAAAAATCACTGAAATAAATTATTAAATTAAATGATAAACTATATTTGAACAGTTATTTTATAGTGCAATAACATTTTACAATTTTACAATTAGTATTGTATTTTTGATGAAATAAATGCAGCCTTGGTGACCAGGAGAAGCTTATTTTAAAACATTTAAAACCTCCCCAAACTGTTGACCGGTAGTGTATATACAGTTGAGGGCAAAATTATTAGCCCTCCTGTGAAATATTTATTCTTTTTCAGATATATCTCAAGTAATATTTAATGGAGCAAGGTTTTTTCCACAGTATTTGCAATAATATTTATATATTCTGGAGAAAGTCCTATTCGTTTTATTTTGGCTAGAATAAAAGCAGTTTAAACTTTTTAGGAACCCATTTAGTTTTAAATAATATTATCAGCGCCCTCAAGCAGTATTTTCTTTTCGATTGCCTACAGAACAAACCACTGTTATGCAATGACTTGCCTAATTACTCTAACTTGCCTAATAATCCAAGTTAGACCTTTAACTCTACCAAACGGTTGACCATGTTTTGACTGTTTTAAATTATGACTGTTAAAGTCATTTAAAGAATGACTGTTTTAAATAATGGTTTACACACACAGCATTGTTGGTTTACAAAAAAAATCAAACAAACATAATCCTGTTGCACTACTACACTTGATTTTGGTTTTATTGTAAAAAAGAAAAAGAAAAAACTAAAAAACACGTTAAATGAGAATCTGAAATATGTTATGGCATACTTCAAAAAATAAAGATGATTTAGTGTTGAATAATGTTTTATTTTGATTGTTTTTAAATAAATTGGTCTTACACTTCATTTTTCTGATTTTTATAGTATATGTATTAATTCCGGAACTTTTATCATAAGCCAACATATCAACAATTTGCTAGAGGCTGATATTTCAGAAATGATGGGATGTGTTGAAAAAATGCATTGAGTGTGTTAACTAGCGACATTAAGAGTTAAGAGATGCAATCCAAACATTTTTTTTTTCTTGGTGGGGCAGTTAAAGGATTAAATCGTACTTTAAGCTGAATACTAGGTTCTTGGAAAATATCTAGTAAAATATTATGTACTGTCAACATGACAAAAACAAAAGAAACCAGTTATTAGAAATGAGTTATTAAAACTATTATGTTCAGAATGGTTTTGAAAAAATCTTCTCTCTGTTAAACAGAAACTAGGGAAAATATAAAAGAATTTAAATTTAACAGGAGGGCTAATAATTCTGACTTCGACTGTACTTCTTGTGTTCAACTGACAGAGTTTTATTTTTGATTATTAAAGTATCCCTTTACACAAAAAAATCTAACCCTAAACTGTTGAATTGATGTATCCTATTATCAGGAGTAACAAGTATAACATCAATGACAAACAATCAACAGCAAAATTGTTTGAAATAATCTCGTAACTGAGGCCGTGTCATAATGTTCTTTTTGAAGAAAAGGAGTGAGAAAATGGGAGAGAAACGTGTCAAGGTGGCCTTGGATATGGAACAGGGTGAAAGGGCCTCAGTTAGCAGAAATGTTGATATCAACAACCGCAAATCAAGAGTACATGTTGGTGTGGTAACTTCTACTGTCATTTATGAACTGTTTAATACTATAATTTCAGACCGCCTACAACAGCAGAGGGTCATGCTTTGCTATTGGTCGGTTGAGCTGATCTACAGTACATCAACGCCTCAGCGATAGCAGCTTGACTTGATAGCGCTGTCTGTATCTTCAGGGCAAGGCCACTTTTAATACACTGATAATACATATGTGTTATGAATATGATATGATGTTGTGAGCGAGATTATAGATTTAGAGACTTGGATATGATTGTGTCTTCGCTAAATGGCACACAAATGACTCACTTCAAACAATCAACTGTAGGTTCGCAGTTTGCACTCTTACCTATGTAAAAGCCTCTGTCTCCACACACAAACTCCAGATCGTCCACTAGTTCTCGTCCGCAGCGTGCTTTGGCCCCTTCAGTGTTGTCTGGCAGGATGAGAACGCAGTACAGAGAGTAGAGGACACACACACTCCGCCAGCTGGGCACCTGTTTCAGCACAGACAACAAGCTCTCAGACACCTGCGGCTTATCTCAGACATACACTCCTATTGCGTGAAACAATGAACACAATTCTTGACGGATGACGCGCTCGCTGTGTTTTGTTTTGCAAACCTTCGGGATTTGAGAGCATGCATGGAAAGTCCAGATGGCAGTGCACTGCAAGATCTTACAGACTTAACCTTCTGGTGATGGCCAAATGTTTAGTTTTTTTTTTTTTTTTTTGGAAAGAAGTGCATTCACTGTGCTTTAATCCATTGTTTATTATTCCATATTTACAGTTATGACATGGTAAACACTTTTTAAGTATCTTTTCAAGCTGATGTCAATCTTCAGACTTAAGTTTAGTTACCTGTTAGAGGCAGATGATTTCTGATGTCAGGAAAATTGTTATTAAAAGTGCACACAAATATTTTAAAGTTTTAAATACCTATGACATTAAATTCATTCATTCATTTTCCTTCAGCTTAGTCTCTATTTCAGAGGTCACCTTAGCGGAATGAACCGCCAACTCTTCCAGCAAATGTTTTGTGCAGCGGATCCTTCCAGCCGCAACCCAGTACTGGGAAACACCCATACACACTCATACACTACGGCCAATTTAGTTTATTCAATTTACATATAGCGCAAGTCTTTAGACCAGGGGTGCTCAACCCTATTCCTGGCGATCGACCGTCCTGCAGTTTTCAGTTGTAGCCCTTATCAAACACACCTGCCTGTAATTATCAAGTGCTCCTCACGTTCTAAATAATTGGTTCAGGTGTGTTTGATCAGGGTTGGAGCTGAAATCAGCTGGAAGGTCGATCGCCAGGAACAGGGTTGAGCACTCCTGCTTTAGACTGTGGGGGAAACCGGAGCACCCGGAGGAAACCTGTGTGAACACGGGGAGAACATGCAAACTCCACACAGAAATGCCAACTGACCCAGCTGGTACTCGAACCAGCGACCTTCTTGCTGTGAGGCAACAGTGCTAACCACTGAGCCACTGTGTTACCTACGACATTAAATGCTTTTTCAAAATTTATATTACTCTAAAACTGCATGAAAACCAAAGGTATAAATCCAAAGTTGTTTCATATTTAAAGTTGATATCTCAAAAGAGAGAAAGAAAGAAATTACATTTCAGTAAGATTTTATTTGGGTGTATTGCAGAAAGTTTCTGCATGATGAAATAATAATATTAATAATAATAAAACAAGTGTGACTATTTTAGGTTATGTTTTTTTATAAAGTGTAAAAACCTTTATTTTTGAGTAACAAAAATCTTAAAAAACAAAATAAAAACAATGTTAAATTGTACCCAAACAGCAGCAGATGGTTAAACCTTGTGCACTGTTCAAATTGACTACCCTTTTGTTATGTCCGGGATAAAAACATCCACTGAATTAGACTAAAAATGCATCAGATAAATTTTATTTTATTTATTTATTTATTTATTTTTTGCATAAATCGGTCAATCAACCTCAGTCCTGACCGAAACTACAAAATGATTTTATGATTTATGATTTATCTCTTTAATTGCCAAACCCCCAAATGATTCCCAGAGTGTATCGTTGAGCATTTTCTCAAAATATGTGTCAAAATAAGATTTGTCACCAAAAATCTGTCTGCTAGCTGAAACACAGAGAAAATTATGACCAAATTAAGACTCAAAATCACCCCAGAGTAAATGAAAACATCCACAACAGTACATTAGGGTTAAAAACAAATGTTTAAAATGGATTCCTTTCAGTTTTTCTAAATCTCAATAACATTTTTTCCACTTAATTAATTTTTAAATGTGTACAGAAAAAGCCGCTAACTCATAAAATGACTTATTGGAAAAGGCATAAACTGTTCTGACCTTTTAATATGATGGCATGCATAAAAGATCTATATTTTTCTACATCCCACACGACAAAGCGTCATCATAATAGCTCCCTAACATGCAAACCTGCACTGGAGGCAGTAATTGTTAGTCACAAAAAAGGTGATTTGACTCATCCAAGGAAACCAGTCATTTGGCAAAAAAAAAAAAAAGGAAAGTTGTTTTGACTAACTTACTGCAAGTGGAATCTTTCCAAGCATCACCCCAAAACAAAATAATAAAAAAGTGCCCTCAAAATCTGCACCCAGATAAGAGGCAACAAGTGTGACAGTACTAGATTTAAAAGCCTGATCCTTTTTTCTAAGTGTGTGCATTTAGAAACCTTACCTTCTGCATGAATCCTGGCATTATCTGAAGGCGTCTGGCATGACAGGTTGGCATTGCGTCTGATGGCATGTCTATTTTTATTTTTTTTTACTGTTTGGTGTCTCTAAAGAGCTACTGGCTACTGAGTTCTCCTCTGGTCTGCTCTTATAGGAGGAACAAGAGGGACGGGCCATTGATACACACACACACACAGGCATATCTTACCCTTCTTTAACACACACACACCACTCCTAATCATGAAGCTGGAGACGCATGAAACTATAAAAGAAATCTGATTATTAAACATCAACAAACCAAAACTGACGTACTGATGTTATCTATCTTAAATTAGAGTTGGTGCATTAATCTAACATTAACCCTATATCTATACACCCACTGACCTTTTTATTGATTATTACTTGCTAGTACAGAGTTGCACTCTTTTGTCTTCAATTCTGTCTTCAACTCTTTATGGCACAAATTTAACTGGAAACACTCTTCAGATTGTACTCCATTAAAGTATCACATAGTTTCTGCAGATTTGTCAGCTCCACATCCATGATGTGAATCTCCTGTTCTAGCACATGTCAAGTCTTGCGACTGCCAAGGTCATTCAAGTTTCATTGAACTCATTGCCTTGTTCATGAAAGCAGTTTGACATCATTTGAGTTTTGTGATATGGATACTGTGTGTTATCTCGCTGGAAGTAGCCATTATTAGATGGGCACACTGTGGTCATGAAGGAATGGACATGGTCAGCAACAAAAAAAAAGTGTTTGTTGGCTGAAAGTGTGCCAACAAAATTTTCCCACACCAGCAGCAGCAGCAGACTGAACCATTGATAAGGGATCATTTGTGGCTGTTAACGAGAATTATTTAATTTTATTAAATTATTCTTTAAATGTATTTTATTAAAGTCTACCCCTACCCAAGTCTAAACCCAACCATCACACTAATGTAAAAACAGTAATTATACAGAGTATTATTTATTAAATTACCCATTAAATTGGAAGTTAAACAGGATTATTTATATTTATTCAATTATCTGTTGACTTTATTTTATTAATGTCTAACCCAACTCTAAACCAAACCATCACAGTAATGTCAAAACAGTAATTATACAGAGTATTATTAATATCATTTATTAAATTACCCATTAAAGGTGCTGTATGTAAGTTTATGACTCTTCTAAAGCATAAAAATACCATAATATGTTTGCAGATATTTAAGAAACGTGCTAAGTGAACATTCTTGTTTATCTGAAAAACAATGCTGAAGTCAGATATTCTGCTTTGAAAATGTGAGTTATACATGCTGGAACGTCTGTCTTTGTTTTGGTTCTTTTAACCTGCTCACTGGCACTTTAGCCAATTATATTTCAGCACCACGGGTTCCCTTGTTGGAAAGCCGCATATTTCATTCATTCAGTCAGAAAGGCTCTCAAAGCATGCGCCTGTGACCGAAATCCGAACTCCAGTGGACAGTAACAGAATCCAAAATGAGACACAGATTCAGAGTTCCACATGAGGTTATTACAGTTTTTCTCAGTGGCTTTGGGGAATTTCTCACAACACTATTTACATTTGCACAACAGTTAATGCATTTCTCAAAACAATTAGTCATTTGTGCACATCATAGTAGCAGTTTCTCATTCCTTCCAACAAATTGCAAATGCTTTTGGACATGCATCAATTGCTTTCATACAACTCTCTGCTGTTTATAACATTATCATTTGCTTATGTCATGTCAGTCAAAATGAACTAAACTTGTGAATGCTGAATACTCATTCCATATAAAACTAATAGTCCTCATTTCATTACTTGAGTCATCATTACATACTAAAATGTTGAACTAGTTGTCAAAATCTGTCGAGCAAATTATTATTTTTTTTTTTTTAATTTTAAATCTTTTATTTCCTGAAAATGTCTTCTAAATTGAACAATTTAATAAATGATTTACAGACCTGTGTATGTTGTAGGTTTAGTTCCAATATGTACTGCAATATTGTTTACAGTTGTGCACAGCTCTACCCAAAGGAAGTTTATGTTTTATGTATGTAAATAAGGGTGTATTTATACTTTTGCACAATGCTGTGAATAAATTAGAAATGCAAATGCAGTAAACATGTGAAACATACATATTCAGTGTCTTGTACTCAGATACCTCACTAAATGCAGTGATGTCTAATTTTACTGTAGTTTTCAAATGGCTGTGCAAATAGTATATAGAGCTGTCTGCATTTTCAGGAAGCGTCACCAACATCTGACTTTTGCATTGGAAAACATTAACAAAGTAAACCGTTATAAAGAAAACATGACAAAGCCATCTTGATGACACTGACACTTTCATTGACATGAATACTTTTTGAGGAATGAGCTATCCATTTTGAGCAAGTGACACGCTTTTGCAGGTTATCCACTAGGTTTTGCAGTTTGAAAAATGCATTAACTGTTGTGCAAATGTAAATAGTTTTGTGAGAAATGCACCAAAGCGACAGAGAAAAACTGTAATTAGCAAAAAATATAAAAAATATATATTATGAATGTAAACATTAGGGGAGCAGGTTCCATTGTGACCTCATGTCCAAACAACATGCTACGTGACAAGATTTGCAGTAATATGCAATTTGGCTGTTTGCACGAGACGAAACACGACAGAAATTTAAATACTGTACAGTCATTCAGAATCACAGAATAGTGCACTCACGAAATTGTATCAAATTAATACATATTACACCTCTTTAACATTATTAAATGAACATGCTGAATTACTTTGTGTTGGTTTGCATTATTTTACAGTTCTAAAGTTCAATTTCAAACGGTTTATTTTATTTTCAAGATCTGAGGTGAACTATCTGCTGCTGCTTTCAGTAGTATGACAATAAATGTCTTGTGAAATGGCATTTAAATTCACATTGTTAGCATTTAACACTGAATAAAGCACATGAGGTGTACCCTGAGGTGATCATGTCATCAAATTTTCTGTTGTTCAGCTGCAAGAAATAGAAGCTGTTTCTAATATATCAATTCGAGGTGTTGGTCAGGACAAAAACTCCTTTTAGCTGCTGTTTTTATTTAGAACACGATTTAAATCAGCCTTAAATCCAGTAGGATCTCAAATCCAGAGTTTAGGCTTGACAGTCAGTCATGGTTCTGTTGGTCCTCAATCTAGTAACCTGCGCTTGCCTGTGTTTTGATCCAGCAATGTAATGCCTAGTTCAAGGGTAGTAGTGTCAAACTTACATACTGCACCTTTAAATTGTATTTTATTAACATCTACCCCTACCCTAAAGCCAACCATCTCAGTAATGTAAAAACAGTAATTATACGGAGTATTTTACATATTATTTAATAAATTACCCATTAAATTGTATTGCATAAATGTCTACTCCTACCCTAAACCCAACTTGTTAATTCAAAAATATTAATTATTGTTGTACAGTTTCACAAATATTATGCTATATTGATGCAAGTATCCGCAGCTGCATGCCATCTAGACTTTACCATTGATAAGGCAGGCTGGATCAATGTGTTCATGTTGTTTACAGCAAATTCTGAGCCTACCATCTGAACGTTGCAGTAGAAATCAGACCACCTTTTCTTCTACTGTCCAGTTTTGTTGAGCCTGTGGGAATTGTAGCCTCAGTTCTCTGTTCTTGACTAACAGAAATATCCCCGGTGTCTCTTCTTCTTTTGCTGCTGCTTCTGTAGCTCATCTGCTTCAAGGTTTGATGTGTTGTGAGTTCAGAGATGCTCTTCTGCAGACTTTGATTGAATTATGTGAGTAGCTGTTGTCTTTCTATCAGTCTGTTCATTCTGACCTTTGGCATCAACAAGACATTTTTACACAGAACCGCCACTCACTTTCAAACCCTTTTCTGTAAAAACAGCAGAGATGGTTGTGTTCAAATCCATTAGCAGATTTTTAAATACTCAGACCAGTCTGTTTAGCACCAACAACCATACCACATTCAGAGTCATTTAAATTCCTCATGAACCAGAAGTTGTGGAGACTTTTATTTCTATAAGTTGATGTACTTTCAACTGAAACAGAATATTGAGTAGGGGGTGGGGCTTTCTTTTTTGCACATCATTTCTTTGTAGCAAACTAAAGGTAAGAGGGCTTGGTTAAGAATATCAACAGAGAAGGACCGAAAAGTCAGAAGTTGTCTGATTTGTTCGAAGATTAAAACCAAAACAATTTTTTTCAGTGGATTTACAATTATGGATTAATTGTTCATCTAAAGACCTCCGGCTATGGCGTGGTGTTGAGTGGACCTAAAACGGACAGACTGATTCCATTTTAAACATGAAAACATCTTAACATTACAAGATGCCACCAAAACCAATTTAAGCGTAACAGAAACAAGGCAAATCGGCTGTACCTGGAGATGCCGAGGCAGATGCTAAATCCAGCTAAGCTAATGGTGAAGAGGGAGCATCAGGTGGTAACGTTGGCCAAGCATCTGTGATTCTTGAGGCTATCCACTCACTGAAATCGGACTTTGCTGTGCGACTTGATGGTTTACTCCAGGTAAGTAACAGTGCAGTGCAACCTTTAAGCTCTCAGAACGCAGGTAACAGAAACCAAGGATCGAATCAGCACTCAAGAAGATAACGTCTCCGAGCTGCAAACGCAAAATGGTAGTCCGTCATAGAGCTGCTCTCATTAAAGAACGATGATCTGGAAAATCGTAGCCGTCTGTCCAATCTATGGCTGGTGGAACTTCCAGAAAAAAATTGAGGGAAAGGATATGTGCACCATTTTAGAGAAATTACTTCCCGAATTCCTTGGCCCGGAAAACTTCCCGGTCCCCTTGGAATTAAGAGAACCCATCTAATTGGCAAACTCCCTGAAAATCGCTCTGACTACCATCAAGAGCTGCGATAATGAAATTGTTTACCTAAATAATAGCAATATGCGCTTGCAAAATAAATATTATAGATTTTAATTTCACATGGACGTTAAATCATCTTTTATCTCCATTCTGACAGAATTTTAAGTTTTGGGTGAACAATCCCTTTAAAGTGTGTGCAGCATGCATTTTGAGAAAAATAAGCTAAAGCTTGACTTCACAAAATGAAACTGCAATATCAGTGAGGAAAATTTCAATTCGAAATTTCTGGCAAATCGGCCAACCCTTTTTGGCTTATATAAAACAATTTTATGCAATCTTTTGAAAAACAACATAGACGGATTCCTGTGAGCTAGTTTTCCGAGTACAGGTTGAACAAGTAAAACCTTGATTAAGAAAATCAAATGTACCTTTAAAAACACAAAAAAAAAAAAAATACAATCTAGTGGTGTAACGGATCACGTAATGGTTTTTGAGTCACGGATTGGACGATTTTTCGGATCAGCCAAAAAGGGGCGGAGACTAATGTAATTTGCTTTCAATTTATTACAAAAACAGTACTGCAAGACACTTTTGGTAACAAGCAGAACTTAGAAGCTGTAATTGTATTAAAAATAAAATGAAGAAATAATGAGCTGAATAAAAATAAATTGTAAGATATTCAGTACTTACACTACTTACACTACTGCTGCTGATAACGCTAAATGTAGAAATCTAATACTATAATTTGTACAACCCGTATTTATTTTTAGTCTCATTTTCAATAAATGATTCAGTTTTTCACTCATAAAACTTCACGTTTCATTGCTAGATGTGTCATTTTTGAAGAATTATTCAGTGGGATATTTTTGATGGCTGGTTGTCACCACCTATTGGTTAAATAATTTAATTGCTGCCTACAACTTCCATTTTTGAGCATCAAGTTAAATCCATATGATTGTGATTTTAATCTTTAGCATAAACATCAGTGGTTTTATCTAAACTATAAATCGTTATTCCAGTACTTCTGTGTTATTTGACTGTTTGTAACTTCATAACTAACTCCAAAGACTAAAGACTGAATCTCTCTTGGTTGTTGAGATCCCGATCTTTTAATGATTAATCGTGCAGCTTACACTGAATGCATTAATGCAGGCTAAACAATTAGTGACCGAAAACACTGTTAATGAAACCCAGCACATCCCGAAAAACCTACCACTTCTTCTCTTATCAATATATTTTACAGAAAAGCCTAAATGCTTTCATACATGTGTTTTGAATGACATGAGAGGTGATCTCTTTGCGATCCTTAAAAATGTAAGATTATCTACATGTAAAAAAATGTGTTAATCCGCAGGTCACGCGTGTCCCAAAACGTGGGTTGTGATCCGTACGAATCATGGATCAACCGTGATCCCCTACACCCCTAATACAAACAGAAGAAAACTAATCCAAAATCAAGGGATTCATGTTTATGTTGTCACAAATTGCTTAAAGCTGAAAATTTAATTTGTTCATTTTCAGATACAAAATTTGGCAGAATGCCTAAAGTGTGGCTGTGACATTTACTTTTAAACTTTTTAGGTCATTTCAACAAACCATGATAATATTACATTGATAATTATTTAATAAATAATACCATTACATACCTTTACATCTCCAGTTTGAGCTTCTGAAGATCAGGTTGACCTCCTCTACATGCCTAAATGCACTGCCATGTGATTGGCTAGTGTGATGATCTTTTCTTAACTAGCAATTGAATACCTAGTAAAGTGGCTCTTTACATTTTTATAATTATCTCATATAATGAGATTCTATGCAGCATGACATTGAACTTCATCTTAAGAGTGACGACAGCAGAGAAAGAAGTTATCAGGAGTATATCTCAGCCAGAAGCCGGTTGGGTGATTCTGGAGTGTGTAGGCTTGAGCTAATGATAAATGAGCACGAAGATAGATGAAGGAACACGTTCACAGTCAATCAGAGTGTACTAACAAAGTACATGCTTACAGATAAAATAAAGACAAGACGTTATGTCAACCGTCAGACGTGTGGGTACACCAATTGGTTCATAAAATAATATGACTAACGCTCAGTGTGATAGGAAGCTTTTTTTTTTTTATTTGAACGGAAAATTAAACTGCTAAAGCATATCCAGATTCCTATGATACCCGTGCAAAACCAAACATGCAATTCTCAAATAAGTCATTATATTTAGCGCATATAATGTTTGTGAATTTGTCTGGCAATGGTGTGCAAATGATCACTTTACTCAAATGACAATATCTGTGCAAATATATCAATCAAAGAACGTCCTCATCCTTCATAGTTTGCATCTAAAATGCAATGATGCATAAGGAACTTTATTACCTGATTTTGTGACATCCTGATCCTCTAAATTTGATCTGTGGACTTTAATTCAAAGATGCTGAGCGCGGCTTCCTTCTGCCTCAGCCGAGCTCGTAGGTGGTTGATTCTCTCCTCATGGGCCAACTGTTCAAAATCAAACGCAAGACAGCTTTCGGCCCTGGGGAGCACCACGGCCTCTAAACGCTCACTGTCATCCTGATCTGTCTCTCCGTCTCCACCTGCTGCTTCAGGCTGTTGTGAGATGCCAGAGGAGGTCTGGAGGGTCTGCTGGAGGATTTGGGGCTGGCAATCAATCACCTTCATAGACGAGGCCTCGTGACTGGACTCCAGATCCAAAGGAGCTTCTGGTGGTGTGCTGCTCTGTGACCTGGACTCTGGGGTCGGCTCAGCTTTCTGTTAAATCACAGACAAAATAACATTGATTACAAGGGTTTAACAGTTTTAAAATGGCACCAAATTAGTTAATTACTTATAATAATTATACTATTCTGAGAGTATATTTTTCTATTGATTGCAAATTAAAAATATCCATGTTATGAACGCTATGGACTATTTTCTGTGTTAAAGTAATAGTTCACCCAAAAATAAAAATTCTGGCTGCATCTGAAATCGCATACTTCCTATACTATACACGACCTGACAAAAGTTTTGTCATCGATCCCAGTTGTACGAGCAACAAATAAAACCTCACTTGTAGTTGATCATTTGGAAAAGTGTCAGAAGGTAGATTTCTAAGATGATCATCTGTTGAACTGCATCGCAAATCATCACAAATACTGCAGAAGACCTATTGGTACCCGCATGGACCCAAGATTCTCAGGAAAATCAGTCAAGTTTGGTGATGGAAAAATCATGGGTTGGGGTTATATTCAGTATGGGGGTGTGCTAGAGATCTGCAGAGTGGATGGCAACATCAACAGTCTGAGGTAGTGCTCAGCAGCATAGCGCTCCTTCTCAGACTTCAGCCTCCACATCAAAGTTCCTGAGAGAAAAAAAGGTCAAGGTGCTCCAGGATTGGCCAGCCCAGTCACCAGATATGAACAGTATTGAGCATGTCTGGGGCAAGATGAAGAAAGAGGCATTGAAGATGAATATATATAATCTTGATGACCTCTGGGAGTTCTGCAAGAACGCTTTCTTTGCCATTCCTTTATTAGTAAGTTATTTAAGTTATTGCAGAGATGTATGGATGCAGTCCTCCAAGCTCATGGGAGTCATACACAATATTAATTGTATTTCCGCTGCAGCATGACTTTATATTCTATACTGTACATTATTTCTGTTAAGTGACAAGACTTTTGTCTAAGCAAAGTCAGACCTTACTGTCCTAATTAAATAATTAAAAATCAAGGCATGATCATATTTTATTTTGGTAAAATAAGTGTAATCTAGAGGCCTTTGCCTTTCATATAAGCCACTTCTGATACCAAATTATCAACTAGAAGTCAAGTTATTATTTGCTGTTCCTAAAACGGATAGGTGACAGGACTTTTGTCAGGTAGTGTATAGTAAATCCAAATTCATAGAAATCGAAAAACAGTAGGTGAGAAGTATCTGAATGACCTACTACTTCCTGCGAGATTCTGGATTGTGCATTCAATAGATGCTATGCTATCATCCTATGATGCCACACGAGAGAATTTACGAATGGAAGCTATGCAACTGACACGAGTAGGTGATGTGATAATGACAATTGACTCATACTCAATTTATACTACTCACAGTTGTACTGTATAGAATGTTTTTTTCTAACGGTTGTGTAGTAAATTCTAATTCAAATGTAGTACCTACTGGAGTGGTAGGCAATATAAGATGCAGCCTTTGTTCTCATTTACTTATCCTTCACTTGTTCCAAACCTGTTTCTTTCTGATGTTGAACAAAATGCAAGACCTACTGAAAATTGTAAAAAAAAAAAAAAAAAAAAAAAAAAAAAAACAGCCACTGATAGCTGAATACTCGTATCTTAAAAAAAGAACTAGTAAAACATTATGTACTGCCATCATGGCAAAGTCCAAAGAATTAGTTCTTAGAAATTAGTTTAATTATGCTTACAGTAATATATTTGGATTACATTGTGTGTTTAAAATTTGTGTTTAACAGCACTTAAATATTTAAATAAATATTTTTATTAAATAATATAATTTAAATAATATTTTTATTTATTATTTAAAATATGTAACCGTAGATTAGATTAATTAGAACAAACAGTGGTCATTATTAAGGGCTCTTATTTTAATTCTATGGACATTTTATGCACTCAAAACATTTAAAGTAATTATGTTCATTCATTCTTTTTTTTTTTTCGGCTGAGTCCCTTTATTAATCTGGGGTCACCACAGCGCAATGAACCGCCAACTTATCCAGCATATGTTTTACGCAGCGGATGCCCTTCCAGCCACAACCCATGACTGGGAAACATCCACACACTCATACACTACGGACAATTTAGCCTACCCAATTCCCCTATACCACATGTCTTTGGACTTGTAGGGGAAACTGGAGCACCCGCAGGAAACCCACGCGAAGACGGGGAGAACATGCAAACTCTCCACAGAAACGCCAACTGACCCAGCCGGGGCTCGAACCAGCGACCTTCTTGCTATGAGGCAAACGTGCTACCCACTGCGCCACCGTCCAGCCTTAGTAATTATGTGAATCAACAAAACTAACTGTATACAAAGTGGAATAAAAGACAAAGCTTGACCTTTTGACACTCTTTCTCAGTCCAGCATTGCTCAGGCATTTCTTCAGAGATTTTCAGCAGAAGTGGAGAATTCTCTGTGTTAATGTCAAGTTCTTGGTCTGGAGGCCGAACATCCTGAACCTGTGATATAAAATAATAAGAAATCCATGAAGCCTAGAGAAAATAATGCCTATTATAATTAGGGCTGTCAAAATTAGCGTGTTAATGCACACGATTAATTTGAAATATTTAATGCGTTAAAAAAAATTAACGCAGTTGCAGTTTTTTTATATCCTGTTGTGGCCGACGTGTTTAACATGCAAAGAAATATGGATAAGACCAAGGAAGCGCTTTTAGAAGGAAAGTTTCAGTATAAAAGAATTTATTGTCGCATTACCAGGCTATCCAGAGTTTCCTCCAGAGTTTCATGCAATTTTGGGTGTTTCGTTTTTAATCTTTTTTAAATACTTAACATTTAACATTAAATGTTTAACATTTTTTTCAGAGCATTTGCCTGTAAGTTAACCTAATCAAACTTTTACATTGCAGTTTAAGCTGAATACCTGTATCTTGCAAAATAATAATAAAATATGATGGCAAAGACGAAATAATTAGTTATTAGAAATTTTTAAATTATGTTTAAAATTATATTCTTAACTAAATTGTGTTTAAAAATCTCGGTTTAACAGCACTTGGGAAATATTAAAAATAAAAACATTTTAAATTCTGTAACTGTAGATTAGTTTAAAAGGCAGGACAGATAGTGGTGGTTTTTAGGGACACTTATTTTAGTTCTACAGACATTTTAAGGCAAAAATAAATGTATTTTCAAAAAATAAAAAGTGAAATAAAAGACAAAGCTTGACCTTTTGACACTCTTTCTCTGTCCAGCATTGCTCAGGCATTTCTTCAGAGATTTTCTGCACAAGTGGAAGATTCTCTGTGTTAAGGACAAGTTCTTGGTCTGGAGGCTGAACATCCTGAACCTGTGATATAAAATAATAAGAAAAAAATGAAACCTAGAGCAAATAATACTTAATGTAGCATAAAACACTGGTATTTTTCTGAACAGTGTTAGCAAGGTGATGTAAAAAGGATGTCATGCATGAGTTTGACAGATGTTGACGTCCTTTTAAATCAAAGCTGGTTATGCTTTTTAATAGTCACTTCTTCTAGATTCCCTGCAGCATGACATTGAAATCCACTTTACAGTAAGATTGACTACAATAGAAAAAAACGTTATGACTGATATCTTTTAACAAGAGGTCAGTTACTGATTTTAGATTGTCTTAAACTGAATGACCCTGACATTAAATGACCCTGCAGGTAATTTGCTCAAAAACAAAACATGATACCAAGGGATGCTAATAATAATCTATGTACATTTGGAGACAAATTTATTATCTGTCCTGTGAATTTTAAAATCTTTTTAAATACTTCCCAACAGTTTAACATTTTTCCACAGCATTTGCCTAGAAGTTAGCTTACTCAAACCTTTATGTTACACTTTTAGTTTAAGCCATAGGTCTCAAACTCAATTCCCGGAGGGCTTCAGCTCTGCACAGTTTTGCTCCAAACCTGATCAAACACAGCTGATCCAACTAATGAAGGTGTTCATGACTCTTTTGAACACTTTGATTATTAGGATCAGCTGTGTTTGTTCAGGTTGGAGCAAAACTGTGCAGAGCTGCGGCCCTCCAGGAATTGAGTTTGAGACCTATGCTTTAAGCTGAATACCTGTATCTTGCAAATTAACTAGTAAAATATGATGGCAAAGAGAAACTAATTAGAAATTAGTTTAATTATGTTTAAAATTATAGTTTTAATTAAATTGTGTTTAAAAATCTCGGTTTAACAGTACTTGGGAAATATTAAAAAGAAAAAAAATGTATATTCTGTAACTGTAGATTAGTTTAAAAGGCAGGACAGATAGTGGTGATTTTTAGGGACACTTATTTTCGTTTTATGGACATTTTAAGGCAAAAAGAAATATATTTTCAAAACATTTAAAGCAAAACTGTATACAAAGTGAAATAAAAGACAAAGCTTGACCTTTTGACACTCTTTCTCTGTCCAGCATTGCTCAGGCATTTCTTCAGAGATTTTCTGCACAAGTGGAGAATTTTCTGTGTTAATGTCGGGTTCTTGGTCTGGAGGCTGAACATCCTGAACCTGTGATATAAAATAATAAGAAATCCATGAAGCCTAGAGCAAATAATACTTAATGTAGCACAAAACACTTGTGTTTTGTATTGTCATGCATGAGTTTGACAGATGTTGACATCCTTTTAAATCAAAGCTGGTGATGCTTTTTAATTATCATCATTATCAAGCACCGCTTCTAGATTCTCTGCAGCATGACATTGAAATTTACATACAGTAAGATTGACGACAATGGAAAAAACATTAAGACTGATATCCTTTATCAAGAGGTCAGTTAACTGATTTTAGATTGTCTTAAAGGAACCACTAAGTGTATGTGATTATGTGTGAGAGTGCTCACAAATACATGCACATACATAAATACACACGGGGGTAACTTCCACTGGGGAAGAATGTCCCACCAACTTTTTATCACTTTTTTAACAGCACTCCGGCATTGCCACAGAAAAGCATGACCGAGCAGGAGACAGAGAGATTTCAGATGCAGCCTTTGTACTCATTTACTTATCCTTCACTTGTTCCAAACATGCTTCTTTCTTCTGTTGAACACAATGCAAGATCTACTGAAAATTGTTGGGAGAAAAAAACAGCCACTGATATAACGAGGGGAAAAAATCTGTTTCTACTATGGATGTCAAAGGCTGCTATTACCAACATTCTTCAGAATATCTTCCATAGCGTTCAACAGAAAGAAAGAAAATCATACAAGCTTAGAACCACTTGAATGTCAGTAAGTGGTGAAGATGAAAAGAAATGTTCATTTTAGGGGGTCAGGGTAACTTTCCCAAAGATGCAGAAAATTCAGAAACGACATTACTCAAATTTTTAATTCTTAAACAAGCTACATTTCTAGTTTCAACATTTGTTTAGTCTTCAGACATTTAGCTTTAAATACACCAAGGATTGGCTGTATGCAATGTTTTCAGAAGATTCAACAATTTGGACATAGAGTCACATTAGACAGAGTCCCCCTTATCGCTGAGGCTGAATTACTGTATATAGGGCCTTTAAAATGAAGGTTACAAAAGGACTGTTTAAGGAATGACAATAAACATTAAAATATAAACCTATGTTACAACCAGTTTGTTAGAATATCAGAATCAATATTTAAATGTATTAAGATATCTAAAATACTACTTAATACAAACATGCAAAATTAAGTGGGAAAAAATGAGTGCATTTTCCCCTTTTTTAGAATGTAAAGCAACCAATACTGCTGAAGTCAGCTGCTTGTACTAGCTCTTTGGCTCCAAATATCTCTCTCTACAAAATAGTAAAAAAAAAAACCCAGTAAATATCCAGGACATTTCATTTTTTCTGTATTTTTGTATTCTCGTTCCGTTAAAGGAAAAATCTACAAATACTTTTACTTTAGCAAAGAGTTAAGACTGGTTTGATATTGAATGACCCTGCAGGTCATTTGCTCAAAAACAAAGAATGATACAAGTGGATGCTAATAATAATCCATTTGGAGACAAAATTATTAGTCGTCCAGTGAATTTTAAACTCTTTTTCAAATATTTCCCAAGTGATGTTTAACAGTTTAACATTTTTTCACAGCATCTGCCTTTAAGTAAACCTAATCAAATCTTTATGTTGCAAATCACTCTATCCTGCAAAATAACTAGTAAAATATGGCAAAGACAAAATAAAGTTATTATACAGTATATTAGTTTAATTATGTTTAAAATTATATTTTTAATTCAATTTTGTTGAAAAATGTGTTGAAGAAATCATCTCTCTGTT
Source organism: Danio kyathit (assembly GCA_903798195.1). Taxonomy (NCBI): domain Eukaryota; kingdom Metazoa; phylum Chordata; class Actinopteri; order Cypriniformes; family Danionidae; genus Danio; species Danio kyathit. The sequence continues at coordinate 20,789,511 of LR812526.1, forward strand.
TAACAGCACTTGGGAAATAATAATAAAAACATTTTAAATTCTGTAACTGTAGATTAGTTTAAAAGGCAGGACAGATAGTGGTGTTTTTAGGGACACTTATTTTAGTTCTACAGACATTTTAAGGCAAAAAGAAATGTATTTTCAAAACATTTAAAGCTATTTAATGGTAACATTTAATGTTAATCACCAAAACTAATTGCACACAAAGTGAAATAAAAGACAAAGCTTGACCTTTTGACACACTTTCTCAGTCCAGCATTGCTCAGGCATTTCTTCAGAGATTTTCTGCACAAGTGGAAGAGTCTCTGTGTTAAGGACAAGTTCTTGGTCTGGAGGCTGAACATCCTGAACCTGTGATATAAAATAATAAGAAAAAAATGAAGCCTAGAGAAAATAATACTTAATATAGCACAAAAAAACGTTTCTTTTTTATTATTAGCCAGGTGATTTAAAAAGGATGTCATGCATTAGATGTCCTTCAGAAATTCTTCTTAATTCAAAGCTGGTGATGCATCTAGATTCCCTGCAGCATGACATTGAAATCCATTTTACAGTAAGATTGACGACAATGGAGAAAAACATTATGACTGATATCCTTTATCAAGAGGTCAGTTAACTGATTGTAGATTGTCTTAAAGGAACCACTAAGTATATGTAGGCCTGTCATGATACCTATATTTGGCAGTGTGATATATTGCACCAAAATATGTTGCGATAAACAATATTACTGTCAGCGAAGACCTTTTAATGCCACTCATTATATAATGCCAGAATGACAATATAATATCCTCATAATGCAATTACACTCCAAAGAACATAAAAGATTTCATTCTTAAGAAGATTTAATTTAATTATAGTCATTTCAACAATTTAATAATCAGGCACTGGAATCAGAATGTGAAAACACATATCCTAAACAAGTAAATAATATTAAATGTTAACAAAAAGTAAAAAGTAACAGAGGCTGCGATATCTGCTAGCAGATCTATTTTCAGTTGTCAGACACACCCAACATGAAAATATACTATAGTCATTTATAATAAATACCATACCATACTGACACTGTGCAACATCTCTATCTTTATTGGAGGTGTCAATCAGCTATAATGTTGCTAGAATAGGTTTTTTTTGTATGGGGGATATATATATGAACAAAAATGATTGAGGTCCTGTCCATGTGTTGTGCGATAAGTCGACATATTTATTATTGTTGTGTGTGTGTGTGTGTGTGTGTGTGTGTGTGTGTGTGTGTGTGTGTGTGTGTGTGTGTGTGTGTGCACTTATAAATATATGCACACACATAAACACGTATGCATGTACGTATATGTAAAATATATATATTTGTTTTTCTGCTGTCTGTCTGTATGGGAGTAAAGAATGTCTGGTGCTGTTTTGACTCCTGTACACATTTTATAAGCTCTCATGAGTTTTTTCTGGTGAAAAAACACCATTTTTGGATTTCTGGTAAATTCAGTCACATAAAACAGGTCATAAAAACGTGATAAATGCATCGCTATTCTTTCTTGAATTGATTCTCAATTCAGTTTTCAACAACAGATGGCGCTGTATGCTTTACAAACAGCCATATTCTACTTGCATCCAATTCCTTACAAATCCCACTTGAACCTACACTAATCAAAGTATAGTCAAAAAAAGGTTTAAGTGAATAAAAAGTGTTCAGAGTAAGCTGTTTACATTGACCTTCTGACATAAAAGCCAACTTCCTGGTGAGCATTTGAGTACAGTTAAAAACTAGCCGAGAATGCCATTACTGTAAAAACTAAACTCAGAATCCATTCAAGAGAATAACGATGCATTTTTAAAGTCTCAGAATTAATGCTTAATTGTTAAAAGTTTCTTCTATTGAACTCAAAAGATTCTGACAGTATGATAACCTTGGATAAAAATATCACAGTATTGTGGTACTTTTTTCCCGTCTGTAAACAATATAATTTATTTATTTTAAATCATTGACTTCTTCTGTCTTCATTTGTTTCAAAAACACAGATTTCTTTAAAATTTAAAACGGCATCTTTGGATATATTTTCTGCTGGATATACTGTTGTCCTAAAAAAATGTAAATAAAAATCTTACACATACCTTAGGAACGGTATAGTAGAAAATGTAAAGAGGTAAAGTTGGTTTTATATTCGCACATTCGTTCATTTAAAAGTCTCTGTATTGTTTACCATGTTACTTTGAATATTCGATCGGAATTAGCATGCAAGTATGACTTTAAAACAACATCAAAAATATCTAATTGACTGTGAACAATGTTGTACTTTGATAATCATTGGCTGCTAATATGATTTCCCTATTTAGAATTTGCAAAGAAAACTTCTCTGAAATTATATTATTAAGGAGAATGTGTGAATATCTGAATATAAAACCAACTTTACCTCTATGAAAATTTAGGCCTTTTTTAAAATCTTGACTTTTCCAAACCGCGGTATACCTTGAAAACGGTTATTGTAGTTCATACTCAATCAAATAGTGCTAATGTTGTATTGAAGTCATTCTTACATGAGATTTCAGACTGAATATTTAAAGTAGCATAGTAAACAATATAGGGACTTTGTCACAAGTTATCACTGAACAAATGTTTGAACATAAAACCAAGTTTATCTCAATCCTGAAAACTACGTAAAAAGGAGGAACATATCCTACCTGGTTCTGCTGTGGTGTGTCTGAAGTCTCTCTCAATGGTTGAGCCTGACAACTATCTGTGTTGTTTATCTGCTGGAGTTGACCTGGAGAAGCAGAACGCACACCTTCAGGTGCTGATGGACAGTTTTGCAGTCTAACTCTCCTGCAGCGTGTCTTCCTGACCGAGAGGAAGATCTGACCATTGCACACAATGATGGCATTGCGGTGAACAGATTTCCTGATGCTGGTTAGAGAAGTCACTTCAGTCTCCTTCTGCCCCGAGAACTGGACTTCAGGTTTATTCGTCTTCAAATACGTCCTCAAGACCTTATAGGCAGTGATGCTGGAGCTCACAACCGGCAGTAGAAACTGACCTGGGGTTATTTGGGTGAGCAGCGGCCTCAGTCTGCTGCTCTCCTTGCCCAAAGACACTTCTTTCTGCCGCAGCTCGACAGGGCAGATCCAGGTCACTGTCTGCTTCTGAGATTCACGCTGAAACAAAGCCACGCTGATCTTCCTGGACAAAGAGCTGGATAGAGACTGTAAAGGGATGTTTTTGACACACGCTTCCTTAGGAATATAAACTACAGTGTTCTCCATGCTGAAGAGATTGAACCTGTGGGGTTTGGATGAACATATTATTTTATTCTGCTGTTTTATATTTGTATTTTTAGCAATCTAAACAGCAAACTAAAAGATTAAAAAGCATTTCCGTTCAATATAACAGAAAGAAAATGAGCTAACTGTTCCACCTTTCTGTCATTATAATAATAGTTTCATTTTCGTTTATAATAGTTTCGTTTATTGCTAAACAGTAAACAAAATGAGAGGGTGGACGGTTTAAACATTATTTTTACATTGGCATTGCAACTCATGTACGCTTTACACCGCGTTGACTGCAGTGAATATGCTATTTGTTGGAAACTGTGATTAACTAAGTGCATTTTGTAGACTTATCGTAGCATAATAAAGCAATGTTGAATATAATATAAAATAAAGGTCGTCATGTACCTAAGACTGGTCACTTGTGTCGCAGTATAACTGGCACATTCTGTCTCCACATCAATGATCGTGCATTTAATTCACCGTTTGTTTGTTTTTAAAACAAAATAATCATGATTGTTTTGAATATCTGCAGGCTCCAGAACTCGCGGACTTCCGGAGAATGCTTCCGGTGTCTGGTGTCAAAATAAAAGTCATCGTTGTGTCAAGCTGACAACGCAAATCAGCTTGGTATAGTACAGTCGAAATGGACATGGGATAAATGCACAGCTAGTGTTTTTCAACCAATGCTGAAGCTTAATGTGAAGCTTAATTTCCAGTCTCATAAGGTTTCTTTTACAGCATTGATGTTGTAATGTAATTACAATATAATCAGTTAAATAGGCTTCAGCATCCATTTAGTTGTTAAAACATAAAATGAGACCACTTAAATCCAGGCGCGGTCATTAGCAGCAGGCTAGCACAGAAACTCCATTGAAAATACTTTGGTAAAATTAAATTCCATGTTTTAAAGACATGGCGCAGACAAATGTAACTTAATGCAGTGCTTCTTGTTTAGTCTGATACCCACTTTATATATGTATCTCAGCCAGGCAGTGAAGAAGAGAAATCAGATCTTAAACGCTGCAATTTTGTATGGAATGATAATTAACCGGAAGCTCTGGGGCTGACTGAAATTAAAAGTCTGTGTGCATATGGGGTGTAGATTTCCTGATTGAAATAGTCACCAAGAGACAACAATGTTCTGTTTATATAATGCGCGCGGTAGGTTATGTTGTCTGATCCATTAGCTGGAATATCATTGAAAGCACTAATTTAAAATAATCAACGTTATGACAAACAGTTTAGTCAGGTGTTTGTGGCTTAATATTGCAGAAACAATTATTCCTTCTTGCTCATTTATGCGTGCTTAATATTACAAGCATTATTGTTTTAAATTTGTCTAATCATAAGTAACTTTGTGTGTGGGTAACACTGTGGCTTAGTGGTTAGCACTGTTGCCTTACAGCAAGAAGGTCACTGGTTTGAGTCCGGGCTGGGTCAGTTGGCATTTCTGTGTGGAGTTTGCATGTTCTCCCCGTGTTGGCGTGGGTTTCCTGCGGAAGTTGCAGGAGCTTTAAATAAAAATCGGATTCTGACAACAGGGCTATGGTAAACTGTGCATTTGTATAGTTATTTTGTATTATAGTCTAAGTATTTTCACTACGATTAAAGGGTTCAACGCAATCTGATTTTGTCCTGTATTTGATAACCTAAACCTCTTTTGACAAACTATGTATAAATCCCCTATAACTTTCCAAGTGTGAATTCCAAATGGGTGACACGGTGGCTCAGTGGTTAGCACTGTCGCCTCACAGCAAGAAGGTTGCTGGTTTGAGTCCCGGCTGGGTCAGTTGGCATTTCTGTGTGGAGTTTGTGTAAAACATATACTGGGTAAGTTGGCGGTTCATTCTGCTGTAGCGACCCCTGATGAATAAAGGGACTATAGCTGAAGGAAAATGAATAAATAAATGAACTTTGTGAGTTAAAAAAAATATTGCACACTATTATTAGTATACTGTATGTTGCTTATTTATTCTGTGTTCACGTAGGTTTCCTCCGGGTGCTCAGGTTCCCCCCCCACAAGCCCTAAAAAAAAAGTGGTACAGGTGAATTGGGTAGGCTAAATTGGCAGTAGTGTATGTGTGTGAATGAGTGTGTATGGATGTTTCCCAGTGATGGGTTGCAGCTGGATAGGCATCCGCTGCGCAAAACATATGTTGGATAAGTTGGCAGTTCATTCCGCTGTGGCGACCCCAGATTAATAAAGGGACTAAGCTGAAAAGAAAATGAATGAACGTTGCTGTTGCTTAATAGCTAAGTGCTCTGCATTGCTGAAGTTGCAGGAGCTTTAAATTAAACTCTAATTGTGACATCAGGTTTATGGTGCATTTGTATAGTTACTTTGTTTTATAAGTATTTTCTTCCCGAAAGGTTCACTATGAAGAAAAGGGTTCAATGCGATCTGATTTTTTTTTTAAATTGTCCTGTATTTGATAGCCTAAACTTATCTTAACTGTATAAATCCTCTATAGTTTTCCAGGTGTGAATTCCAATTGGGCGTCACGGTGGCTCAAGTGATTAGCACTGTTGCCTCATAGAAAACAAGGTCGCTGCTTCGAGTCTCAGCTGGGCCAGTTGGCATTACCAGTGATGAGTTGTGGCTGAAAGGGCATCCCCTGTGTAAAACATATGCTGGATAAGTTGGCAGTTCATTCCGCTGTGGTGACCCCTGATGAATAAAGGGACTAAGCCGAAAGAAATTTAATGGATGAATTGCAAATGTGCTGTGACTTAAGGAACTAAAAAAATCTTAAATATAATGTATCATAATTTTTTACAGCCATAACATATTTTGGGCAGATTCCTGTTATAGTGGCTGCAAATTATTTTGACAATTTTAATTCCCATGAAGCTTAAATATTTGCATTTTCTTATACTCCTGAAATGTGTTATGCTATCTGATATCAGACCATATTCATCGTTTTTTTTATCCTTGGTTAGCTTTCTGGTCTGCTTCACTGCAGAGATAAAATAATGTTTTATTATAAAGACCATTTCATTGGCCCATGAACATTTCCTGCTTATCAAACTATTTCAGAACTGTAACTGCAATTCAATCATAACATTAAAACAGCTATCATAACATTATCAATATGTGGCTTTTTTGGATTCTCAGAAGCTCTAGAAATTAAAAATGTTAAACAGGAAATACTCTGGGACCTTCGCTTTTGTTTACATCCCTCAAAATGATCTATAGACTACTGACTGCTGCATTCATGAGATCCTTGGGAACTCATCCTTCTTTCTGAATAGTTCAATATGTGGTGTTTTCAAGAATGGGGGAACACAACGTTCGTGCACCGTCACCTGTCATTTCCAGCAAGCATTGTAAGATTTTCCTCCAATGGTTAGATTTATTTTATTTATGCTGCTGATATATGCTCTGTAATTTCATTTTCTTCTTTAAATTGGACATACACATCACACTCTAACACAGAAAACAGAGAGAGGGGCACGTGTGGAACCAATGAGAACATAGACACGGATTTTAACAACAGCAAACAAACAAACAAACAAATACACATACATACAGACTTGCGTCATACATACAAACATACTTAGTTATATAAAGCTAAACGATGAATAACTGGAGTATAGTAACTGTAGTATTAATCTTTGTAGTTTTCGCAGAAATAGAACCACTATAATAATTGGAACAATAATGCTATTAAAGGGATAGTTCACACAAAAGTGGAAAATTGAGCCATCATTTACTCACGCTTCATGTTCAAACTTTAATTGACTCTATCTGTTGAATACGAAAGGTGATAGTTTGAAGAAAGCTGGAAACCTGACTTCCATAGGATTTGTTTTTCCTACTACGGAAATCAATGTTTACAGGTTTTCAGCATTCTTCAAAATATCTTCTTTAGTGATCAACAGAAGAAAGAAACCAATAAAAGGTTTGTAATCACTTTAGGCTGAGTAAATATGGAGTACATTTTCATATTTTGGCTGAACTATCCCTTTAATTAAAAGGCGAAAGGAGATATCCCCAAATAAACATATGTTCTTCTCTATTTTTTTTTTTCATTTGTACACTTTCGTTAGGCTCAGTCTTTAAAATCTTTAGTCAAGAGTCCACGCTTTAAGATACACGAAGATCCACCTCGTCGTTTTTGGGTGTCGTTTGTTCAAGTGCAACATACTGTATGAGAACAAAATTGGTCACTTTCATGCTGGATTGTCTTTGGGTCACACAAGATACTGTAAAGAACCACTGAAACATTTTGAAGCAGTGAATCTGTGATAGGAACAAAGAGAATAGGTACAGAAACATCCCAAGCGCTTATTCTGTCCGTCTGGCGGGCAGGCAGTCTGACTTTGACCTTGCTTCAGAGGCAGGTCTCCAGGCTGTGCAGGGGGCTGGCGGGGCAGTGGGGAGTGTGTGGCGCCCCGCTGTCGTTCAGGTCCAGGTGGACTCTGCTTTCGACGGCAGCGTTGTTGTTGCAGTTGAGGGTGACTGGCAGACTCTGCTGCCTCAGTGGACGGGATGGATAGCGGGATCGAGGGGGCCTCTGGGGCGCTTGAGGTTGAGAGTGAGGGCCCACAGGGTGACGGAGAGCCACGCGCACGTGGTTATGATTGGATCGCTCAGATTCGTCGTCCACATCCGTCTCGTCGATCAGGGGGATGTTGTGGACCGAGTCCGTGATGATGAACTCCGGGTGCGCCTGGAAGTCGTGAATGGAGTTGCGCGACTCAGGCCGCTCGATGCCATCGTACAGGGAGCTACGGAAAGCTTTCACCACCCGGATCTATACATCAGGGGTGCAGGGTAGGAGATGTCAAAGGGGGAAGAAAAATGGAGGGATCAAAAGGGACAGAGAGGTGGAGAGAAGTTTAGTCCCCCTTTTGCACTAGTTTTGGCACACTTTCAGCTAGCTGACCTGCGAGAGCTGAAAGTTTCACATCCATTAAGGCCTTGGGTGCAGGAGGCCTTTGAAAAACAAATACAAACAAAACTCCACAGCCATTCTATAGGCCTCTATAGAATGACGCCCCAAAAACAATAATCCAAATCCAAGTTGTAATTACAATGAAAAGATAACACAAGACGGCAAACACAAGTCTTTCCAATAAAAGTGGTCTGTCAAAGCAGCCTTAGCCCCCTGTCTGCTTTTGATTTAATTGCATTTTTTAGTTTTATGATAGCGGAGTTTGGTTTTCTTCTTTAATGAGCAGAAAGGCGTCAATTTAGTGAGCAAAAAAAGACAAATAAATGAAATAGTGTATGCTCGCAACGGAATTACAACTTTCACTGTTGCCAGTTCAATACCAGGCGATTTAAAAGTCATGGAAAACACTCTACGAAAAACTAAACAGACAAACACATGCAAACAAATGACAGTAAACACCAGAAAAAAAATGAGTGAAGGCACACTTCACCATGTGGTACGAACACATACACACAGTGTACACAGTACACACATAAAACTAAACAAAAGTGAGGTTTACAGAACACGGCTGTGCACAGAATGCACAAACACACGGGGAAATAAAGACATGCGGATTCACATACTGTTGGTGTCGACAAAGTCTGTAATACAGATTCAACTTGAAAAAAAGTCTTGAAAGAACAGATTGCATTAGTGACTGCAAGCAGGATTTATTGTTCTGACATCAGTTTTCTATGTTACATTTATAGGGTACTGTATATCTGTAAGCTTTGTAATAAATCAATGAAAAAAGAAAGCAAAGGGTCTTGGATTATATTAGCTCACTCTAATATGAGGACATTTAGAAGATCATGACTGCCTTGTTTTTTTTTTTTAGGATAATGAAAAACTAAAACTCTCTATGCCCTCAAAAGTATATGCACACATTAAATGGGACTTTTCTCCCATGCAACCATGCACAATAATTCAAGTTTCCTCTTCCCGTTCATGCATGGCATGCAAGTACACATTCAATAGAAATAACTCTGTATAAACAGCGATCAAATCGGTCCATATTCCTTTTTTTCTGACATCTTCGTTCTCATCACGTGTGATTCTACAGCAGCCAGGGTGAAATGCATCTTCTTGAAAAGAAACCGTGTGTGTGACCATGCATGTCCACATTCATCTGAGCCTCTTTCTTTTTTCGTCCCCCGTTCTCCACATACTACATGCATAGCCAAACCACGCTCAGGAATGACCACAAAGCAATGTGACTGACAGAGGGAAAGACTACACAACATGGACACAACAGCGCTCCTGCGGCTTTGTTTTTCCAAAGAGCCATTCATTTTGTGGTTCCTGCTTAATTTAAAGCCGTTTTCTTAGCTATACACAGCACTGACATTGTAAACTTTCGAGTATAAGGCCCAGAATTCACGATAGGGATGATATCAAACAGGAAAAAAAGCCCCGTTATGAATTAAGTCCAGTGAAGAAATCAGAAAGTCTTTAGAGATTCAGGCACTGGATGGAAAAACAGAAAAGGGATTGTGTTTGAATAGCTCCAAACACATCACATCGGGACTCCCCAAGACAGACGGCAGGAGAAGGCAGGTGAAAGACAGACGTTTGATGGATGGATGGAGGTCTAAATCTACAGCACATTTTCTTTTGTTGAGGCTTGACGGCCTAACAAAAGCTTTTGAGAAGCAGCCCTCTTGTGCAGCATCAGCAAGTTTGTTTCTTTTATTTTGGTGAAACTATTACTAGAAAAATATATATATTTAATGCAGTCATTTAACTGGATCCTTCTCTCTGTCGGTTTTAAGCTAACATAGCACAAAATGCTAGACGACGATGAAACGAAGACAAACATGAAAAGAAAAACGGGACAAAACTGACAGGACAAGACAAGACAAAAAAACCCATTGGATTAAAATAAGGGACAAAATATAAAGCCGTACTTTCGTTGAATGTTCGTAAATAAAAGGAACTGAAGATTAACATTGAAGGGGAAGTGATGATGAAACTGAGGGGGTTCCAGCTGGGCTAATGCTCGGTGGTCTCTTTGAAGAGATTTGGAAATGCTAAGACGCAGCTGCTTTCTTTAGACCACAGAAAAGATCGCTTCTGGAACCTGGAGGGCAACGTCGACGTTATATTTAGTGCATTAAACCCTCATAAACAAATCTCTTGACTTTCAAGAAGACGGTGTCCAAAACTACAGACAATCAATCATAGCAGCAGATTTCTAATGTATAGAAACTCAAGCAGAAACAATAAGCAGGACATTTCAGTAAAACCTGTGAAGAGAAAGAGGAGAATCTGAACAAGGTGCACAAAAACAGTTCAAGCAAACACACAAGTATGCTTTTTGTTTTCCTGAACGGGATAGAAAAATGTTAGCACTATCAATGCTAATATATCCCTACTATGAAAATGCCAGACAAAACCATTATGGGCTTATACTCGCAGGTTTACAAGTCAACATTGGCTTCGGTTGTTCCCATGTTGTCAGCTTTTGATTTAGCAAACAATTTCCCAATTGTTATTTGGCTCTTTCGAGAGAAATTCTGGTAGCCCTTTATGGCAACATTGATTTGAGGATGAATTACTGGCAAATCAAGCAACGGTGGAGGAGGAGGGGGGAGGGGGGATCAAACAAACAAAATAAGGCAAGAAGAAAAAGAAAATTCCATCTTGGCAGCACTAACCAAGAATAAACAGCGAGAGCAAGAAATAAGTTATGAGGTAGCAAGGAAGGAAGAAAGAAAGATAGAAAGGCCACAAATAAATAAGCAAAACAAACTAATAATGCACATGTAGAGAGATGAAGCAGATGCTTCCATTAAAATCTGCTCTCTCTCTCTCACACACACACACACACACACTCAACATTCAGCAGACGAGTTGCGTTTGAAGGCAGGCAACAATGCATGTGTGTGTGTGTTGGTGTATATGCTAGGCATCTGAGTGCACGGGCTCTACGAGGTGCCGTTAACGGAATGTAAGGACTCACTCCCGGGGGCACCAGTTGCATTGGCAGTGGAGAGAACTACGTGAGAGGGAGTAGAATTATTGGTTACGTCATGGAGTTGGCTGAGCACTGAAGAGCGGCGTCTCACTGCACCCTGAAACGAACCACTTCTCTTGAAGGTACTCACTACCTCCATCTGCAGGAGAGAGAGAGAAGGACATCACACAGACAGGCGAATGAGCTTCATGAAATGAACGGGATTTGGCTTTAATCACTCGAAACAGGGGGGTTCGGGGAGGAACGGCTTGCAGGAAAAGCAGCATTTTATTTTAACTCGCCAATACACACGCCAAACCATCCTATGGCTTAAGGTGTTTCTTCAACTATGAGCACTTTGGTTTTGGATAGTTGTTTTTTTTTTATAAAACTCAAAAGTATCCTGGAATGCCGTTTAAAATGTATAAAATTAAATTCCTGTACTGAAAAGTGAAACAACGTTAAAATATAAAAATACCTTTGATATAATTTAAATATTATACTATTGCATTTATTTATATTATAAATACATCTTACATTTTTAAAATTCACCAATGAGCACACCAAACCATCTTATGTCTAAGGGTGTTTCTTCAACTATGAGCACTTTTTAATACATTTATATTATATTATATTATATTATATTATATTATATTATATTATATTATATTATATTATATTATATTATATTATATTATAAATCTACATTTTTATCCTAATTTTTTCAAAAACTTAAAAATATATACATACACAGTGGAGGAAATAAGTGTTCAACAAGTCACCATTTTTCAGCAGAGCGGCCTCTGTCAGGTGCTGACTCTCATGGAGAATAAAGTCACTTGCATTGCTCAGGTGTGAGTTTTTCAGTGTAAAGATCTTGATGGTTCTGTGGGTTTCGTCTATCCAGACTGATCTTTATTTTATATCTTTTATTGGATTAAAGTCAGGTGATTGTCTGGTCATTCTACAGCTTGATTTTCTTTCTCTGAAAGCATTTGAGAGTTTACTTGTCTGTGCTGAAATGTCCACCCTGGTTTCATCTTCATCATCCTGATAATGTAGATGTTGGACTGAAGCAGCTATTATTGATTTACAATGATGAAGGGAAGAGGGTTGCTGAAGAACTACTGAGAGATTTCAGCTGCTGTCTGGGCTTTCACTGCCTTTCTACACCTCCCTTTCTTCATGTGTTCAATACCTTTTTCCCTGCGTCACTTCATTTTATTACACATAATTTGTAAACTAAGTAGATTTGTTTTCTTTTCATATATGGATTTCTTTGGTTTTTAACATCTGGTGAAAGTTTTAAAACACTGCACCTTTTGAAATGTTTTTGAGAAAAAGGGTGAAGTGTTGAATACCTTTTTCCCCCACTGTTGTATATATACAGTTGAAGTCAGAATTATTAGCCCCCCTGAATTATTTTTTCCCCAATTTCTGTTTAACAGAGAGATCATTTTCTCAACACATTTCTAATCATAATAGTTTTAATAACTCATCTCTAATAACTGATTTATTTTCTCTTTGCCATGATGACAGTAAATAATATTTGACTAGATATTTATCACTTCTATACAGCTTAAAGTGACATTTAAAGGCTTAACTAGGTTAATTAGGTTAACTAGGCAGGTTAGGGTAATTAGGTAAGTTATTGTATAATGATGGTTTGTTCTGTAGACTATCGAAAACAAAATTAGCTTAAAGGAGCTAATAATTTTGTCCTTAAAATGGCTTTTAAAAATTTAAAAACTGCTTTTATTCTAGCCGAAATAAAACAAATAAGACTTTTTTCATAAGAAAAAACATTATCAGACATACTGTGAAAATTTCCTTGCTCTGTTAAACCTCATTTGGGAAATATTTAAAAAAGAAAAAAAATCAAAATGGGGGCTAATAATTCTGACTTAAACTATATATATATATATATATATATATATATATTTTTTTTTTTTTTCTTTTATGAAACTCAATGCCTTTTAAAATTCATAAGTACTATTACATTTATTTATATTAGAAATGTATCTATTTTTAAAACGCCATGTGCATGACAAACCATCCTATGTCTAACTATGAGCACTTTGGTTTTTAATAAAAGTCATTTAAATAGTTTTTTATGAAACTCAATGCCTTTTAAAATGTATAAGTTAGTTGTATTTTTGAACTGAAACCAAAAAGATGTTAAAATATAAAAAACCCTTGATATATTACACTTTTACATTTATTTATATTACAAATAAATCTTTAATTTTTCTATTTTTAATGAATTTTTATCTTTGTTAAATCGATTCAAAAGAGTAAAATAAACATTTTTAATTGATTGTCATTTTACAAGTGGCATGGTTTTAATCACAATTAACAATTTTGTTAAAAAATAGCCCTTAAGGGTGGAATAGGCCTGCCAAATCTTCAGTTTTATTATTGGGCAGCACAAATAAAAAACATAATTAGCTGGTGTAGTGAGAGGACTAACTCTATTTGGTTTAAGATGGAAGAAACAATTTGCTCCCCTTTACCAATTAAATATTTACCATTTGTTAAGAATTACAAAAAACCAAAAAAGATTTCGGAACATTTTATCATATCAAATACTCTTGGAACTTGGAAAGATGTATTCGGGAATTTCCACCCCTTTATCCTTGTTTTCCCCACTTTCTTTTAATCCTGACATGCCTTTAACATTGCAAAACACTGGTTTTTCAGCATGGTTGGAACTGGGCACCTCTCAAATATCTTGTTTATTTTCAGAGGGCACTATAAAGTCTTTCCAACAGATTGTAGATCAATATAAAGTTCCAAAATCCAATTTTTATAAATATCTACAACTGCGACATTTTTTAAAACTAAAGTTGGACAAAGGAGAGCTGAGAACAAAAACAACAGAGATTGAATACCTTTTACTGAATCCATCTTGTTCAAAAGGATTGATAACGAGGATATATGACATTTTGTCTAACAACTGCACTTCTGCCTGGCTAGGACTTAAGGATGTCTGGGAGAAGGATATTGGTCAAACTATAGAAAAGAATGACTGGGACATTGTATGTGCCAATGTATACCCGAAATGTACCTCTCTAGGGATCCATGAGCTTAACTTTAAATTTTTTAATAGGATCTTACACCAATACGTATTAAGAAAATGTTTGCCAATGCCACAGACTTGTGTTTTAAATGTAAAAAAGATAAAAGTACATTCATTCATTGTTTTTGGGATTGTGACAGAATTTTGCCATTTTGGAAGAAAATACATAAGGTACTGGAAAATATTCTTAAGCTAAATTTTGATATGACCCCAGCTTTGTATTTATTGAATCTTAATGTGAACAATCTGTTTGGAAAAGATGCATTACAGTTATTTATTGTCCTGGTATATTTAGCTAAAACATGTATTTTGCTACTTTGGTCTGCACCACAGGCTCTATCTTTTAAAATGTGCATATCACAAATTACTACATGGCTACCATTAGAAAAACTTACCTATGACAAACATAAAAAATCTGACAGATTTTGGTCAATTTGGTCCCCCTTTTGGGAATACATAAAAGAGGTCTCTTAAATTAACACAGGATCCTTGTCATTCGTTTACAGTTTTTGGTACAACCTACACTCAAAGGCTGCTCTAAGATGGTGTGATTGTACTTTTATTTTTTACCTATTTATTCATTCTTTTTATATTAATTTCTTTGTTACTTTCCATTTTCAAGACTGTACATTTTCTGTAACACATTTATACATTTTGATGTTAATATTTTGTGAATGTGGGCATACAATAAAAAATAAAAATAAAAAAAATAGAATGAAACAGAAAAAATACAAATAAAATGAAACAAACATCGCAAAAAAAAAAAAATAAATAGCCCTTAATATAATTTAAATATAACAGTATTACATTTATTTTTATTATTAATAAATAAAAATTTTAAAGTAATCTTTTCAAAACAGTAAAATAATCATATTTCTAAAATGTGTTTAATAAACATTTTAATGGATTGTCCCTTAAATAAAGGACAAGTCTTTTTAAATCACGATTTACTGACATCAGCATCAGTGAAAAGGACGCTTAAAATGAGAAACTTGATGAACTTGTGAACTAAATAATCAGAAAAATGAAGCATTCTGTAAAATAATGTTATAAAGTGTGAAAAATGTTTCTAGCCATGCAAGAAACAAGAGTCTCAGAAAACAAAATGAGACTATGCAAAACAAACAAATGAGTAAAAGTGAATGTTATCGAACACAACAGGTAGCGTACATTGAGGAAACTACATTAGTTAATTCAGCGCAAAAGTGTCTATACTTGAAGAAACGCTGCATACATAAACCATGACAATATTGAAAGATTCAAAAAGGCCAATAATAGTTACCAAGCGGCAGAAGAGCAAAAAGTACTGAATAAAACAGCATGGACAAGCAGCAGACAGAATAAAGGATGAAGTGAGGGAAAGAGAAAAGTTAAGATTTACAACATAGAAAGCTTGTTAAATATTAAGATTTCATCAATTTCTAAAGGCTGGTGAAGAAAGGAAAATATATTTGAGTTATGAGGAAAGTAAAAGTTCAGAAAAAAGGGCGCAAACTAGAGCATGTGGCAGAGAAGGCATCTGGTATATATTAAGGCAGTGCGTGTCTACGCAGGAACAGCGGTCTCTGTTAGAAAACAACACAAAAGCAGAGTTAAAACACGGAGGAAATGATGGAGAGCGAACGTCACCTGAGTCTGAATGCGGTTGAGTCCTCTGAACCACAGGATCTGTCCTCGTCTCAGCTCTCTCTCAGCATAATCAATCTCCTCCTCGTCCTCGGCCAGATCTTCATCCAGCATCTCGTCTGGAGCCGGCCCGTGGCCCGCTTCTTTCAGACACTTCAGCTGATGTGTTGGCACTGAAGAGATCAACTGGAGGAAAAAAGGTTGATATTTCTGACACTGCTTTCTGCTTCTGAGAGCAGCTTAAATGGAGGATTGAATGGAGGACTCACCTGACCCCAGAGCAGCTCTCCCATTCCCACAAACAGACACCAAAGCCACTGCTCCACATTTAAGGGGGAACAGCTGAAGGGCTTCCCTCCAAACTGAACAATCACGATCTACAAATCACAAGAGTGGAGCTATGGTTTATCTGTCTTTGTCTGTGTGTGTGTGTGTGTGTGTGTGTGTGTGTGTGTGTGTGTGTGTGTGTGTGTGTGTGTGTGTGTGTGTGTGTGAATGTTTAAGGCTAAATTTTTGGTGTTTGGGTGTTGTTTTACAAGCATATTCAGCATTTTTTTTTCAGCTGTCTTTTTTGCTAATTAATGGCACAATCATAATCTATAAACCAAAAGATACAGGATTGAAGCTTTAGTACTCATTTTCATGTGTATATGAGTGTCTTCGGTTGTAAAAAGGTGTAAATGTAAGGTGCTTGGATTGAGTAGTTCACACATTTTACAGCATTTTCAGCGTTTTTTGGTACTTTAAACATCCTTGAAGTGCTGTTTTTTACTGATGTGTGAAGAAAAAAAATGGAAATAAAAAGAAGCTTTGTTAATAACTTACTTTTCGTAAGCAAGGACAAAATATTTAAAATATGAAAAAGTTAAAGGGGGCCATACGGTGGCTCAGTGGTTAGCACTATCGCCTCACAGCAAGAAGGTCACTGGTTTGAGTGCTGGCTGGATCAGTTGGCATTTCTATGTGGAGTTTGCATGTTCTTCTCGTGTTTGCGTGGGTTTCCTCCGGGTGCTCCGATTTCCTGCTTCCAGTGTCCAAAGACAACTAAATTGGCTGTAGTGTATGTGTGTGAATGAGTGTGTATGGATGTTTCCAAGTACTGGGGGGAGCAGCTGGAAGGGCATCTGCTGTGTAAAACAAATGCTGGATAAGTTGGCAGTTCATTCCACTGTGGCGACCCCTGATAAATAAAGGAACTAAGCTGAATGAAAACGAATGAATGAATACATAGTTAAATATTAAAAATTACACATTAAAACCTCAAATCCTGAAAAAAATGTGTCAATGTTTTCAACATGGGACAGCTATAATAAATGTTTCTTGAGCACCGTATCACCATTTTGAAAATGATTTCAGGATAATCTTGTTACTGAAACCTGGAGAAATGATGCTGAAAATTCACCTCTGCCTTAAATTCGCTCAGCCACACCCTAAAACCGCCACACACCAATTGTGGGTTAGCAACCGTAGCTACGCACAGGAGGACTGTCAAGCTTTGGAGCCAAGGAAACAAGCCAATGCGTTGTGCATATGGATTGTGCAAATTTGATACCCGGTATCCTAAAAGTTTGAAAAGGGTGGTGGAATTTTTTGTCTTTCCAAAACCTAAAACCCAAAGGGAAAAATGCCAGCGTGGATCAAGCTGTGTGAGGGGCCGTAAAAGCAGCATAATCCAGTCATATTTCCATCTGTTTCAAGCTACGAATATTTGGATCAACAGAACAAAACAGAGATATGATCATAAACTGAGCACTTGCGATCAATATACTTCACCCGCAGCTGTTTTTCAGTCATTTATAACCCTCATGTCCATGTCAGAGCTACAGTTCACTGATGATTTCACCTGTCTTCTAGAGATTTAGTCATTGGTGATGATGTTATAGCAGGTTAGTGTCTACTTTTATATTTGATGTCGGATTAAAATTTGCTGGTAGGGAAAATCTATTTGTTCACTTCTGCTACTTATACTCTGATTTGCATTTCAATGTATTTATTTTTTCCACTTAACTGCAAATTAGAATAGAAACTGGATAAAGAGCACACAAACATGCTGACAGTTATAGAAGCTGTACATTGTTATGGGTCAATGATGCTGATATTTGGCACACATCCATCAATTTCCCCTTTCTGGCTGTTCTTTCTACAGATGAATTATGTAGAAGCACTGTCCATGTGTGTTTCCTCGTCGGTTAGTAGCGCTATATTTTATTGCACAACAATTAGTCTATCAGGCGTTTTGGCTTAAAAAAAGAAATCAAGCCCTCAGATATCTCACCTGTTCGCCAAAAATGACTAATTATGTATATCCCTGGGAATGTCTGACACCGGCGCATACATATTGTAATAGACGTGCCAGGCACGAAAGCTTGACAGGCATAACAACAGTAACTAAGGAGGGCGGGGCTTAGCGAAGGGTCAATTACTTGACAAAAGCAACAACTTCTTTAAGTTGTAATTATATACAGTCAAGCTTGAAATTATTTATATATACATAGACTTGGGGTGTGAATAATTTCATATATATATATTATTATATATATATTTATTATAATTCTGCATTTTGATCAAATAAATGCAACCTTGATGAGCTTAAGAGACTTTGTTGTTTAAAAATATTAAATAAGTCAGAAAGCAAATCCAGAAATGAAACCCGACTCTTGAGATTTGTTTGTTTTTACCTGTATTGCAAATGTCCCCAGCACGATCGAACAGAATATGGGGTTTGAGAATATCCCATCGAACACGTTCCTCTCTCCGTGAATCTTACGGGCATTGATCTCGTTGAAGAGTTGCATGAGGACAAACGTGTTAAAGATGATGGTGTAGTGCTCAGATGGAGGAGAGTGAAGCGGAGCATCACGACCGCTGTCGATGTCAAAGATCCTCTCACCTGTGCAAAAAAAATACAGATTCATCACATACCAGTACATTTAACAAGAAGAAAAAGAGATGAAATAGAGCAGAACTTGTATCCAACAAATCCTCTGACAGAAGCAGTGGTGAAGGAACGTACCAACGAAGAGCAAAGTGAAGATGATGACGAGCTGGTAGACAGCATGTCCCAGGATGTTCTTCATCATAGTTCTGGAGATGAGAGGGTTGTTTCGGCCGTAAGGCTTCCTCAGGAGCAGAGCTTCCGTTGGCGGCTCCGTGGCAAGAGCAAGAGAAGCAAACGTGTCCATAATTAGATTGACCCAAAGCATCTGCACGGCTTTCAGGGGTGAATCCTATGCACAAATACATTAAAAAATGAAGGCAAATGTCAGGTATTATTTAAAATCTTTAGGATGAGATTTTTTTTTATTACATTAAATTTAATTATTATATTTAAAATTTCTATATTTAAACTAAACATCTTTCAAAATGTTGTTTATTCCTGTGATGTGACATTTAATTTTCAGTTTTTTTTTCCAGTCAAATCTTTCTAACGTTCTGACAAAAAATCATCAGTGTTTTAGCGGAAACCTTGATTTATTTTATTTTTGTTAAATTCATTCATTTTTGACTATTTAATCCCTTTGCATTCCTGGATTCCTGTAACTCAAGGGTGTCCAAATGGTGTCCTGCTGAGTTTAGTTCCAACTTGCTTCAACAAGTAGTAAGAGCTTGATTAGCTGGCTCAGGTGTGTTTGATTAGGGTTGGAGCTAAACTCTCCAGGGCATCGGCCCTCCAGGACCAAGTTTGGACAACCCTGTTGTAACTAACGGCTCATTGTACCTTTAGAAGAATGCTGGAAAACAAAAGGGTAAATGTCTTCTAGTTTAAAAAATGTTATTTAAAAAAAAACATGTACAGTAAATGTTTGAGGATGGCACTTTATAGTCCAGTTCAACAAATACATAATCCCCCGGTTTCACAAACAATGTTTAAGGCTAGTCATGGATTAAATTGCATGTTTGAGCTGTCTCAACTGAAAATAACTTGCAGTGAGATGTCTTAAAATATGTCAGTGTCTTTTTTTGTCTACAGGTGCACACTAGTAATATTTTTCTAAGGCTGTTTTTAAAAATGTGGCTTAAATAGCCTAATTTAACTAAGGTCTAGTCCTGGCTTAAGCTAAGCCCTGTTTATGAAACTGGGCCAATATGTACTTAAACTAGGTAATAACTACAAACTAACCCCTGAACCTCCCCCTAAACCTAACCTTATGCCATGTTAGTTACTGTATATTAACAGTTCTTTCCTAGGTAATTACACTGTACTGTCCATGTAAGTGCACACAGTGTGTGAATTATACATTGATGATCAAGGGGGTCAACTTTTTCAGTAATGTTATTTGTGTAATACATGCTTCAGTGAATCAAATGTATGTATTTATTTAAATAACATCTAATTTATTAATAAATGAAGGTATTATAATGAATTATAATTAAATGTATTCAAGTTTTCGGTGTTTTGTGGGATAGACTATTTAGTGTATTCTGACCCGATTAGCTATTTCAGCTTCCTTTAGGTCAAACTATACAAACTACCCATCTAATTTGACTATACTTTCAGGCTGTATGTAGAAACAAACACCTATTTTATAAGAAAACAGCCTTGTGAACTCTTATAGTGTCTATTGGTGCTCTGAATCTGCCGGTTTCAGACTGTTGAATGACTTGTTCTCACATAGACTGATTGGCGTAATTATGTATTCACAATGGTATGAACCGTTTCAGGGGTGGTCAATTGGATATCTATTGTTTTAATTATTAACATTGTTATGTCTAATTCAGATCAGAGTAAACTTTTTCTCAGTTTCAAAGGGCTGACCCTCATACATCTTGTTTGGACGTCCTTCAAGGGAGATTAAGCCTTAATTAGGGGGGTCAATCTCCCCCAAACCTCGCTGTAATTCGCATCCTGAGTGCACATAGATTTAAGTGTATGTACCTGTGTGATGCAGGCGCCGGTGAAGGCTACTATAACAGCCACCACATTCACTGTGAGCTGGAACTGCAGAAACTTGGAGATGCTGTCATACACGTTTCGTCCCCACATCACAGCCTTCACTATGCTGGAGAAGTTATCATCGGTCAGGATGATGTCAGATGCCTCCTTGGCCACATCTGTGCCAGCAATGCCCTGTGCAAACAGAGAATCCATTACTATACTTTAGTATTCATAATCTGGTGTGTTTCCTGTTAAAAATAAACAGCATTGAAATCACATCTGTAGTTTACTAGTTCCTTGTCTAATTTACCAGTTGATAAGGATTTTGAAATGGACTGACATACGAGTTATGCATGGTCTGGATCAGTAGTTCTCAACCACATTCATGAAGGACCATCAGTTCTGCACATTTTCCATATCCCCCTAATAAACTACACCGGATTCTTGGATCAGCTCATTAGCAGAGACTGCAAGAGCTGAAATTGGTGTGGAAAAAAAAGGAAACTGCAAAACTGGTGGTCCTGCAGGAATGTGGTCGTGAACCACTTGTCTGGATCTGGATGATGGCTTTCATGCTGATTGTTATTAAGTCACAAGCAAAAACCTCTAAGGTAAAAGCAACTTTTAGGTACATTGAATGTCTCGTATATAACTTCCCACACAAATCTGGGCCTGTAGAAATCTGCAGAAATCTCAAAAAGTGAGTTTTGCAGCTTGTTCAAACTATTTATTTAAAATGAGTTTGAACTCAGTTTTAAAATTACAACAATTCTTTTGTGTGTTTTTTTTCAATCCACCTAAAATTGTAAAGCTAACTTAATCGATTTGTGTTGGGACAACATGAAGTAATTGTGTAAGCTACACAGATTGTTAAGCCTCTCATTCTAATTTATTCATGTGTATAACTAAATATAATTAAAAATAAATATAAAAAACTGAATAATAATATACAAATGGTTAGATGATTTGTGTACAATACAATTTGTAAAATAATTTTTTTTTTTAGTGTATACATGAAGGACCTGCTGCAGCTTTGTTTACCAATTGGGTCAAATTGGATTTGCATTGTAAATGAAAATGTAGACATATTTTTATTTACTTTATTTGTTAAGATTTTTGCTCCTAAATTCTCAAAATTATTTCATATTATTACACATGATTTTTACAAATTACTGCAAAGAAATAGCAAAAAACGTGCACAGATTGTGTCTGGCTGTGGTTATCAGCCTCCAAAATCCATCACACATTTAGAGGATAAATCTTCTCACCATTGCAAACCCCACATCAGCTTTCTTCAGGGCAGGTCCATCATTTGTGCCATCACCAGTGACTGCAACCACCTGCCTTTGTTCCACAGCAGTGCTGTCTATAATACCTGCACACAAGACACACACACACACACACACACACACACACAGAATTATTCATTTAAGATTCAAGATGTTGTTTTTTCACATATAATCTGTCATTTCTGGCTAAAATGCTGGAAAAAAAAATTGATATCAGAACAAGCTTAAATGTCATATTATCACATGAATGCTTATAACTATTCATTAAAGATATTATAATCTAATACTAATGTCCTACTGACATTTATTCATATAAAACTTTATACAACACCACTTCAAAGCACCTTAACAGTAATAAATGGAAAAACAAGTGATGTAAGCTTCAAATATAAGTCAAATTCTGCTCTAAAGCAGCTCTAGTTTCATGAATCTCCACTGAAAACAAGGCAGAGACTCACCTTTAACTAGAGTGTGTTTGTCAGTCGGGGAGGAGCGAGCAAGAACTCTGAGCTTGGGCCAAATTTTGTCAATGCGCTCTTGCTCAATCTGCAACAAATGTGAAAAGAATCTTAAAGTTACCAATCTTAGGTCTAAGACCAGTTTATGTATGTATGTACTAATCAATTCATTTATTAATTCATGATTTATAACACAGTTTTTTGATTAAATTATGTCTTAAAGAGAGCCCAGGGTATCTTATTCACCCCGGATCACCCATTGTATTTTATGTTTTAATTATTGCCATCAGGACGTCCTTTTAGAGTTCCTATATGCAGGACAAACAGAATTAGAAATTCTTTTATTATGGTGGTCATCAGGTTATTAAATGAGTCCAGCGGGGAGGGAGATGCATCTGAAAACTGATTTATTGTATGTTTTATGGTAAAAACTTGTAGGTGTACATGGAACTATGCCTCTGTTATGGCACCTTGCTGCAATTTTAGTTTCCCTAAACAGGACAATAAAGTTGAGTCTGAGTCTGCATACATGATGTGAATAAATAAATAACTAAATAAATTATTTATCATGTATGCACTTATTTAAACAAAAACAGTGTCATATATTTTTATTATAATTAAAGAGCTGTTTCTATTTGAATATATTAAAAATGTCATTTATTCGCCAAAGCAAAAATGTTTCCCAGTGGTTTTCAGTGTTTTATGATGCTTCAGAAATCTTTCTAATTTCCTTACGGAATATATTAGCTGGAAATGCATGATACCTTTTTAAGATTCTGTCATGAATATAAGGATTAAAACAACAGGAGGTATTTTAAATAAAAGTCATGTGTAATATTATAGATGTCTACTGTCACTTTTGATCAATTTAACACATTGTTGCTAAATAAAAGTATTAATTTCTTAGAAAAAATAATTGTGCATGTCATATAACATGCTTTATGGTAAAGATTTAAAATAGGAATTCCATTCATAGTCAAATAAAACAGCAAGATCAATTCATAACTGCAAAACATATGTATACCTCTCCCTTCTCATTCCTAATGCGCCTATTGAAGTCCTTCCCTTCCATACACAGGAAGTCGTCGCCAGGATGGATTATGCCACACTTGGCAGCAATGGCACGTGCAGTGTTTATATTGTCACCCGTCACCATACGAACAGTGATGCCTGCTCGCTGGCACTTTCTGATGGCATCTGGGACCTGATTGGAAAATGACATTTAGCCGACCAAAACAGATAAGATAACATCACAATCATCCCTTGTATATAGCACAATAACATCTGTGAAATTTCTACTATAATCAGGAGAGCTAAAGTCTAAATGAAGAGTTCAGATGCAAAAACCTCTAAATGCCGTCTGAAATTTTCTTCTAAAATGAGCATTTTTATTAGGCTCCTGAATGGTGGTACAGTAATATCATTTTTAATGAATACCTCTGGTCGAACAGGGTCTTCAATGCCGACCACAGTGATGCAGGTAAGGTTGGAGACGATGTCTGTCTCGTTGTCCCAGTCTGGCAGGGGGTCAGCTGGCAGCTCCCGGTAAGCAATGCAAATGGTACGAAGGCCATCGCATGCCATCGGCTCAATCACTTTCTTCACCATTTCTTCTTTGTCCCGTGGCTTAAAAGCACGAACCTCGCCGTCACGCGATAAAATGGACGAGCACCTGGAATGAAGGGAACAGAGCTTAATTACTTTTTATAACAAAGGATACACGTTGATAAATTCTTAAAACTTATTAAATTTAGTACTGTTTTTAGACAAAATGCAGTGTGTGAACATGATTCAGATTTCCAGAAAAGCGATCATTTTGTTCAATAGGACTTCAAATTTGCGTCAACCTAAAGTCCACGATACAGTACAAACGAAACTGAAGAACGAACTGAAATGACCCAGCAGGCACACAATTTCATAAGACATTAATATTAGGTTAGATTTAGGTGGCGATGTCAGGTGACCAAAATTGAATGTCTGGACGTTATATTGACATCAAAAACTGACGTCAAATGACGTTGATATTTGGTTGTGTTGGAAATTGACCAAAATCCAACGCTGAGCCAACATCTTAAACCAACATCATATTGATGTCAAATACTGACATTATTCATCAGGTTTGGCAACCAAAATCCAACATCTGATAGACGTCATAGTGGTAACGTCCACACAACGTCAACATCATTAGATGTGATATTTGGTTGGTTTTAGACTGGACGGTGGGTTCTGACCTCAACCTGATCATGTTAACGTCCTGTGCTTGATGGGGAGATAATTTTTAATAAAATCCAGCAAAAATTAAGTTTGAGATCTTGTTGGCATTTCAAAACAGCTTACTAAAGCAATTTTTTGGGAGGGGTGGGAGGGGTGGGGGGGGTGGGGGGGTTAATTTTGGCCCTTAAACACCTTTGAGCTACCATTAGTCCTTGGCGATTTGACAATCAGTGGATGTGCTCTGGATATCCGCACTTCTTTGACAAACTTGAACTCATAGTGTCAGTTTTCATGTTTCACATACAGCAATAGGGCTGGGTGATATGGCAAAAATGAAATCTTGATAATTATTTTTCATATTGAACGATAACGATATATGTTTCGATATCAGTTGTTAATGCTTCCAGATTTGAAAGAGTAACCCAACAATGACTGAAGCCATAAAAATTAGAGGGTCCATTAAATCAGTGGTTCTCAAAGTGGAGGTTGCGGGTCAATGAGAGCGGGTCGCTTAGTGATTTCCAAAAATCTAATAAATTTGAATAAACTTTTAAAATTACCATTGTTTATCCATAACCTACAGAAGATAAAAAGAGTTACATAAAAATGTAACATCCAAACAAAAAGTCATTAGCCTTTAATTTTTTTCCCCATTGGATTGCAACCCCTGGGGTTTTTACATTAGATTAATGACAGAGCATTAGCGTCAGTTGCAACAGATTGATTTTTTACGGCACTAGCTAAACCTTCTGAAACCTTTGCGGCACTCACGTACATTTTAAATAAAAACAGGCCATGACTGAACATGGAGGATGATATTTAAGTGGCAGTCTCCAAAATTAAACCAAGAAAAGACTTGTGATGTAACTTAAATATTGTGCCCACCAGTCTCATTAGGTAAGGTTAATATTAAATAATAATAAAAAACAAAAATGATATGGTTGTTAGACTGTTGCACTTTTTTGTGTTGTCAATATGCTTGTGTTTATATAGGCCTATTGGTTTGTGTGAGCCGTTGTATACAACATTTGTATGATTATAATCACTTTCGAAAATAGTAGGGGTCGCCAGTCATTGGCATTGTTATTTTGGGGGTCGAGGGCTGAAAAGTTTGAGAACCCCTGCATTAAATGACATAACATATTTCCGGATGTAATATATACATATTCATAATAAATTTTCAGTGGCAAAATTTGGTACATCTCTAATATCAACACTTTTAGAACATTTCTGCTGTGGGATTGGCTCTTGGATCAATATAGAGTAAAACAAGCCCAGAGCTTATCATTGTTATAGACATTCATTTTATTGCGATTCGATACAATATCGTTTATCGGCTCAGCCCTATATGGCAATATACTTTTTTTAACAAATAGCTAATAAAATTAAAAAGATTTCAATATCATAACAAAAAAAAGTTTGGGATCAGTAATTACATTCTTATGTTTAGGCAGATTTGGTACTCAACAAATATTTCTGGTTATGAGATTGTGCTGCTTGGAGAAATGGCAGTACAGTGTCTTCTTCAGGATTCACTGACAACAACAACTTACTTTTTGAGCAGGATCTCAGAGGCTCCTTTGCTGTACAAGCGGAAGCTTCCGTCGGGCATCTGAATGACGGTGCTCATGGATTTTCGGACTGAATTAAAGGTGTAGACTTTATAGAGTATCTCCTCTGGGATCTGCTCTCTCACAGCTTGGTAGTCCTGCTTCAGGTCCAAGATGAGTCCCAGCAGAGCACACTCGGTCTTATTACCCACCTGTTTGGGCAGCCCACCTTCCTTATCAGCAGGCTGGAGGAAGAGTAAGGCAGAGTGAATAAGAAGATCAAATGATAACTGCAAATCGTAATGCAGAATCTCTTAAAGGGATAGTTCACCCAAAAATAAACATTCTGTCTTCATGTACACTTCAGTTTGAGTTCCTTTCATCTGTTAAACATAAAAGAAAACATTTTGAAGAATGCTGGTGACCTCCATTAATCATTTTTTTTCTAATATGGAAGTCGATGGATCCCAGCAACCAGCAGCATTCTTCAAAATATCTTCGTTTGTGCTTAATGAACTCATTTAAAACCACTTGAGGGAGAATAAATGATAAGGTCATTTTCATTTTTGGGTGAACTAGCCTTTTAAGTAAAAGCATCTCACCATTATTTTGGAGGTGTAAGCGCAGTTCACAGCAATAGCGCTGCTGATGAGCTCCAAAGTCCTTGGGTTAATCTGGTCTGGCGTTGGGATGTCCCGGAAGTTCTGGTCCCCTATATAAATCTGGACTACTGTCATCCGGTTAGTGGTAAGGGTCCCTGTTTTATCAGAGCAAATAGCCGTGGCATTGCCCATTGTCTCACAGGCATCCAAATGACGCACAAGGTTATTATCCTTCATCATTTTCTGTGAAGAAAAAAAATGTACAGGATTATTGTTAAAAATTGTGGCACTTCCCAATGTGAGTGCACTTCAATTATGAACTCGGGCGGCACAGTGGCTAGCAGTGGTTGCTGGTTTGAGTCTTGGCTGGGCAAGTTGGCATTTCTGTGTGGAGTTTGCATGTTCTCCCAGTGTTCGCGTAGGTTTCCTCTGGGTGCTCTGGTTTCCCCCACATTCCAAAGACATGCGCTATAGGTAAATTGGATGAACTAAATTGGCCATAGTGTAGGTGTGTGTGTGAATGTGTGTATGGGTGTTTCCCAGTACTGGGTTGTGGCTGGAAGGGCATCTGCTGCGTAAAAACATATGCTGGGATAGTTGGTGGTTCATTCCACTGTGGCAACCCCTAATAAATAAGGGACTAAGCTGAAGAAAAATGAATGAATTACTCTACTTTGAGTCTACAGCATTCTTTGACACAACTTGACAGAACAGCAATGACTAATTACTGACTTACTTTTACGGAGTAGGCCAGTGATATGGTGACAGCCAGTGGCAGACCCTCAGGCACTGCCACTACCAGAACTGTAACTCCGATGATGAAGAACTTGACAAAGTACTGCACATAGATCGGTGTGCACTCTGTCAGCCATGGTTTTTGCTTAACAATGAACGTTTCAATCACAAAGTACAGCATCAGGATAATCACAGTGATGGCCGACATCACCAGACCTGAAACAAATCATACACCGGACTGCTTAGAAAAGTAACAGCACACATCTCTGCAAAGAGCCACACAGTTTTAGCTACAGTATATTTATTTAAATAGGTTGAATTGAAAGCAGAATATAATAACTTACATAATGTTTCTATTTAAAGTGTAATGTTTAATGTCTTCACTCTGCTTTGAGTAATGTAATAAAAGTATTAAAACTAAACATTTTTAAAGGTAGTGAATAAGATTTAATGTACAGTATAAAGCACATTAATTTGTTAATAAAATAAAACAACCTTGATTTTTTTCATGCAAGTACCTGCATCAGACAAATCCACTTAAAAGGAGAGTTCACCCAAACATCAAAATTGTGTCATTTACTCACACTTGACTTGTTTCAAAATAACTTTAGGTTTTTTTTTTTTTCTATTGAATACTGTAACGTATGCACATATTGTTTGTATTTTTCCTCTCGTTCTTGCCTTCTCTCTCTCTCTCTCTCTCTCTCTCTCTCTCTCTCTCTCTCTCTCTCTCTCTCTCTCTCTCTCTCTCTCTCTCTCTCTCTCTCTCTGTGCAAGTCATTTTCATTAGGTCCACCTAATCTGACAGCTGATTAGACAGTAGACTGGTCTGTCATCATTGGGCGACGTGGCGCAGCAATATAAAAAGGACACCTGGAAGAGAGGAGAGGAGCGCACTTTTCTTTGTTCTCATTTTTGTATATTTTTGCTGGCACGATTTTGATTTTTGATGACTTTGCTTGACTTTTGTTTGGGTAAAATTATTTTGCACCATTTTGCCAACTTTTGAGATTTCTGTGCTTTTTGCACATTTTTATTTGGTTTGTTTGTTACTTTTATGGCCCAGCTTTTTCCAGCTTCATACCGAGCTTTTCTCAGAGAGTTAGGTGGATAGGGAAGATGTTGTACGACTTCCATCTTGCAAACATGTAGGTAACTTATTGTTAGAGACAACAGGTAAAAGGTGAACACCATGCATTGTTTTTTATTTATCTAACAGCTGAGAATAGGGAAGAATACAGCGTGCAGCACTGAAGACTTTTCTTTTATTTCAGTATGCTTTATTGCAAGGTAAGAGGTTACTCTTGAGTTAGAATTGTTTTCTTATATTTCTTTCTTTTGTTTGGCGTCAGGGGGCAGCACGGTGGTGCAGTGGGTAATACGATCGCCTCACAGCAAGAAGGTTGCATGTTCTCCCAGTGTTCGCGTGGGCTTCCTCAGGGTGCTCCGGTTTCCCCCACCAGTCCAAAGACATGTGCTATAGGTGAATTGGATAAACTAAATTGTATGTGTGTGAATGAGTGTGTATGGGTTTTCCCAAAGATGGGTTACAGCTGAAAGGGCATGCGCTGCGTAAAACATATGCTGGATAAGTTGGCGGTTCATTCCGCTGTGGCGACCCCTGATTAATAAAAGGACTAAGCCGAAAAGAAAATGAATGAATGTTTGGCGTCGCTGGTGTCCCCTTACTCCTGAGTTGACCAAATATTTTTGTGTGATACTTTCTTTTTGAACTTGCTACTTTATTACATTTTTTCATGATTGTAAATATTTATTTTTGTATATATATATTTGGGCATTTGTATAGTTTCCACTTTTGTAAATTAAATCACTTTTGTTGGCATATCTGTTCTCTCGGTTATGTCTTTTTGCTTCCACCATCACATGGTAAAATTGCCACACCTTAAATGTTATTCCTTTTACCTTAGACTAACATCAAAGAGGTTGTAACAAATACAAAAGCAGATCATTTGGAGAAACCTCTAACCATTGACATCCAGTAGTCAACAATACAGGCAGTGCAGAATTATTAGGCAAATGAGTATTTTGACCACATCATCCTCTTTATGCATGTTGTCTTACTCCAAGCTGTATAGGCTCGAAAGCCTACTACCAATTAAGCATATTAGGTGATGTGCATCTCTGTAATGAGAAGGGGTGTGGTCTAATGACATCAACACCCTATATCAGGTGTGCATAATTATTAGGCAACTTCCTTTCCTTTGGCAAAATGGGTCAAACAAAGGACTTGACAGGCTCTGAAAAGTCAAAAATAGTGAGATATCTTGCAAAGGGATGCAGCACTCTTAAAATTGCCAAGCTTCTGAAGCGTGATCATCGAACAATCAAGCGTTTCATTCAAAATAGTCAACAGGGTCGCAAGAAGCATGTGGAAAAACCAAGGCACAAAATAAACTGAGAACCGAACCATGAACTGAGAAAAGTCAAGCGTACAGCTGCCAAGATGCCACTTGCCACCAGTTTTGCCATATTTCAGAGCTGCAACATCACTGGAGTGCCCAAAAGCACAAGGTGTGCAATACTCAGAGACATGGCCAAGGTAAGAAAGGCTGAAAAACGACCACCACTGAACAAGATACACAAGCTGAAACGTCAAGACTGGGCCAAGAAATATCTCAAGACTGATTTTTTTTTAAGGATTTATGGACTGATGAAATGAGAGTGAGTCTTGATGGGCCCGTGGCTGAATCGGTAAAGGGTAGAGAGCTCCAGTCCGACTCAGACGCCAGCGTCCAAGTACTCCACAGTGTGGCTGGTAAGAAAAGGTCTAAAAGAAGAAAAACAATTGACATGGCTTCCTTGTTCACCTGATCTGAACCCTATAGAGAACCTGTGGTCCATCATCAAATGTGAGATTTACAAGGAGGGAAAACAGTACACCTCTCTGAACAGTGTCTGGGAGGCTGTGGTTGCTGCTGCACGCAATGTTGATGGATTCTGTCAGTGTTTTGATCTGTTCACCATGGATGGCAGGCTTTTGAGTGTCTTTGCAAAGAAAGGTGGCTATATTGTTTTTGAATGTCAGAAATGTATATTTGTGAATGTTGAGATGTTATATTGGTTTCACTGGTGAGAATAAATAATTGAAATGGGTATATATTTGTTTTTTGTTAGGTTGCCTAATAATTCTGCACAGTAATGGTCACCTGCACACACAGATATCCTCCTAAAATAGCTAAAACTAAAAACAAACTAAAAAGTACTTCCAAAAATATTCAGCTTTGATATTAATGAGTTTTTTTGGTTCATTGAGAACATGGTTGTTGTTCAATAATAAAATTAATCCTGAAAAATACAACTTGCTAATAATTCTGCACTCCCTGTATATGTTAATTCTTCAAAATCTCCTCTGGTCAATAGAAAAAACTCAAATGTATTTGGTATAATCAAGGGTGAGTAATTGATGACAGTTTTCATTTTTGGGTGAACTATCCCTATAACAAAATATTCAGTTATTCTTTTTGTGTTACAAAACTTTAGATTGGGAAAGTTTCCAATGTTTATTTTCTGAATTCAGATAGTGTAATCACTTAATTAAAACACATTCAACTGTTTTATTCAGAAGTTCAGTGAAATGTAAATGCAAAAACAATACTGTTACTAATATAAAAAGAAGAACTTGACCTAAAAGAGTCTAACACCTGCTCACCTGCCTTCCCAATTTGCACTGCCAGCTTGGTGAGTTTGCCCTGAAGAACGGATTTCTCCTTCTTGGGCACACTGGCTTTTTTCTTCTCTTTCTCCTCCACTTCACCACCTTCTGCACTCTTCAGAGGCTGCATCTCCATGGCAACAGCCTCATCCTGTTTCTTAGCTGTAGAGGGTGGAGATAAATTGATCAAGGCATGTAGAATTATAGCTAATAGTAGGAAATAGGAGACACTATTTTTTTTTATATTTTTATTGTCATGCTTACTGTATACTATGCATAAAAGTAGAATATCATTATGTTCTGTGTGACATTTTGCAAAATATATAGAATGTATTAAAAGAACACTCTATAATCTGATTTTCAGGTGCTGCGTAATATCATTGCTGCCATAGCACATACACCGGAATGAAAGTATAGTTACTGTATATACAGTGTTGGGGCTAATGCATTACAAGTTACGTAATAATATTACTTTTCTAAGTAAGGAGTAAAGAAACACATTACTTTAAAAGATTATAATAATAAGTAATAATATTTGAGTTACTTGTTTTTTTTTAAAGATTTATTTTTTGACCATTTGGCCTTTATAAGATAGGACAGTAATGAGACAGGAAGTGAAGTGGGAGACAGAGAGAGAGAGAGAGGGTCGGGAAATGTCCTCAAGTCGGGATTGGAACTCAGGACGCCCTTAAGTGCTACTGCACCATATGTCGGCGTGCTAACCACTAGGCTACTGTGCCGACTGAGTTACTTTTTTTTTTTTTTTTTTTTAAATGTAAGTCAAGTTACTATTTAGAGTGATTAATTTGCTTTTAAAAATAATTTCCTGAATGGAAATTAGTGTAATCACACTGAATCACACTCAATGAGAAAATGCAGGAACAAACAGAAACCAAGATGGCAGAGCCTTACATTTCTGTGATAGAAGTATTCTCATTATTTTGAACACATGAAAGAAAAGGGGATTATAATCTCAATGAACAGTGATTTTACTGAACCAACAAGACAAAAGTAGCGAACACATTGCTTTCAACTTTCATTAATCTGTATATACAGCATGTATAGCATCAGGAAGTTCTCAGAAGGTAACATTATTCTAACCTTTTTTTTTAAAGGTAAATGAAGGTCTAAGTTATATTATGTCGTTAATTGCAGAGCTTCTCTATTTAAAAAAATAAGAAAAACAGGCTGCAAGTTCTGAAACAAATTAAGCCTCAGGCAGGTATGAAAAAGTAACTCAAAAGTAACAAAGCATTACTTTCCATTAAAAGTTACTAAGCAACGCCACTAGTTACTTTTTTGGGGAGTAACTCAATATTGTAGTGCAACTTTCCCCAACACTGGTTATATATAAATATATAGTTATAGATTTTGGCCTAGAAAATGGCAATGTTTAATTTTCTGTCAGTCTTAGTACACAATATAACTACAGAAGAGCCAAGCTTTAAATTGGACAATTATAGAAACTTGTTGGTCTTTTTAAGCAAGATGCTAATGGTCTAATCCGAATGATCCATGCTAAGCTAAAAGTGCCCAGGCAGACCAGGAGACTGTGTGAATGTGTTAAAAAAATGGTAAAACTCAACTTGTTGCCTTTTAAAATGCCTATTTCAGTATAATTTAAAATAAAAACAAATGTAAAACACTTTACATGCAAAATGATAAGTTTAATGTGACAAAGTACTTTAGATTTATATGATTTAAATAACTGAAAAGGCTTTATGTAAAAGATTGTAATGATTAATTACCTTTGTATTGGCAATGTGTAAAAGCAGATTTTTATGTGATGCACGAGAGGTATTTTGCAAAGACAACCAAAAGGATTTGATGTTTACATAGACTCCTGAGAGCTCTTTTCTGTTATATGACAAAAGAAATGAATGTTTATAATGTTCTGTACTGTAATATCAATGTTTCATGCAAAGAAAAGAGATGAATTCATACTGTAAATGTATAAATCACAACCACAGGCCTACTTTTTTTCATTGCAGTGTAATTCTACTTAATTTATCTGTCAAAATAATGAATTGTACAACTTGAGCAAACATATTATCAATTTAAGCTGCAATGAAATTTAAACAGAGTAATTCCTAATTGTCCCAACTGTATGTATGCAGGAGTCCGAGAACAAGCAGTGGAAACTGGAGTGCAACTGGAAAAAATGGTAGACAGTATGAAGTACGTACTGTACAGTATAAAGTATCTCATTCTATAAACAATGTTTTTATCTCACCCTATTTCTATTTAAATCTGCCCGTGTTAACTCAATTCTAAATCAGCACTCAGAAAGTCACCTTTATTTTGGTTGTTCTCCAGGGTTCCATCTTGTTTCCCTGTGAAAGTTAATACAGAGATTTAAAGCAAACAATTATAGCTCCTGTTGCTTGAGGTCATTGCAGCTGAAATGAGACAACAATAAAGTGCATGAGAACGAAAACATAAAACATGGAGGGATCATATTTGACAGATATGGAGAGTTTAAACCAGGATGTCGGTTTATGAGACATCTCTCTGTAGTGAATGTCACCTACCATTTATGATGTTGTGTTCTTTGGCTTCAACACTGGGGAACTGCGTGGATGAATTACTATTGACCTCTGATAGAAATGTTGGAAACAGAGGATAGGACAAAAACGAAGGTGGTATGTAAAGACATAAAATGAAACCCAAATGCTGAACAAAAACAATGAGAAATCAACTCAAATGAGTGAGCAACATTTCAGTGCATCCAAACAAAGACCCAGACCGTTAGACATTTTATAGTATTCAAGCAAAATGGATTTTTCTTTTATGATGTGAATGTTTATTCATGCTTAACCTTTAAACATTTAGCAGTTGTCAGAAGCCAACCTTTCTTGCAGTCTTTCTTCTCCTCCTCCATTTCTCCGGCTCCCAGTAGGGTGAAAATGATTCCCGTTTGAGAGTTGACGCCAACTGCAGTCACCACCATTTTCCCTGACCCCTCCATTACATGAGTGCCTGCAAATTGGGGGACACAGAGAAGACTTTTTACATTTTTAGAATCTTATGTTTCATGCCATAACAGATTACAATAGCTTGACGCAAAATGCTTCGCTACAGACTAATGGACTTCAATATTAATTTTTACCCTCATGACATTTCAAAAATAGTTCAAAGTAAAGGAATGAAAATTTGCTGTTGTTTTAAGACCAATAAAATACAAATAAAATTGTAAATTAACCCCTGTGCACTGTTCATATTTATTACCCTTTTGTTATGTTAGGGATGAAAACATCCACTGAATTAAACTGCTGTAAAAATGCATCAGATTAATATTTTTGTTCAAATATTTTGCATAAATCTGTTAATCAACCTCAGTCCTGATCAAAACTACTAAATGTTTAAAAACAATTTTTTTTTAAATAAATAAATAAAAAAAAATAAAAAAATCACAGGATTTTGACTCTTTAATTGCTAAATTCCAATTGATGTCACAAATTTAGTGACAAAACACAAAATTAGGGCTGCATGATTCTGGCTAAAATGAGAATCACGATTTTTTTTTGCTTAAAATCAAGATTTTGTAGATGTAAAATAAAGGTTAATATTAGTAGGTCATTATTATAGTTATTTCTCAAACATATGGTAAAACAACAATAACAATATTAGGCTTATGTAGGTCGCCTAGAGTAGTTATACTGACACTGTTAAACATTTACGTTTATAAAACATATACAAAATAACGTAAACTTATAAAAAACAATGTGAAGGCTTGTAAAACCGTCTTTATGCTTCTCTCCTGACCTTGAAAATATAATTGGCTGAATCGAAGAAAAGCTGAATTAAGATCGTGTGTAGGGTTGAATCGAGATTGCAATCTTTTTTCGATTCATCGTGCAGCCCTACACAAAATGATGTATTTTCAATATAAAAGGTAGTTCTTGCATCATGGTAAGTGTGTAAAGGTCACTCTCACACACTCACAGACACACATACTGTACACACACTTTAATTTGCGGTTATACTTCATATAAAATCCAGAAACTAAGCCTTATTTGCACAGGCCTATCTAAAGGGTTTATGGTGCCAACTGATGATCAACTGTAAAAAATTACAAATTTTACCTCTTCCCAACAGGGAAAACACCCAACAATCAAAAATGAATGATTATATGGTGTCATGGTTTTGTAATAAAAAAACATGTGGTTATAATGGAAGTCAATGGGGCAAAAACAACCACCAACAGTAAATTAGGGAGAAAAAATGAAAATCAATCAAAAACAATGCATCAAAGGCAATGTTGTTAGGGTTTGGGAGATGTCGACCAACTTGGCATAGTATGATGTCTAATGTAAAACATTGCGATGGACGATGGCATCAACGTGAATTCATTATGTATGAATAATTCATTCATAACGAATTAATTCTTTGTAGCCTACCGTTTCAACTACCTGACCCACATGGTCTTTGTTTTACCCATAAGTAATCAAATCATAAATAAATAAAGATACACACAAATTACCACCTGTCAATCACTTTTTCCCGCTGGACATAAAAGATTCAAAAGACTGAAGAGTCGTTAGATAGAGACAAGATAAATTTCACATTTAACAACTATAGTGAGACGCGATCTAGTGGAACATCCTTGATAAACTGTACGACGTACACTGCTCTCTGGGGTTTTGTGCTCAAAGCACCCACTCACTGTCTGGAGCTCAGACTGGCACATATGCTCCTGCAGCGCATGCCAGAGTGTGTGTATGTGTGTGGTCACGTGATGTGCGTTTTTTAGCGGTATGGTGTGCATGGAGAGGTGTTCAGACGCCAGTGTGGACGTGGATTGTTTTCATTCTAAAACGCCATTTTAAAACTAGCACATATTAGTGTAAACGGGGCCTAGTGTGTGTTTTTAGTGAGTGGGTTGCTGCTGCGACGGGGGCGGGGCGAAGGATCGCGATGCCAGCTCAGCATTGTGTTGGCCAGGGGTGTCCAAACTCGGCCCTGGAAGGCCGGTGTCCTGCATATTTTAGTTCCATCCCCAATTAAACTCACCTGAACCAGCTAATCAAGCTCTTTCTAGGTATACTAGAAACTTCCAGGGAGGTGTGTTGAAGGAAGATGGAGCTAAACTATGTAGGACACCGGCCCTCCAGGACCGAGTTTGGACACCCCTGGAGTAGGCTATCGGCGATGGATGATGGCATCGTCTATCGGCCCTACCCTAAATGTTGTTTCACATGTCCAAGACTTGTATAAAAAATTATTTTTTTTAAATCCAGTCCACGATTACTTTTTATATTGAAAATCTTTCATTCTGTGTGTGTTTTTTTTTACCAAATCAGTGACTTCATTTATGAATTTGGCAATTAAAGAGTTAAATTCTCTAATTTACTAAGCAATTTAGTGGTTTTGATCAGGACTGCGGTTGATTAACAGATTTATGCAAAAACAATGTGAAAAAAAATGTATGATGCATTTTACAGCAGTTTAATTCAGTGGATGTTTTCATCCCTAACATAACAAAAGGGTAGTAAATTTGCCCAGAATGTATTGTTGAGTTTTTTTTTTTTAAGTCAAAGCATTTTGTCAAAATATGTATCATAATAAGATTTGTCACCAAAATTCATTCTGCTAGCCAAAACACAGAAATATATGGCCAAATTAAGACACAAAATCACCCCAGAGTGGATGAAAACATCCCCATCAGTTCATAAGGGCTAATATAAAAAAAAAAAGTGTATTCATTTATTTAAATTGTGTTAAATAATAATTTGATTAGGGCAACGCAGTGGCGCAGTAGGTAGTGCTGTCGCCTCACAGCAAGAAGGTCGCTGGTTCGAGCCTCGGCTGGGTCAGTTGGCGTTTCTGTGTGGAGTTTGCATGTTCTCCTTGCATTCGTGTGGGTTTCCTCCGGGTGCTCCGGTTTCCCTTACAGTCCAAAGACATGCGGTACAGGTGAATTTGGGTAGGCTAAATTGTCCGTAGTGTATGAGGGTGTATGGATGTTTCCCAAAGATGGGTTGCAGCTGGAAGGGCATCTGCTTTGTAAAACATGTGCTGGATAAGTTGGCGGTTCATTCCACTGTGGTGACCCCGGATTAATAAAGGGACTAAGCCGAAAAGAAAATGAATGAATGAATAATTTGATTATTTTCATTATTTTTTGTATTATTAATTTATTTAAATGGTATTCATTAAATAATATTTTTATTATTACTATTATTTTTATTTATTTTTTCCCAAGATATTCAGCTACTACAAAAATGAGTATTTTAGTTTGTGTCATTCAGACTTGGCCATTTATAGACCAGCTTTAAGTGACTAAATCACTTAATGTAAAATTAACTATGGCATTATATCAGGGTCATCAATCATTTGTAAAATACATTTAGCCTTTTCCCCATATCTAACACACTTCTGGGATTGAATTTTCTTAAATCCATACACGTTTATGTATTTCATCTGAAAGTGAACGTTAAATAAATCTATTTAATTCATAATCTCATAAAAAATGATGGTCTGTGTAAATGCAGTAATACCATGATAACATTCAAAACTTTGATCTGCAACTTCTCATTAACGAATCAACAGACAAAGAAACATCATTGTATAAACAAGCAATTATTTCAGCCAATTACGTCTTTACATTCCAATCAATAGCCTGTGCTTTCATTTCATCATTGTCCGATCAATAGTATGAGGCAGAGTTAATGTATTGTTGTTGTTTGTTGTGCTCACACTAGCCTCGGCACTCGTCTAATAAAACAATCAAGATTAAGGCTGAAGTCTCCTCCATGGCCTTTTACAGCGTAATACAATTAAACTGAGCCAGATTGCTTCTTTGTGCCTTGCTTCACTGCACATTAATTCTTGCTTTCTTCGCCAGTATTTTGGAGTTGCTTTTCAGTAAAAATATATATATGAAAAGTAAATAAATAGATGCACTGGAGAAACAAATTTGCACTTACATTGAATAATTACATCAATCAAAGCTAAAGAGGTTTATGCCTATTGCCACTGTTTTCTACAGGAACAAACAAGACAAAATGACTGATTATGACAATTATATTTTGCAGCGTGAATTTCCCTCTTCACAACAGAAGCCTTCAAACATTCCTGTTGAGAAGAGACGTCTCTCCCATAATGACTGAGAAAATAATATGCACCCCTTGATGATTAATTGCAGAAGATGACGAACAACACAAAGCTTGTCAATATTAAAACATTGTAATAAGGGAGTTCTGTGGAAAATAGACATCTTAAAAGTAAAAAAATATGAAGTAAGAGAGCTTAACTTGGGCAACTTATCTTATGCTTTCATGAAACATTTGCTCAATCCAGATAAATCAAAGCAGCTTTAAATGAAGTAGCTCCTGCCTTCAAAACAAGTTCTCCCTCAGGCCAACCACCTCCACAATGACCTTCAGAACTGACTGGAACCAATCCAGTTCTACCCTTTCAATCCAACATCATATACATCATGCACATCGGAGTATAAAAATATGACATTAGATAATCTGTTGTTGTTTTTTAAGTAGGAAACTATCAGACAAGTAAAAGATTTCAAGATAAAACATTTATAATCTAGATCAGATGATGTTCTTGAGTCCTATTTGAACCCTTTGATGCACGTAAAACCACTTCTAATGCACAACATGAGTCTAAAATGACCCACATACAACTTAAAGAAGGTTATATTCCTGGGAAAATGGAGAACATGGGTTGAATATATTTCAGATAAAAGACCTGATTTTGATGCTATAAATAAATAGAAGATGCTCAACTGATTGATAAAGACATGCTAATGTGCGTATATGGTTATATATATTCACAATGTATTCTGTGTAATACCTGTGTATAATGAATGTGGTCATTTAAGACTATTCTAGAAAGTATTATATTAGGACACATGCCCTCACCCTGGATGTTAATAGTCTTTTAATTTGTTTTATTATTACTTTCTTTTGATTTTTATGCTATTTTTCTTTGAATAATTTAACAAAATGTATGTATATGTATATTTAGTACACTTGGGAATAATGTTATGTAAAGGTTACATACTGAGATCAAAATGTAACTTGAAATATTGCATGATTATACTCAAGTAAGTGTTAACAATAAACATAAAAATGTTAGAAAATAAAGTGACCCACATACATTTTATATGTAATTTCACACTTGGCTGGGATTTGTTTTAGTTTATCTCATCCCACTTATATAAATACTCCCCAATATTCCAACAAATAATATTTTTATTCAAAATGCAAGAAATAAATAAGGATTTGTGATGGTCAAAAACAGGGGCGTTGCTAGACATAAAGCTCTACTGGGGCGGAATTATTAGGCAAATGATTATTTTGACCACGTCGTCCTCTTTATGCATGTTGTCTTACTCCAAGCTGTATAGGCTCGAAAGCCTACTACCAATTAAGTATATTAGGTGATGTGCATCTCTGTAATGAGAAGGGGTGTGGTCTAATGACATCAACACCCTATATCAGGTGTGCATAATTATTAGGCAACTTCCTTTCCTTTGGCAAAATGGGTCAAAAGAAGAACTTGACAGGCTCCGAAAAGTCAAAAATAGTGAGATATCTTGCAGAGGGATGCAGCACTCTTAAAATTGCCAAGCTTCTGAAGCGTGATCATCGAACTATCAAGCGTTTCATTCAAAATAGTCAACAGGGTCGCAAGAAGCGTGTGGAAAAACCAAGGCGCAAAATAAACTGAGAACCGAACAATGAACTGAGAAAAGTCAAGCGTACAGCTGCCAAGATGCCACTTGCCACCAGTTTTGCCATATTTCGGAGCTGCAACATCAGTGGAGTGCCCAAAAGCACAAGGTGTGCAATACTCAGGCTGAGGTAAGAAAGGCTGAAAAACGACCACCACTGAACAAGACACACAAGCTGAAACGTCAAGACTGGGCCAAGAAATGTCTCAAGACTGATTTTTCTAAGGTTTTATGGACTGATGGAATAAGAGTGAGTCTTGATGGGCCCGTGGCTGGATCGGTAAAGGGCAGAGAGCTCCAGTCCAACTCAGATGCCAGCAAGGTGGAGGTAGAGTACTGGTTTGGGCTGGTATCATCAAAGATGAGCTTGTGGGCCTTTTCGGGTTGAGGATGGAGTCAAGCTCAACTTCCAGTCCTACTGCCAGTTTCTGGAAGACACCTTCACGCAGTGGTACAGGAAGAAGTCTGCATCCTTCAAGAAAAACATGATTTTCATGCAGGACAATGCTCCATCACACGCGTCCAAGTACTCCACAGCGTGGCTGGCAAGAAAGGGTCTAAAAGAAGAAAAACAATTGACATGGCTTCCTTGTTTACCTGACTAAACCCCATAGAGAACCTGTGGTCCATCATCAAATGTGAGATTTACAAGGAGGGAAAACAGTACACCTCTCTGAACAGTGTCTGGGAGGCTGTGGTTGCTGCTGCACGCAATGTTGATGGATTCTGTCAGTGTTTTGATCTGTTCACCATGGATGGCAGGCTTCTGAGTGTTCTTGCAAAGAAAAGTGGCTATATTGGTCACTGATTTGTTTTTGTTTTGTTTTTGAACGTCAGAAATGTATATTTGTGAATGTTGAGATGTTATATTTGTTTCACTGGTGAAAATAAATAATTGAAATGGGTATATATTTGTTTTTTGTTAAGTTGCCTAATAATTCTGCACAGTAATAGTCACCTGCAAACACAGATATCCTCCTAAAATAGCTAAAACTAAAAACAAACTAAAAACTACTTCCAAAAATATTCAGCTTTGATATTAATGAGTTTTTTGGGTTCATTGAGAATAAAGTTATAAAATAAAATTAATAAAATAAAATTAATAAAAATAAGATTAATAATAAAATTAATCCTGAAAAATACAACTTGCCTAATAATTATGCACTCCCTGTATGTATATATATATATATATGTTTTTTACATTTATTTATTCATTTAATTTTTTTTATACAAATGAATAAAATAAAAGTAAATAAATAAAACTATTAATGTTAATATACAATTATTATTCTAAATAAATAACAGAAATTAATTCTAAATTTAACTGGAAAACAACGTAAAGACACAACTGGAGTGATACTTAGATCATTTAAGAATTATTTTGCATGAATAATAATTTTATCAGAATGAAACTCTATAGACAATTCAATGAAATGCAAAAAAGATGTTTTATAGAATTATCTGTTGTCATAGACTTGACACATGGCAGAGAATTAGTTTTATTAAGTCTTACCTCCCTGAATCCTCATCCCTCCTTTTAACTTCATACAAAAAATCTATCAGTAGGCATGCTTAGTAAGATTACCATCATATTATTTAAACTTTAGTTTTGTCGACTTGCAAAACTCACTGCATGCCGACACCTCCGCATAAAAGGCTGTTACGCCAGTTTCACAACGCATGAGCAGCACGTGAGCAGCAAGTACGTTTTTCAGCATGCATGTTAACAACCAGGGCTCACACTGGGAGTAGAGCAGCCCCAAGGGTCCAGCAGGAGCGGTGTGTGAGGCGCACTGGTATGGTTTTCTGCATACATGCGGAGATGCGTCAATTTGCTTTTTGATTAAACTACATTGCTTTCACCAGCGTTGGTTCGGTTGCACATAGAGAATAACGTCTTTATTCTGGGATTTCTACTCTAAATAAACACACTTTGCATATGAAGTAAATCATATCTCAAATCATTTACTGGGGCACTGGCAATGTTTACTGGGGTACGTGGCCCAGTAAATTGGGTCTAGCGAAGCCCACGGTCAAAAACAAGTTAATTGAGAAATTTCTGGAATACCAATACCAAGTCGGGTGACTTCAGACCCATATATGCATCAAAGGGTTAAAGTGAATTTTCTGCAATCATTTAACTAGTCGTTAGTCTCTTATTAGAAATCATTCATCTGTGCTGTTTTGACTCTATAGAAACCTGTTTAATATCATGCTTAATATATTTTTAACGAATATGATGTATTTATTTAAAATTCAAACATTTATGGTCACATTAAATGCAGTTTTGCTATATAAAAGTATTTATTTCTTTAAAATAATTCTACAAACATACTAATTTAAATGTTACTATAAAAATGCATGTACATTTTTAACAGTATCAATCACTTCTGATCAATTTAATGTGTCTTCACTGAATAAAACTATTCATTTATTTGAAAAAAAAAAACAATGACTGTACTAGGACTGCACAATATATCATTTCAGCATCGATATCGCAATGTGTCCACAACAGTGTATAAACAATTTTTATATTTACATATACAAAACCATAATGCACGCACTGTTCATTTTACTTTTATCTTTGCTTTGTTGCATGTATCTATGCTTATAGTTTGTTTATTACATTTTATGCATGATTTTATTCCCCTACAGAATCATCCAAATCAAAATTAATACACTTAGTAACACTTTAGGGACCAATTTTCATTATTAACTAGTTGCTTATTAGCATACATGTTATTGAGATGCTTAGTAAAGCCTATATTCTGTATAATCTTATTCTACATTTGTAATCCTACCCAATACCTAAACTACCTTAACAACTATGAATAAGGAGCAAATTAGGAGTTGATTGAAGCAAACGTCAAAATGGTTTGCTAAGAGCGAGAATTGAACCTTAAAATTAAGTGTGACCAAAAATTCCAAGTATAAGTATATATAACAAAGTATTTCGCAATATATACTGCAGAAAAACAAAACATCATTTTTCCTAAATCGTGCGGCCCTACAGTGTACTTTCCTTTAATTCATTAATTTATTATTTACAGAAAATACAAGCAGATCTGAACTAGACACTTAATGGCATTAACAATATTCAAACCTTTTCTCTGGGCATAAATTAGATTTCATTACTCTTCATTAATGTCAAT
The DNA here is from genome assembly GCA_903798195.1 of Danio kyathit. Classification (NCBI taxonomy): domain Eukaryota; kingdom Metazoa; phylum Chordata; class Actinopteri; order Cypriniformes; family Danionidae; genus Danio; species Danio kyathit. The sequence continues at coordinate 20,832,605 of LR812526.1, forward strand.
TGAGTCATGCAAGTCCATTCTAATCGCATTATGCTTGCATTTTTCACATCAAATATCTAAAAGCATGTTACGCTTCCATAAATTCCCTTTCCCATTTGTCTCACTGGCTTCATCATGCAGAGGTCGTGGAGTAGCGGTGCGTGTGTGGCCAAGCAGAAAAACAGATGCTGCTCTGTTGAACTGCCATCATTAGAAAGAAGTGGCAGAGCAGCTCTCTGGAGGATCTAATACAAATCTGAGTCCTCCTCCAGGAAGCAGAAATGAAGGAGGAAGCTGATTAACCTGTTTATCAGACCTCAGGGACATTCTCTCATTAAAGCGCTCAATGAGATTTAGCCCAAGAGCTGTACAACCTAAGTGTTAAAAGTATTGACAGAATACTTTGTGAAGTCCCCTCCCCCCTGCCAAACAGCAAATTGGTTCTATTCAGATGGATTGCAACAGTGTCAGCTTAAATGAACTGATATGGGTCATTCGTAAACACAACGAAGATTTCCAGTACCCTACATGCATGATACGAACCAGGCAAGGACAGAAAATGGCACCCCTGGGATTAAGCATCCTGCTCAGGGAAATTAAACAAGCTGTGCATGTTCAAACCTGCAACCGCTTGGATATTCAAGCACAATCCTGAATCATCAAATTTATTAAAGTTCACGTGAAATGGAAGTTGCTGGGACTTTTATTTCATATGTTGATTTAATTACAACTGAATTTTTAGTGGCCGGAGCTTTATTTTTTGCACATTCCCTCATACTTTCCCAAATAAGCATGGTTAAGAATTAGTGGTGTAACAGATCACAAATCTCACTGTGCGGATCACATTATGGTTTTTTAGTCACGGATCAGACTAATGTAGAGACTAATGTAATTTGCTTTCCATTTATTACAAAAACAGTACTAAAAAATGAAGAAATGATCAGCTGAATCAAAACAAATTGTAAAATATTCTGTGAAGAATTCACTGTTCTACTACTTTTGCTGATGACGCTAAATGTAGAAATCTAACATTATAATTTGTACAACCCGTATTTATTTTTAAGAAGAAGAATGATTCAGTGGCATATTTTTGATGACTGGTTGTCCACCTATTGGTTAAATAACGTAATTGCGGCCTACAACTTTCATTGAGCATTAAGTTAAAGGTTCAAGAAACCCTGGAGTACTTTTTTTGAGATTTTAACAGATTTGTGTGTGTTGAGCAACAATTAATACAAAACTGACACCTTTCACCTTTAATTGTGGGGAAAACTGGTTAATTTTGAGCTTTTGTCAGCTAATTTCATCTTCGGGGTTTAAAATTTTTGGGGCAAGATCAAAATCAGTGACGTAGTGCGCATCTGCTAGTGGAGTAATGACGCGTCGGTTTCTCATTATTATTCATAGCGGAGTTTTCTTATCCTATGAGAAGACCCTGCTTTTTAATTATTCATGAGAGTACATGCTTTCCGAAGGCATGGCAGACCTGTCCAATGACTGGGTGAGACCGCTTCTGCACATGGCACGGGTCGTATGTGTTTGTTTCCTTGATCCACTTGGTTTGTTGCAAGTTTTTCCCTGCAATTCTGTCAGGGCCGATACAGCAAAGCTGTTGGTTTGCACCAAGCATTTTTGTCAGGAGAGCTGTACGAGAATTGGAGAATGGCTGACTTTCTTTTATCAGTTGAGTTCGTTACCATTCAGACACGTCGCCTATATCTGTCCTGCTGTTCGTCATATGTTTCAAATCTCCAGCCAACTGACAGTTGTTTGCACCCCTCTTTTTCCCCTGCTCTGCCGACCACGTCCACTCCTCCCGCTGTTCACAGAGCTCCACGTCCATTTCGAAGCATTTTTTGAAACAATACTGAGATAGACTTGAATCGAAAGAGGGGGGCTTCATGGCCCTTCAAATGCGTATGATAGGGATTTTAATCTTTACCATAAACATCAGTGGTTTTATCTAAACTATAAACTGTTATCCCAGTACTTTTGTGTTATTTGACTGTTTGTAACTTCATAACTAACTCAAAAGACTAAAGACTCAATCTCTTTCTTGATTTTTGCTTTCAGATTTGAATGCAGCGATTGAAAGGATTAATAAACATTTGCAAATCACCGTCATTTATAATTTGTGTTGCGTGGGTGTTGAGATCCCGATCTTATAATGATTCATTGTGCAGCTTACACTGAATGCATTAATGCAGGCTAAACAAGTAGTGACAGAAATAACCTAATAACACCTTGCCAACACCTTAATAACCTAAGAAACCCAAAACATCCCAAACAATCTACCACAACTTCTTCCGTCATCATTATATTTGACAGGAAACCCTAAATTCTTTCATACATGTGATTTGAATAACACAAGAGGCGATCTCTCTGCGATCGTTACAAATTTAGGATTAATCTACAAGTAAAAAAAAATGTATTAGCCTAATCTGCAGGTCATGTGAATTTAATTAAAGATTACCTAAGAAATTATTTTTTAATGGATTAATTTACAAACTAACTGTTCACCTAAAAAATAAACAATGTACACTACTAAAATAAACATAGCAAATTTAGATTTCAAAGACGTTAAAAAGCAGTATTCAGAACAACCAGAACTATTTATAAACACACACACACACACACACACACACAACTCAACCTAAGACCATATGGCCATCCCAGTCCACACGACTCCAAGCAAACACACGCAAACATATGTTGGCTTATATAACCTTTACTCCCTACCTGACAGCAGCATGGGATCCTTGTCAATGGATTTGCGTACGTGATCAGACTCTCCAGTGAGGGAGCTCTCATCGATCTTCAGGTCGTTCCCTTGGATGAGAACACCATCCGCAGGCAGGAGGTCGCCTAGGAGACGCCAGAGTGACAGCAACAGATCAATTACATCTTACCTTTGAGTACTACTATCTCTAATGGACAACATGTATATCAATCCAGAGGCCACTTGAAATGTGTTTCTCTCTGTGTGCTGGAATTATTAGGTACAGTATGCATTTGATGTATATCATTTTAAGCTAAATGGTAAGAATTGTTTATTAAAGCAAGTTAAATTAAAGATGGGCAAAAATTTATCAAAATTTATCGCATCCAAAATAAAAGATTGTTTTGACATAATTTACACTACCTGACAAAAGTCTTGTCGTCGATCCCAGTTGTAAGAGTAACAAATAATAACTTGACTTCTAGTTGATCATTAGGAAAAGTGGCAGAAGGTAGATGAATCTGGTTTTGAACTGCGACCCAATCATCACAAATACTGCAGAAGACCTACTGGAACCCACATGGACCCAAGATTCTCACAGAAATCAGTCAAGTTTGGTGAAGGAAAAATCATGGTTTGGTGTTACATTCAGTATGGGGGCGTGCGGGAGATCTGCAGAGTGGATGGCAACATCATCAGCCTGAGGAATCAAGACATTTGTGTAGCCCATTACATTACAAACCACAGGAGAGGGCAAATTCTTCAGCAGGATAGCGCTCCTCCTCAGACTTCAGCGTCCACATCTAAGTTCCAGAAAGCAAAGAAGGGCAAGGTGCTCCAGGATTGGCCAGCCCAGTCACCAGATATGAACATTACTGAGCATGTCTGGGGTAAGATGAAGGAGGCCATGAAGATGAATCCAAAGAATCTTGATGAACTCTGGGAGTCCTGCAAGAACACTTTCTTTGCCATTCCAGATGACTTTATTAATAAGTTATTTGAGTCATTGCAGAGATGTATGGATGCAGTCCTCCAAGCTCATGGGAGTCATACACAATATTAATTCTTTTTGGATCCGAATTAATCATGATTAATCTTTGCCCAGCACTAACAAATACACAAATTGATTTTAAATTCATTTTGAATTTGTGGGTAAATTAATTATATAATTTATTTGCTATTTGTATGCATTATGTGTAAGAATTCTACAGATTTTAACATTTGAATAAATGTTCATTTATTTATTAAATGTTCCAATTTTAACATATTCATGAACCAGATATTTGTTCAGCAATTTGATATACCCTGCTGTATTCCAGATGTTAAAAAAGGGACAAGTTGAGGGATAGATTTGAAACTCTACTGACCATATTTGACCTGGGCAATATCCCCCACCACCATCTCAGCCACTGGGATTTGAATCACTGTGCTGTTGCGCACCACAGCGAAGCGTTGCTCCTGTTCGATGCGGCTCTGCAAGCCACGGAACTGCTTTTCTTTACTCCAGTCATTGAAGGCGGTCACCAGCACCACACAGAGCACCGATAGCAGGATAGCTGCACCCTCGATCCAGTTAGCATCCCCCTCTCCCTCGTCCATCACACCTTCATCCCCTTCATCACATGCTGGACGGAGAGGAAAAGAGAGAACAGAGTCAGAGATGGAAAGGTAAAAATGTGTAGGAGGACTGGGAGTATGAATGTATACTTGTGATCCTTTATATACTTTTATCGATCTATCCATCTCTCACTCCATTCCTTCTATTTATTGCTTTTTTTATCTGTACATCCATCTATAGTGGTACTTAAAACCCCATACAAGACAGTTAAATATGGCTATTCAAAAGCTTCAGACTAACATGACAAGACCTATTTAGGGATACATTTTTTCAAAAACATGCAGTGGTATCAGAGGTAGTCTTAGAAATAAATAACAATATAACAACTAAATAATAAATAAAGAGTTACGTTATTTAAACTTTAATAGGGCTATGGCTTCTCCTTGGCACAACATCCTTTTTATGAAAAAATGTCTTACAATTTTTGGTAAAAACACATTGTACGGGTCAAGCCTGGTTTATATTTCTGCGTCAAGTGATCGGCGTGACCCACGGCGCATGCAATGCCGTGCATTTATACTTCATCATGCTGTTTGTGTTCCTCTGCAATAACACTTCCGAAGCGCTAGCTGGCAGTAGGTGTTTATGTTCCTCTGTGTAGAGTTTCTTCGCTGGTGTTTTGTTTTTTCTGAACGCTACCTTAAATGTACAAGTGGCTCAAACTCGCTCATTTTGAGGATGGAATCGGCGGACGTGCAACAACTTTAATCATAAGGTAAACACAAAACAACAGTTTCCATCCAGAGTTCCTTCACAGGACTCCACACTTAACACACGCTGCATCGGGCTCGCGCGGTTTTCACCTCCGACCACACTCGTCAGCGCTACCAAGCCGACCAAGGGGGGGGTGCTATGCGTCCACGCGTAGGCTGCGTCGTTGCATACGCGTGCGCTTGATGCAGAAGTATAAATCAGTCTTCAGAATGATTGATATTCCTTTTATGCCAAAGACCATTAGAATATTTGTGTGATATTGCGAATTTACATATACAATTTACTTTCATCTCTCTATATATAAAATATACACTCACCGGCCACTTTATTAGGTACACCTTACTAGTACCAGGTTGGATTCCTTTTGCTTTCAAAACTGCCTTAATTCTTTGTGGCATAGATTCAACAAGGTACTGGAAAATTCCCCAGAGACTTTGGTCCATATTTACATGATAGTATCACGCAGTTGCTGCCGATTTGTCAGCTGCACATCCATGATGCCAATCTCCCTTTCTACCACATCCCAAAGGTGCTCTATTGGATTAAGATCTGGTGACTGTGGAGGTCATTTGAGTACAGTGAACTCATTGTCATGTTCAAGAAACCAGTTTAATAATTTGCGCTTGTTTTGACATGGCGCGTTATCCTGCTGGAGGTAGCCATCAGAAGATGGGTACACTGTGGTCATAAAGGGATGGACATGGTCAGCAACAATACTCACGTAGGATGTGGCGTTGACACAATGCTCAATTTGTACTAATGGGCCCAAAGTGTGCCAAGAAAATATCCCCCACACCATTACAGCACCACCACCAGCCTGAATCGTTGATACAAGACAGGATGGATCCATGCTTTCATGTTGTTGATGCCAAATTTTGACCCTATCATTCGAATGTCGCAGCAGAAATCGAGACTCATCAGACCAGGCAACGTTTTTCCAATCTTCTATTGTCCAGTTTTGGTGAGCCTGTGTGAATTGTAGCCTCAGTTTCCTGTTCTTAGCTGACAGGAGTGGCACCCGGTGTGGTCTTCTGCTGTTGTAGCACATCTGCCTCAAGGTTGAACATGTTGTGTGTTTAGAGATGCTTTTCTGCATACATCGGTTGTAACAAGTGTTTTTTTGGGTTACTGTGGCCTTTCTATCAGTTTGAACCAGTCTGGCCATTCTCCTCTGACCTCTTGCATTAACAAGGCATTTGTGCCCAAAGAGCTGCCGCTCACTGGATATTTTCTCTTTTTCGGACCATTCTCTGTAAACCCTCGAGATGGGTGTGTGTGAAAACACTAGTGGATCAGCAGTTTCTGAAATACTCAGACCAGCCCGTCTGGCACCAACAACCATGCCACATTCAAAGTCATTTAAATCACCTTTCTTTCCAATTCTGATGCTCGGTTTCAGCTGCAGCAGATCGTCTTGACCATGTCTACATGCCTAAATGCATTGAGTTGCTGCCATGTGGTTGGCTGATTAGAAATTTGCGTTAATGAGTACTTGAAGAGGTGTACTTAATAAAGTGGCCGGTGAGTGTATGTGAATTTATATTTATATAATTTTTAATTAGTAATGTGCATTTCTAAGCACTTCATTTAAACAACGTTAAAGAGAATATATAGATTTTTTTTCACCCTCAGATTCCAGAATTGCAAATAGCAAAATAGTAGGCCAGAAATTATCCAATGCTAACAAATTATTTATGCAGCTTTCAGATGATGTAAAAATATCAATTTCTAAACATATACCCTTGTGACTGGCTTTGTGGTCCATGGTCACATCTCTATTAGCATCCCCCATAGATCAACAGATCAATGCTGTTTATTTCAACTCTGTGGTTAACTCAGGCTGTCTATGCTCAAGCTCTTTCTAACTGGTAATCATATTGTATTGTTTCTTAGCTAAATCATTCTTGTAGCAATTAAAACAAGTATTGCTTCAATATTCTGGTATTATTACATTTGATCTGTGGCTATTATTTTAAACTTGGAGAAATTTTTTTTTATTATATCTTTTTTTGCTATCATCCTTGGTGTGAGCAGGCCAAATCACCTTCACCGTCTCCTCCTGGCGGGTGGTAAAGGGACAGTCCGAGGGAAACAATGGCCGCTACTTCCAGGATTATGAGGGTAATATCCTGTAGGGCCTCCCACACGAGCTCAAGGAAGGTCTTGGGCTTCTTAGGAGGGATAAAGTTCATTCCATAAACCTGTCGACGTTTCTCCAGGTCCGCAGGATTGTCCGATAGCCCTTTGGGATGGAAAGACATTGTTATCCATCTTATTAACAGAAATTCAGTGCCAGTCAACAGTTTGGAAAGATTAGATAATGGAAATCCTATTATTAATTACTCTTCCTCATGTCGTTCCAAAGACCCGAGACTTTTGTTCATCTCCAAAACATAAGTTCAGATATTTTAGAAGAAATCTGAAAGCTCTCTCATGCTCCATAGACAGCAACAGTCCAGTCTTGTATTAAATATTTCAATTAAAATGTCCTCAAAATGGAGCACATGCTTTCAAGTGGTTCATTTGGAATATTATCACGATACGAGAACATTTGTGTGTGAATATAAAAAAATTATAAAAAAAACTTTAAATCAACAGTTTCTTCTGCTCAGTGTCAGTATATTGTGCATGTTTATAAACCCTGTGCACTGATGTATACCCTGGATGCTGGCAAGCTGTGCAACTTCCTCTATTAAACAAAGCAAAAGCACATCTGAGATATACGTCAGCAGACCGACCAAACATGACAAGCATAAAAAGCACAGCTCTCTCTCCTATACTGACACTGAAGAGTAGAAGCCATTCAATAATGTTGCTATTGTTGAACAAGGTGGGACCATTGATGTCAATGGAGCATGAGGGAGCTCATCTAAAGTATCTTCATCTTAAACGCCAAAGATGAACGAAGGTCTAGGCCTGTCACTATACCAAATTTTTGTTGTACGATATATTGCACCACAATTTATTGCAATAAATGATGTTATTGTCCTTTTAAAACCAATTTATGCCACTCATTATATAAAGCAAGTATGACCATAATAGCATCATAATGGAAGTACACTCTTTCAAAGAACAGATAATATGTTATTTGCTGCCTATTTATTTGGTTACTTTTGACCTTGTTTATGTTTAAAGAGAAAGGTATTCCTGGTCTGTGGCCACCCTGAAGAGATGCTCATTTAAACTACTATTTTTCTATAATAAATCTATTTAATTACTCTCAACTGAGTGTCCGCGTTTGGTTGTCGACTGAAGGGGATCTTGTGCATAAGTTTTTTTTTTTGTTTGGGAAATCCACCACCCACAACCTTTTTCATTTATTATGCCTATTTTGTTTTTCTCTGACGTAATATTAGACTTTTAAATATAGAGGCACAGGACATTGCACAGGCCACATCCTCTACCAGATCTATTTTCAGTTGTTAGGCGCCCACATGAACATATACTATAGTAATTTTATAGTAAATACTATAGTGTTTTTTTAGCCATACTGACACTGACACCTTCAATAGAGATGACAGAGGCTGTGCAATTAACTAAAACGTTCCTGACATTGGTTTTTAAGTATGGGCAATAGATATTGCATCAGGAAGAATTATTAAGGTCATGTCCATGTGTTGTGCGATATACAGTGCATCCGGAAAGTATTCATATCGCTTCATTTTTTCCACATTTTTTTAATGTTACAGCCTTATTCCAAAATGGATTAAATGTATTTATTTCCTCAACATTCTACACACAATACCCCATAATGACAATTTGAAAAAAGATTTTTTGAAATTGTTGCAAATTTAATAAAAATAAAAAACCTGAAAAAAAATCACATGTACATAAGTATTCACATCCTTTGCCGTGATGCTCTAAATTAAACTCAGGTACATTCTGTTTCCACTGATCATTCTTGAGATGTTTCAGCAGCTTAATTGGAGTTCACCTGTGGTAAATTCAGTTGATTGGACATGATTTGAAAAGGCATACACATGTCTATATAAGGTCCCAGGGTTGACAGTGCATGTCAAAGCACAAACCAAGCATGAAGACAAAGGAATTTTCTATAGACCTCTGAGACAGGATTGTTCCGAGGCACAAGGCTGGAGAAGGTTACAGAAAAATTTCTGCTACTCTGAAAGTTCCAAAAAGGACAGTGGCCTCCATCATCCGTAAGTGGAAGATGTTTGGAACCACCAGGACTCTTCCTAGAGCTGGCCAACCATCTAAGCTGAGTGATCGGGGGAGAAGGGCCTTAGTCAGGGAGGTGATCAATAACATGATGGTCACTCTTTCTGAGGTCCAGCGTTTTTCTGTGGAGAGAGGAGAACCTTACAGAAGGACAACCATCTGTGCAGCAATCCACCAATCAGGCCTGTATGGTGGAATGGCCAGACGGAAGTCACTCCCCGCCTGGAATTTGCCAAAATGCATCTGAAGGACTCTCAGACCATAAGAAACAAAATTCTCTGGTCTGGTGAGACTAAAATTTAACTCTTTGGAGTGAATGCCAGGCATTACGTTTGGAGAAAACCAGGCACCGCTCATCACCAGGCTAATACCATCCCTACCGTAAAGCATGGTGGTGGCAGCATCATGCTGTGGGGATGTTTTTCAGCAGCAGGAACTGGAAGACTAGTCAGGATAGAGGGAGTGATGAATGCAGCAATGTACAGAGACATCCTGAATGAAAACCTGCTTCAGAGTCCTTTTGACCTCAGACTGGGGTGACGGTTCATCTTCCAGCAGGACAACGACCCAAAGCAACGCCAAAAAATCAACGGAGAGGCTTTACAACAACTCGTTGAGTGTCCTTGAGTGGCCCAGCCAGAGCCCAGACCTAAATCCTATTGAACATCTCTGGAGAGATCTGAAAATGGCTGTACATCGTCGCTTCCCTTCCAACCTGATAGAGCTTGAGAGGTACTGCAAGTCAGGTTTGCCAAGCTTGTGACATCATACTCAAAAACACTTGAGGCTGTAATTGCTGCCAAAAATGCATCAACAAAGTATTGCAAAGGCAAAGGATGTGAATACTTATGTACATGTGATTTTTCAGGTTTTTTATTTTAATAAATTTGCAACAATTTCAAAAAAACTTTGTTCACCTTGTCATTATGGGGTATTGTGTGTAGATTTTTGAGGAAATAAATGAATTTAATTCATTTTGGAATAAGACTGTAACATTAAAAAAATGTGGAAAAAGTGAAGCGCTATGAATACTTTCCAGATCCACTGTAAGTCGATATACAGTATATTGATTATTGTGACAGTAAGGGCTCAGGGGTTTGAGGTTGAAACATTAATAACAACATTTTCATTTTTGGCTGAAACAACTCCAAGGTTTCCGCTACATTCATTCTACCATGGCGGGGCCCCACGCCAAAATTCATCCCACCACGGGTACATATTACAGCTTCTCAATCAAAACATTGTCGTTTTTTTAAAATAGCGGGTTATAATCGCACCAAAACATATTAAAAGGTAAGTAAATTATAACAGCGCAAGCTTTTCTGTAACCGTAGTAGTGCTGTGCGTCATTTGTTTAACCCTTTAAGGTGACATGCTGACTGACAGGACGCATCGTGAGGCTAGCAAACACGACGTAGCTTTCAGTTAGGATGAAAACAGTATCCCTAATTATACACTTTATTTATAGATAAAGGTCTATGGCTCTGCATACAACAAACAAAGACTTTACTGTATCTTGCTGGAGTTTACAGCCGGTTCACTTTACCTCAGGACGCATTAATGTCGGTCTGTAGGTCTATTGGAGACATTCATAAATATTCCTAGCAAATCTAATAAAGGTTGGAGACAAATTCACTACGTAAAAGCGCTAAATTGCACTTGAGCAGCGTATATTTGAGGACGTGCAAAAAGTTGTGCACGAACAGAGGAAATCCTAGCGCAAGCAAAATGCTCGTATTACACAAATCCGATCTCGACTACATCCCATTTGTCATTGAAATAACGCCAAAGGTAGTTGGTAGATCAAAAGGCCTGCTGCCACAGCTGGAAAAAAATCCTAGAGGAAACACTGAACTCTTTAAGATTTTTTATGACTTATAAAGAACTCTCTTCTACTTGCCATGCCTTCATTTGTTTAATCAACATTTTTATAAAAACAGTAATATACTGAAATACTGCTTCAATTTAAATTTGCTTCAATTTAAAGTTTAAAAATATGAAAGTAGTTAGTCCAAAAACAAGTATACTAGCATAACACGTAGTCACAAATTCATTTATTAATGGGCTTTTCTCCATGTAAATGCTTTTAAGAACTTCCTGAATGCTCATTAGTCATCATCGCTCAATTCTTTTAGCACCAATCCCTGACCTCTCAGGGTGACAGGAAGGGAGGGGAGAGGACATAACAAGAGAACACAGGGCACAGATGGTTAAGTCAGTGTGTTTCGGATGCACCACAGGGTGTGATTTTTGGCAATGAGACCCACACAGACTGTCATGCTCTCTGCATCCTCGCCCTGCCAATCATCACCTGCTGCCCCTGGCAACCTCTCATCTCCCAACAGAGCTTCCCTTTCACTCACTGCAAAACCTAATTGAGTTACTCCAATGGTTTGTAGGAAATAATTTCCCTAACTCATTCCAATTGCCCCAATTAATTCATTCAGGCACAATATGCTCAAGAGTAATTAAGACAACTAAGATATGCCGGTGCAATCCTCTTTCCACAGACTAGCAGAATTAAAAGGCTTGTCCGGTACATTCAGGCCTTTCTTCTCCCCTTTCATCTCTCCATCCATGCCCGTGAGCTTCTCTTTTTGTATCCCGTTCAGAGCTTTTTCAAAGAGCAGCATTAAAGGAGGAGAAAGAGCTTTACAATAAACTTAAAGTAACCTCAACGTGGCTGGCAAATAGCGATGCAGTCAGACCGCATGACTTGGTCTGAAAGCAAGTGGTCAGAACAAGATCAATGTGATTATCAGAGCGCAAAGTGGGATCATCTAGCCAGAATAGACACAGCAATAAAAGATTCTGAGAAAAATATTTATGTTCTTTAGTGTTCTTTAACACTAAAAACATTTCTGATCAAGGAAAGCATGAAACTGTAGAAATAAAATTGATGGGCAAGCACATCTGCCTATCTGAAGCCTACTGTATTATGCATGGAGATATATTATGCAACATGCTTTGGCAGGAAAAATAGAAGAGCTTTGATATTGTCTTATAATTTTGTGGTACTATTAGAGCTTTAGTTCTATAGTGCAATTTGAGTGTAAGCTTCTGATTTTATGGGCACTATCATACACCCGGCGCAATAAGGGGCAAGACATGTTTGGCGCTATTTGTTGCTATTTTCAGACCAGTGCAACCCTAATTTTCACGTTTTGTGCCACTTTGTCTAAATAGCAAATCCATTATTTATTATATGCATACTTATATTTGTTTTAATAAAAACAAGCTTAGATTTGTCCACCTGCCAGGTTTTGGACCATATAGGGCATAGGACGTGTGTTTGGATATAACTCAGTTTTTTGACCACACTTCATTATTATTGTTCATTTATTAGTTTGCTGGAAATTAGAACTGAACTTATAAATAGTTTTAAAACAAATCTTTGCGCTTAACAAACTAAATTAAATATGTAGGCTAATGGATCTCTTCAGTGGAGTGCGTACAACACTCTTTCTTTATCCACGAAAGTAAAGGAGTAGAGTAAAAGTAAAGTGAAAGTAAAGAGGCTGAATGGAGGAGGCTCATTCTTTGTCCTCGCGCTGCAGATGGTCTGTTGAACTGTTTTCTCGCTAGTGAAGCATTCAGTTTTTCTACTTACAAAGTCCACCATGTAAATAGCAAATGTGCCATGGCGAGACACAACAGACTTTTAAGTGAATGGAAGATGAGACTCTGATTGGTTTAATGCACTTTATGCTCAAAACACACCCATAACTCATTAAGAGAATAAGAACAACCCTGTTAGGCCATGTGCCGCGGTGCAAAGCATATTTATCCGTCCCTAAAGGATCATGAAACACCAAAACACATTTTTTAAGTTGTTGACAGTCATATATGTGTCCCATGCTGCTATAAAAACTATTAGGACACATATATTTCACTAAAAGTGAAAATTGGTTGTTTTTGCGTTATTTTGAGCAAATTCGTTCTTCCGGTTTGAAACGAATTTTTGAAGCTGCGTCACAGTCATTAGATACTTGCGTGTAAATCCAGCATGGAGGGTGGATGTCTGTTCCTGCGAGTACATTGTGACGTCTCTGAGTGTGCGGCTTTTGTTTGTTCATTCAGATGGCAAAGTTACTTCGTATCGTCAGCAGTGCTCTTTCAGTTTTTAAAGACATGCCATAGTCAAAATGATTTAGTTACTAAGTTAACAATATGTTAATATCACTGCAAAATTATAGTACAATATTATAGACTGAAAGATCCGCTGTAAATGCTGCTCTCCGAATGTAAACTTGAAACACCACAAATTTTTACTGTCGTGTAGGATTTTCGCCGCATTTTGTGACAGGATAGTCTATACACACACGGCTTTCTGACGCCACCTACCGAGTGCATCTAAGTTACCGAGAAATGCGGAGGATTTTTTTCTCCCATTCGCCGTGCGTTATCAAACATACCATTAAAATTCCACTCTCCAGCAGTTCCTCGCTTTCAATATCTCATTTGTCACGGGCGACATGCAGGAAATGTTCCTGAATAAAAAGTGAAAGTGCCAAACTGCAGCTAAAGTCAACAAATTAATCATTTGGCAAATAATTAGATTACTGAGGTCCATGTAAACACAGTCACTGTCTTTCTCCCCTGCGTCTGTGTGTTTGTTTTGCCTCGCGCATGCCCAAATGGAAACTCCCATATTTGCAAATCCTTCCCTCTTTCCCACCCCCAACACTCCCACCTAAACAGAGCTGGACACGCCCACTTTCCTGACTTTTTCCAAACTAGAGGTGTGAAAACACCCTGCTGAGATAGGGGGGTTTCGTGGTCCTTTAAAATAACAAAAGTGGATTCAGACACATGCACCCTTAATGCTTTTGCGCCATGCGCTTTAGACTTTGTGCGGAGATCGTTAAAATGAAGCCTTATATTTTGATACACTACTATAGCAGATATTATTAACTTCTATATTTCTTATATTTACATACAAATCTAATATTTCTTATATCCGTTTTGATACTTTACTTATTTCAGTTAAGCGCTTTGAGGTTTGTCACAGGCTGTCATAAACAAACTCACCATTGTGAACTGTATGGCAATGCTGAGAATAAGAAGGTACACCCACTGGATGACTCTGGTCTACAAGGCTCTTCTTGGTCTGATGCCTTGATAATCATGTTCCTTTCTTCATAGGTCAAAAAGCCACTATGTCCTACGTTTAAGTGAAATGTGTTATTTGTTTGTTCCCCGGGTTCAAACTGAAATAGGGAAGCGAGCTTTTAGTCATGCCGCCCCCTCATCCTGGAATACTCTTCAGTCTGAACTGAAAATGGCTGAGCTCATCCCGATTAAATCTTTTTGCTCTATCCTTTATAACAAACAACAACAGTCCATTTCTCAATCTATGTGTTTTTAACATATTGTAATGCGGTATGGCTGAATAACCAAACTGTATTTTTATACTGAATTATTCATTTATTTTTTCCATAAGCCTCTTGGCCAGGTCATCATCGTAAATGAGATCTCGATCTCAAAGGTTTTTTTACCTAGTTAAATAAAGAATCATAATAATAATAAAAGTTACTTGCAATCATTCAAAAGTTTAAGCTTTTTATGTTATTAATTTAATATCCATTAGTTATTTTTTCCGCTTCGTGTACTTAAGGTATTTCCTCTAGTTGAAGAACAATATTTTTAATAGGACCAGATTTACTAACAGCTTGTGCCAGTGTAAAAACTACTGTAAGGATTTTTATTACATTAAAAAGGTGTGGACAGCGTTGACCTTTTTGCAATAGCACCTGTTAGATGTTACAGGAAAATATAGTGGGGAAGTCACTGTCTCGGCTCTGCTTATTTGCTACAATTTGTGGAGAACTTGGTAGACTGCATTTATCATAATGAAAATGAGCATCTGCATTTTTTTTACTTGCACATTGCCAGTTCATCACTTGCAGAACTTTGAACTCCCATCTGCATGTTCGGGTATAATGAAACATAAAATGTGTTCGTTTTTACAACAAAATGTTGAATAAAATGTTATCACCAGTTGCTCTTCAAGGATAGAACAGATCAAAATCAGATAAAGGTGACTGGCGCTTGGTATTATTTTCATGAAGTCAAAACAAATTGTGAAAAGCATCATTAGTGAATATACAAGAATTCACTCAAGAATTTACAAGATTGATTCACTCCAAAAGAAATTCTGTCACCATATAGGCATCCTCGTGTTCATGCAAAACTTTGACTTTCAGCTGCAGACCACAAAATGGGCAGAACTTTCACATTGAATTACAACAAATATAAACTGAAATAAGCTTTAAAAACTAAATGAAAGCACTACAGTATAAGCATCATAAAACTGAAACTTTTAGGTCTGATCGGTGAATTACAACATAAAATTTGGTCTATTTCTAACACAAAACTATAATACAGCTAGAGAACTCCTATATGAATATGCTGGACAAGTCTGATGGACGAGTTTTATGACACTTTTATGCCTCTTTTCCTTTAAAAGCCTCAGACTAGCTACATGGTACACAATAAATCAGTACAATTTTCCATTTGTGTTCCAGTCGAGAAATAAAACCAAACAGTTTGAACGACCTAAGAGTATGCAAATGACAGATATCTTATCATAGCTCGTTTAATAGCCAATAGTGTATAGTATGTCTTTAGTATGCTTGTGTAATCTTATGTAATTTAGCAAGCGATATAGTCACAAAGCTGAACTAGTGATACTCACCATCTGCAGGTGAAGTCTTGAGTCTGTGACAAAGGGTTTCTGTATTTGTGTAGTTCTCCTGGATCTTCTGCAGAGCCTCGGGTCCCCTGAGCTCCATCAGTGAGCACAACTCATCCACCGACACCCCAAAATCCCCCTCATGGCTTCCCTGGTCCATTCCTGGCTTTTTAGGGTGGAACTCTACTGTGCTATTGCCCAGATCCCCCATGATGCTGTGTTGGTGGTGGAAGACTGGTAGCTTTTTTTAGCTGAGGCGTTTAGCTAAGAGATGTTTACCTGGGAAATTATGTTTTCTTTTGTCCTATTTGTATTCCCTCTTACCTATTTGTAAGATGTCCTTTATGTAGTTCTCCATTATGAGACATGAATTGTTTGGGATTTTCTGTTCTATGGTGTTGTGGCTGGGGTTCCCCTGAAATATCCCCCCATAAAGAAAAAGTCAACAAATAAAGTGGTAGCCATTGTGCCAATCCATCTCTATGAAGATCAAATAATGTTACTGATTATTACAAAATAAAGGGGATCTATTGACACAGGAATAATGCCTGTAAGAAACCTGTGGAACAAAAACAAGGGATAAAAATGTTAAACATTCATCTCTTAAATTACTTAAGACAAAAGTAATCAAGCTGACACTAGGCATGGAGCGATTCTCACGGTATGATAACCTTGGGTAAAAATATCACGGTTTCACAGTATTGTGATTCCTGCTCTAAAATATATTCTTTTTAAATATCTGGGTAAAAAACAAAACTTTTCTCCTTTGAACACAATATGTTTTATTTTGAGAAACATTTAAAATATTTTGGAGCAGAAAACGTGTTAGGCTAAATAATTGAAATCAATCATTGACTTCTGCTGTCTTCATTTGCTTTAAAAACACAGATTTATTTACCATTTAAACGACATCGTTTGATATCTCTTCTGATGGAGATACTGTTGTCCTAAAAAAATTAAAAAAAAAAAGAAATAAAAAATAAAAACGTAAATAAAATAAATCTTACACCTACCTTAGGAACTGTATTACTAAAAATCTTGGCTCTTTTAAAACCTTGACTTTTCCAAACCGTGGTATACCTTGAAAATGGTTATCACCCCCATGCCTAGCTGACACTTTTTTAATGTTTAAAAGTATAAAAATATGATTAAACAAATTATTAAATAAGCAAATTCAACAAAATACATGTAAATGACAAAGCGATTATCTTGAAATAAAAATACCTATTCACCAATTTAAGCAACACTGTATGAAATACTAAATGTTGTATAGACTAATTCATTATGATTTTAAAATAAATAATATGAAACGTTATTTTATAACAATTATGAAATAGCTGAAATCAGAAAGACAACCTAAAAATATCAAATCATTAATAAGACTTGCTTGAAGCTGAATAACAATAATGAATATTGTAAATTCGTTAATTTCGGTAAACTCTCCGCCCAGGGGTCAACTGTGACAACTAGCCACGTTAGCTTATCTTCTACCTACAATTGAGTTAAAATTTAATTAGTATTTACCCTGAGGGTAACGTTTAAAAGTCGACAAAATGAACATCTCGAAATGTGAGGGTGGCAGTTTGCTCACCGAGGTGTCACAGGTGTAGGTAGTTTGTGGGAAACAAGTAGCCAATTGTTCATCCTTCACACCTACTGCAATGGATTGTTTACATAATATCTGATGGAAACCGAGGACAATTACATCTAAACGCCTTTTGAAATACTCTCTGGATAAAAGCGCACTCCTCTCCCCAACCCATGTACCGCCTTTCGTTTCGACGCAAAATCTGCTGCCTTCTCTCAGAAAGAGACGCCTGCGCATGCGCACATAAACACTTGCCCAATCCCACTGCAGAACAGATTTACGAAGGCAACACTACCAGCCATCAGGCCTGCAATTTTGGATGACATTACAATCCGCTTGAGCTCTGCGCCTCCATTTCCCTGCGGTGACAGCAAGTTTAGGTTACTAAACATTTAAACCCATAATCGCCACCTCATATATGATTCAAAATGAGTGGAAGATTTCTCAACACACATGCGCTTAATGCGAGATGATGCCCTTTCCTGGTAACCTTCAGGAATCAGATGTTCACCTTGGTCACCGCTGTACAGCTGCTCACAGCTTATGGCAGTGCCTGTGGCATGTTGTGTTATAATTTTGCGGTTAAATCACGTATTAAAATGTGGAATGTATTAAAAACATCTGATTAAAAGAAGATCCAGCTGACCAGAGAGCAAGGTTACCATCCATCACCCTTTTTTCAGTCTACCTAAAACTAATAATTAGTTTTTCCCACAAATATATCTATAAATTTAAGATCATAATTAAGTTTACAGCATAATAATGAAAATTTGTAGTATTTAAAAAAATGTGAAAGAGTTTTATTAATATATTAATAAAATACTTTAATGCTATAATTAATAATCGTTATATTTGGCATCTTTCATAACTTTATAATACTGATGATGTATTATTATTTTATTTGAATGATATTTAAAAGACAATTGTTGATCAATCAGTAATACTTCAATGATGTTTATCATATTGCTGCATAAATGTGCTGGGCATGCCGCAAATTATTAGCATTTCCATTTGATGCATATCTGCCATCATCATGATATTAAAGCACTTCAATTAGCAGACACTGGGAATAAACAACCCTAACGCAAAACACCACACTTGTTAACATCTATCCATGAATAAAAATATGCACTCACCGCGCAGGCCATGTTCCAAGGACATTTGACGTGGAGTCGAAAAAAAGGCAGCAAAAATCGCAATGATATCCAGTGATTTATCCTCAAATCATGCCCATCATGGAGATAAAAAAAATGAAAGTCACATCATTTGACCTTTACGCTTTTCCAAATGCGCATCGGTGCAGAATAGGAATCAAATGACGGGAGCAGGAGGCAGCAGACGGCGGTGAGCACTTCATCTTCTGCGGACGGAAACCTGAATGATGCAGATGAGATTGTACCATGTCCGCATTAATTAATCGGTTGAAAACGGCGTGTTGTGCTGTCGGGGACGTAAAGGAGGGTCGTTTTGGTCACATCGTTGCTGTTATTTTTGGTGCTGTTGGACAGAGTGATGGGTGAAGGAGAGATGTGGGTCTACATGCTGATGATGATGCCCGTTTGACGCGCATCTCGCGGTGATGGCAGTGGCGGCAGCAGCGGCAGCATCCCAGCGCTGGAGGACGGCAGATGGGGGAGGGGCGGTCGAATAACCGTCGCGCTCCGGGCCTCCCTCTCTCTCCGCAATCCCTTTTCCTGGTAAAACACGAGAAATACTATGGCGAAGGCTTGCTTTTTAATATTCATAACCCTGGAATTTTGCCTCTAGGTAACCACGCAAGGTAACAACGCGACGTCAGCGCGAATAATCAATATTCATAAGCACGCCACTCGCCATTGGGAGGTTGTCACGAGACGTTAGCACGATACGCTTAATATTCACAAAGAAGCACTCAGCATTGGAGGATTAGCATGCGGCGTCAGCGCGAGGCAATTAATATGCATGAGCCAGGTTTTAGTCATCATAGTCACTAATTTGAGCACCACAGACTAATAAAATGTGAATGTATACATCACAGAATCGGTTTACACGACAGGATTTGAGTAATATTTACGTTTTACTTATTTAAAAAAAAAATCTAATTAACACTAAACTGGGAGAAAATGTCATGCTCTACAACTGACAAACCTTAATAACATTCTTACTAATTTCACATTTAACAATATAAAGAAACAAAAAGACATAAGATATTGCTTGTAGAAATGGCACTTTAATTCATTCACCTCTCTCTTTCTCTCTCTCTCTCTCTCTCTCTCAAATTCGGCTGGCCTTCTGAGCATTAATTATAAAGCGAGTGCTCATGCAGTCTGCCCCCTTTAGCTCCATTAATAAAACATCCTAACAAAGGTTTTGAGAAAGAGAGAGCTTTGATTCAATTAATATTAATTTCGATTTCAAAGAAGCCTACTAAAACGTCAACACCCACAAACACCTCAGTTAGATTTTTTAGCTTTTATAAATTATGAAATAAAATGTACATTTGTTAAACACAAGGAGGGACAAACACTACATATTTGCCCTCTGTAGGCCTGGGCAAGCCATTTAATTTGGCCTAAATTCATTCAAGGCTTTATGTTATGAACATTAGATGCACCAATTTGTTTTATAAAGCTAAAGTATGCTGAAATAAATTCTAAATAAAACACAGTGAAATCAATATGAACTATTTGAGATCATTTACTGGAGAGGCCCACAATTTAGAAAGGGATTATATCATCACTCTTCTATAAAATTATGGCACCAATTGATACACTTCATTCTCAAACAAAATCTGTGTGGGAAGACGATCTGGGAATTACAATTTCAGAAGAGGATTGGGAATCAGTCATACATAATTCACAACTCCTCTGTCTGTGCAAAACATGGACTTCTGCAGTGCAAAATTGTGCATTGTGTCCACTGAACAAACCTAAAGATCTGAATGCACTTTCAGCATATAGATCCTGCTTGTAATCACGGTAATTCCACCCCAGCCACTCATGCACATGTTTTGGTCTTGTATAAAGCAAAACTGCTTTCGGGACATTATTTTTAAAACCATATCTGTTTTTTGGGGGTAAAGTCTAGATCCGATATGTGGCCGGCCAGAAGTGCAATATGCACATTAATATGGCAGCATTTTTCAATGCCACTGTATAACAATAATGAATATTTTTACAGTACTGTGACGGTTGGGTTTAGGGTTGGGGGTGGGGTAGGCGTAAAAATTCAATTAATGGGGTAATTTAATAGATAGCATAAATAATACTGGGTACAAAGACTGTTTGTACAGTGCTGTGACGGTTGGGTTTAAGGTTGTGGTGGGGGTAGACGTTAATAAAATACAATAAATGGGAAATTTTATAAATAATATTCGTTAACTTCCGGCCGCAACCATATCCAATATAGCAACAACCTTTTTTGAGGGGTATATCTATCTCCCCTTGCCCACTGATAGCCATTTTTGGAATTTTGCCCATGTCATATAATCTTACAAAGATACAATCTGATTGTATAGCTTTTATTGTGCTCCTAGCCAAACGACTAGTATTGCTTAGGTGTAGTGATTAGAAACCTCCAACCCCAACACAGTGGATCCGGGATGTCCTCTTCTTCCTAAAGTTGGAAAACATTAGACTGTCTAGAGGTTCATCTAACCAGTTTCAGAAAATTTGTTACCCGTTTAGCAAATATATCCAAGAACATGTTTTATTGTCAAATATAGACTAAGTCCTTGTTTCAGCAAATTGATTCTTTTTCTTTGCTAAGTGCAAAGTAGAGTGTATTGTGTGATTGTAGAATTGTGGTTTTTGTTAAGTCACGTTATTATTTACCTGTTTATTTGTTGCTATGTTTTTTTTTTTTTTTTGATAGTTGATACTATCTATACTTTTTAAAATATAATTGTTTTGTCTTCTTTTACTGTAATTTGCTATAAAAGTTATTAAAAAAATAAAAAAAGAACTATTTAAAGCTAGGCCTAACATTTTCAAATGTATAAATGCTATTTGTATGCATAATATATTGTGAAAAAAAAAAAAACAACAACACATTCGTTTAGGAATTACATGAACCACGTAAATGTTGTCATATTTTCACATAAAAATGACAAAATGTGAGGGGGTGGCGTTGTTGTATTTTGCTATAGTAAAACTATTCTATCATAACACAATCTAGATGTTTACACTTTCCCTAAACTTTTTATAAGTTTAAAGTTGGCATGAAATGGAAGTCGTCCCTTTTTCCTCTATCGTTACTGTCACTGTAAACTTTATTGTCCTCTTTTGGGGTGATTTGTTCTGCAGCATAATAGATTTACAACACATATATCACACCACACACTTAAGACAAACATTAAACAACATTAATAGTAGTAAAAACAGCAACTACCTCTTCCCATTAAAATCCAGCAAATCAATCGCACAAGGAACAAATGAAAATTTAAATCTGTTGGTCCTCGCCAAAGGGACCCTATACCGAGATCCTGAGGGAAGGATTTGAAATTAATCAAAAAGAGGATGGGCTTTCTTTAACACCTGGATTTCATACAAATAGGATAACCCTGGAACTTTTACCCCTAATACTTTACTGCAGGTATGTAAAACCTTAGACAGTGAGTTCCTCTGTTTTACTTTTAAAGAAAGTTGAAAACAAAATGTAGGGCGGTGCATGATTTCATCCTTTGGGAACCGACTGGATCATTGGAATATGGGCACTGAGTGTTGCTAACAAAATGGAGGAAGATTTGAATACCAGTTTGCACTCAGTTGTGAAGGATTACTGTACATAGTAAAAGTACATTTTGATTTCATGCCAACTAAGTTTTGTGATGATTCTGTAAAAAACAAACCCCACCTTCTTTAATTTGATCTATTTCAGCATTGACCAAAATTTGTCTGCCTAATATCCCAGATAGCATACAAATATGGGCCACTTATGCCAGTAATGCGGCACTGGTTGTCTTCTTTCGGCCCAGACAAAATGAGCGTGAGGCTGAAGTGGCCCACCTGTACAATGGCAAAAGGGGGCCAAAGATTCCAATTCATATATAGGCCATTTAAGGCAAAGATTTGGCACTTATGGCAAAATGTAATCTGAATATGAACCTAATGTGGCCCATGTGGAAAATGGTCAATTTGGCCCAAACGACAGAGGACAAATGTGGGCCACAGTTGGCAAAAATGTGTTATAGTCATTTAAGGGTAATCTGGGTCTAAACCCAAATAGGCTCACATGTGTAGGTGCAAATGGCCCAGTTATCTTAAAACATATGTGTGCCACTTTTGGCAAATATTTGGCACAGTAAGCTCTGGCTAATGTGGCTGTGAGCCTAAAGTGGCCAGTTATCTTAAGACATATGTGTGCCACTTTTGGCAAATATTCAGCACAGTAAGCTCTGGCTAATGTGGCTGTGAGCCTAAGGTGGCCCAGAGAAAATATGGCAAATGTGGTCTAGTTATCTTAAAACATATGTGGGCCACTTTTGGCAAATATTCGGCACAGTAAACTCTGGCTATGTGGGTCGGATGTAAGTGTCTGGTGTGGGCCAGATCTGGGCCAAAATAAAAACAAGCTGTGGCCCAGAATAGGGTCAGATCTGGTTCATTTGCTTGAATTCTGGCTGATATGTGGTATTGGTATGGCTTAATTGTGGCCCAGATCTGGCAAACAGGAGCGCACCACCCAAGTGCCATCATTCCATGTGGTATGTGGGCCGGATGTAAGTGTTTGGTAGGGCAGGATTTGAGTCACATGAATTTTGCTATCTGAGATGTAACTTTTATTGTGAAGTGTAAGTTATACACGTCATTAAAATGGTGGTTTCAGCTCTGTGATAAGTTATTACATAAAGTAAAAAAAACAAAATTAATTGTGTGGAGTGGAAAAAAAGCAGATTTTGGCAATGTTAGCCCCTCTACTGGAGAGGAATTACATTGCATCCTGTTGTCAGCAGGGCTAACTGCTTTTGTTATGGTCCCGGCCTTGGAACTTGTAGGCAGATTAAAAGTGCCTGAATTATCAGGAGAAACAAAATCACATTGAGACTTCAGTGTCTTTCCCCAGGCGCAGCTTAGTATCATCTGTTTCTTAACATTCATATTACAGCAAAAATATCCTGACAAACCATGTTATGCAAAAATACCTTGACAAATCATGTTTCATTTAATCAGACATGCAGTTTTGTTCCCTTTGTTTGTATTGTTTTTCTCTTTTTACATTAATTCATTCTTAAAATACTTGTACACTCTGTACTCTCTTAACACATAAATATTATACCTTCTGTATTATTATCAGTAGGACACAGAATACACTTTAAATTCTTTTTCATTTTTCTTTCTCTGAAAAATCTCTATATACAACCATTTACCATACTAAATTCACAGAACAATCAAGCGTCTGTTATTTGTATCATTTAAATTACAGTTACACTTGACACCAATTACCAATGTTACTCTCTACTCTCATAAACTTTATGCAGTAACAAATATATAACCAATATATACAATAAGTCATTTTCTGTTCAATTATCACATACTGAGTAAAATACATATTATTTACTGGGGAGTCGGTTATAACAAACGTAACTCATCTGAATCACTCTACTCAATTAGCAACTGTAAATAAGCGATTCACTTTAAAACACATGTGTCCTCACATGTTTTTTTACATTAATTATAATAAACATATTCACTTTTTATAAAACATACCTAAATTATGAGAAACAAAATCACATTGAGCCTTCCTTCAGTGTCTTTTTACTATGCACAGCTTAGTAGCATCTGAAGTAAACGCGAGTATCGGCATGGTAACCCACTGCACGCTTTCTCAAATGCTGATATTATTTTGTTTCAAACACAGTCAGTAGCAAAGACTATGGCTGCGTCCGAAACCGCATACTTCCATACTATACAGTACGCTAAAATCAGTATGCGCGCCGAGTAGTATGTCCGAATTCATAGAATTCGAAAATCAGTATGCGAGAAGTACCCGGATGACTTACTACTTCCGGCGAGATTCTGAAGTGCGCATCCCATGGACGCTGCTCTATCCCATGATGCCCCGCGAGAGAATTCATGAATGGACGTGAAGCAACACAACTGACGCAGGTAGGTCACGTGACCATGACAAAATGGCGGATGTAGTATGTCCGAATTCCATTCATACTGCTCACATTCATACTGTATAGAACGTACTTTTCTAACGGCCGAGTAGTACGTTTAAATTCAAATGCAGTACCTACTGAGTAGTAGGCGGTTTCGGACGCAGCCCATGACTGCGTCCGAAACTGCATACTTTTATACTATACAGTATAAAAATATACAGCCGAGCAGTATGTCCGAATTCATAGAATTTGAAAATCAGTATGCAAGAAGTACCTGGATGACTACTTTCAGCGAGATTCTGAAATGCGCATCCCATGCATGCTGCGCTATCCCATGATGCACCGCGAGATAATTCATGAATGGGAGTGAAGCGACGCAACTGACTCAGCTAGGTCACGTGACCATGACAAAATGGCGGATGTAGTACGTCCGAATTCCATTCATACTGCTCACATTCATACTGTATAGAACGTACTTTTCTAACGGCCAAGTAGTACGTTTAAATTCAAATGCAGTACCTACTGAGTAGTAGGTGGTTTCGGACGGAGCCTATAGAACACACAAGATATGTCAACTCGTATTTTTTTGAATGGGGAGAAGTGTAACTTTCAATATGGTGAATAAAGCCCCGCCTACTAGTACAGGAGTCAATCATCGATCACTATATGGCAAATAAAGCCTGCCTTCTAGTACAGTAGCCAATCATTGATCACTATAGACTGACGATACCCTGGGGGATGGGCTTAAACCAGACATGAGTGTCTGCAGATTTTGTGTGATTTGAACGTTTAGAAATTAAACTAAAGAGAGAGTTGTTGTTTAATTTTATTGGTGATTCCTAATATGTAATGTAATCGTAAGTTTGGCAAGCAGTTTTGGAGATTCTGATGTTTCCCCATTTAAACAGAATGCCCGAGCGGCGTTTCAAAGATGGCCACCGAGTGAAATGACTTGCCTTAAAGGGACTTTGTTGGTAGCAAAGAGCGCAGAATCAAGAAGAGGCGACACTCTAGTGCAATTTGGGAAACAGCCACTAGATGGCGCGGCGGCCATTTTGGAATGAAAATTCCAATAGAACAACAGCATATTATAAGTCTGTAAAATAAACTAATAAAAGTGCTGATGATTGTGATAGTAAGTGTCAGGGGCGTAGCAACCGGGGGGTATATGTCCCCTTCACTTTTAGAGACAGACAGACCATTTAGAAACAGGTGATTAAGAATGTATACTTTAGGATTTCATACAGCTGTCCCCCCCACTTTTAAAATGTCCACTCCGCCCCTGGTAAGTGTTGTATTGTCGTCTTTCAGGTTGTATCTCAGCTTAAATGCACTTATTAAATAAATAAATAAAAAACAAAGCAGCTGCTTGCCATAGCGACAGCAATAAGATCCAATAGGCAGCCGATCTCTTTCACTCCAAAATGGCGGAATCCGGGGCTGTTGCTGGGCGCTGCTGTTGCAATGGAACGTTCTATTGAGTGTCGCCTCTTGGTAATTCTAAGCTCTTTATTGGTAGTGACAAAGTCCCTTTAAGACAAGTCATTTCACTCAGCAGCCATCTCTGAAACCATTCTCAGGCAACATGCTCGGACATTGTTTGAATAAGGAAACCAAATTCTCCAAAACTACTTGCCAAGATTATGATTGAATTTCATATTAGAAATCACCTATAAAATTAAACAACTCTCTCTTTAGTTTCATTTCTAAACGTTTGAAACGCACAAAATCTGCAGAAACTCCAGTCTGGTCTGAGCCCCTCTCCCAGAGCAGGGATCAATGATTGGCTCCTGTACTAGAAGGCGGGCTTTATTGGCCATATAGCAGTCGATGATTGGCTCCTGTACTCGAAGTGGGCTTTTTGATAGTTACACTTTTCCCCATTCAAAAGGATACGAGTGACATGTCTTGTGTATTCTATAGTCTTTGGTAGTGATAATAAATGACTTTTAACAGTATATAAATAAATAAATAAATAAATAGATTCATTAATAATGACACAAACATTACTATTGTGGATACACAGTGGTGTATCACACTTTCTAAAGTTAGTCATTGCCATTTTCTAACATAAATATTGAATATAGGACCCTCACTGTACTGAAACTTTGTAAAAAAGGCAGCTGAGTTTATCCAGGATTTAATTTATTTCTAAGCAGATTGCCTGGTTCCAAATAACGGATATTCATAATTGCACAAATGTTTCATTTTGGTTCTATGCTTCTTTTGTTCCATACTTGTTCTCAAATCCCTGTTTTAATAAGTCAAATTAAGGTTTTAACAATGGTGGAATGTGCTGTATGCCTCTCCCACTTTCTTTCCTCCACCAAACACATGATCCAGATCAAGCCCCCCCTTTGAGGCTAAGCTAAACAAACATGCAGAGGAAGTACAATTCTGGGCCAAAGTTCATCCTCACACCTCACTCCTGTTCTTGGTCCAATACCTATGCTAGTCACCACTTTTAAAACAAGAAAAGGACTTGAAAACATAAGCGAAAGACATCGCTCACTCTTGGCAGTAAACTTTCACGAGTCTGGCTGCCAGATCAGGAATACAAACTGCACTGCTAAGGATTTCTTCCACGCTGCAAAACTTCAGGACGTCAACAAGGACAAGGTAAAAGGTCTCATTACTTGTCTGCATGCTTCAAAATGTTTCATTCTGTAGAGGTACTTAAGTTAGTGGACATGTTACATAAAATGGAGACTGTTGAACAATGCCATTCAGAACAATGTACGTCAGCTTTTTTGGTACATTAAAATGTTTCATTCTGCAGACATACTTCAGTCAGTGGACATATGAACATAAAATGGAGACAACTAAATAATGCCATTCAGAACAATGTACAACTGCAGCCTTTTTGTGTGTAATGGGATACTCAGTAGCACTACACAGTAATGCATATTTGTGCAAATTACTTCAACTGTGCAACCTGTTAAACAAGCACACAGATTTTGGTGCTGCAGTCATTGGTATTCAAATGCTTAGTCTTGACTGAACTTTAACTCGGAAATCTGGACTTTACTAGAACTATGTTAAGCTGCTTTGACACAATCTACATTGTAAAAGCGCTATAGAAATAAACATGAATTGAATTGAACTTAGTCTTGTATGAATAGCCTTTATATATCCCATGTGTTTAGCAAACATGAGGGAAATCAATCTAGTTACATTATCTACTCTTATAGGTTTAGTTGCTCAATTGCAAACAGTGCACTCTTAAATCTGTAGGGTTTAACTGAGATCTTTAAACATTGCCCGGTCAACATTTAAAGACTCTCTCAGATAACGATATGGACTTAAGTTAATGGCAACCTAAAGCAATTACAATAAAAAAAAGACTTAAAGGCTTATGATCAATAACAAACACGTTGTAATCATTTTTTTTATCTAAGTGCAAGATATAATATATTATCCGATTGTTAAGTGTGACATGACACAGCTTCCAGGTCCAAGCGCTCTATATCAAACTGTAAGGGGAGACTCAACAAATGGTAAAAACAAACGTTTTCAAAGCGATGTAATACTTTCGAAAATCACAATCGCAATATATATATATATATATATATATATATATATATCCATGCTTAATATCCGATGACCAGAAAGTGGTTAATTTTTAATAAATTGTTCAAATATTGGTGTCTGTGATGCAGCAAGTCCAAAGATTGTCCAGAGACAATTTTACTTTAATGTGTAATATGACTAAAAAGTGTCCATAAACGAATATTTTCTCAATTTAAATGAGTAGCGGCTTGGACCTGGAAACAGTATTTCATACGCCACGACTTAACAAGTGAATACAACAACAGAGGCATCTAAATATATATATTTAAATTACTTACCAATGCAAAAAGTTGTGTATCCCAGTCAAAACGATAAACTAACCCTATATATTTTTTCAGACAATGCTGCTGCATCCTCAGATCAGTGTCCTTGTTGCGTTTATTTGGAGTCTCCCATCACTTTCCCTGGCTGGGAAGATCCTAGTATACCCTGTGGATGGAAGTCATTGGCTTAACATGAACATTCTTCTACAAGAGCTTCATCAGCGAGGTCATGAACTGACAGTGGTCCGTTCAGCCAACAGTTGGTATATCCCAGAAAACACCACGCACTACACAGCCATTACCATCCAAGTCAATCACCTCAACAGTTTGGAGGACCCCGAGTACATGGCATCCTTTCTGAAGAGGAATATTGACATTCAAAGAGGAAAAGGATCAATTTGGTCATTCCTAGCCCTGCAGAAAGAGGTGATTACACTATTAGAAGAGTCTCACAGGTCTACAGCTGAGATGGTGAGGGCCGTCCTGGAGGATAAAAAGCTTATAAAAACACTCAAAGAGTCCAAGTATGATTTGATGTTAACTGATCCTGGTTTTCCAGGAGGGGTCATATTGGGTGCATACTTGAGTCTACCAATGGTGTTCAACGTCCGATGGATAACAAACGCAGAAGGACACTTTGCGATTGCACCTTCACCACTTTCCTACATCCCGACTATCGGATCCAGAGTGACAGACAAAATGAGCTTTGCAAACAAACTAAAAAATCTCCTGCATTTCGGAATTGGCCAATACATAGACCGCATGCTGACAAGGCCCCTGTATCAAGGAGTTGTCAGTGAATATATAGACCCCAACACCAATGTATACGCTCTTATCCAAGGAGCAGATCTGTGGCTCATGCGAGTCGATTTTGTTTTCGAGTTTCCTCGTCCTACTATGCCCAATGTGGTCTACATTGGGGGTTTTCAATGCAAACCCTCCAAGCCTCTACCGGATGAATTAAATAAGTTCGTCGAGAGCTCTGGAGAGCATGGGGTGGTCATAATGTCTTTGGGTACTCTTCTAGGAAGTCTGGTTCCTGACATATCAGAGATTGTTGCCGCGGCTTTTGCTCGGTTGCCCCAAAAGGTAATCTGGAGGCACATTGGGGAAAAGCCATCTACATTGGGCAACAATACACTTGTAGTGGATTGGTTGCCTCAGAATGACCTCTTGGGCCACCCTAAAACTAAAGCTTTTGTCACTCATGGAGGAACGAATGGAATTTATGAGGCTATTTACCACGGAGTGCCAATGCTCGGACTGCCGCTCATCTTCGACCAGTTTGACAACATGATTCGCCTGGAAGCCAGAGGGGTGGCTCGGATGCTTGACGTCGCAACCCTAGATGAAGATATCCTAACGCAAGCTTTGATTGACATCCTGGATGAAAAACAACCATACCAGAAAAACATGCGCAAAATGTCAAGCCTACATCGTGACACGCCTCTCAAGCCAATGGACAGTGCAATCTTCTGGCTGGAGTTTGTCATGAGGCATAAGGGTGCAGCGCACTTGCGCACGGAGTCCTACAAGCTTCCTTGGTATTCTTACCACTGCTTGGATGTGCTAGCACTGATAATGAGTTTGTGTACGGCAGCAGGTCTTCTCTTGATCTTGATAAGCAGGGCTTTGTTGAATGCGTGTGTCAGGAAAATAAAAGCTAAAAAAGAGTGAAGAGACAAATTTGGAAACAATTTTTTTGTATTAGTATAATTAAATTCTTAGTTCACCCAGAAATGAAAAGTCTGTTATTTATTACTCACCGTTATGTTGTTCCAATCCCCTGAGACCTTTACTCAGGTTCGGAACACAAATTATTTTATTTTCGATGAAATCCAAGTGGTTTCTGACCCTTGATATATGGGACATTCCACAAACGTACATTTTCACTTATAAAAAATGTGACAGGACCTGACTTTTAAGCTTGTCATGCTCATAAAAATCATACAAAAACAAGCATAAAATCATACAATTCAATAATAGAACGCATCCTTGAGCACGGTCAGCTTCTCCATCAAATTATGTCACTTCGGAGTCATAGCCTTAAACGTGTATTACACGCATTGTATGTTAAATTTAATGCAAATGTAACAGGACTGACTGAAACATGGAGACAATAAATAGTAAAGAATAAAAATCTGAGAACCAAATGAAGGACATAATCCTTTACAGAACAACATCGAAATCAACCATCAGTCCATTTTAGACATTTTTGGGATGAAATACTTTTTATTCACTGTATTTGTTTTTATTTCAGAGACCGATAATGTACGTTTCTGGTAGAATGTCCCATACAGCAATGATCAAAGTCCAGAAAAGGAACCAAAACATTCCATGTGACTTCAGTGGTTCAACTGTAACTATAAAAAGTTTCAAGAACAACTTTGTTCATCAATGTTAGGACATGGTGTGCATTTACTATGGGCATTACGATGCTTGTGCTGCTGACTCTAATAGCAATAGGTCATACTGTAATAAATGCACACCCTGGCTACCTGATTCAGGAGAGAGGATCAGTCATTTTTAATTTTATTTCAGGCGATTGGAACAACATGATGACTCAATGAGTAATTAATAGCAGAATTTGTATTTTTGGGTAAACTGTCCTATTTGAAGGGTGACACTGTGGCTCAGTGGTTAGCACTGTGGCCTCACAGCAAAAAGGTCGCTGGTTCGAGTCCTGGCTGGGCCAGTTGGCATTTCTGTATGGAGTTTGCACGTTCTCCCAGTGTTGGTGTGGGTTTCCTCCGGGTCCAAAGACATGCGCTATAGGTGAATTGAATAAGCTAAATTGGCTGTAGTGTATGAGGGTTTCCCAGAACTGGGTTGCAGCTGGAAGGGCATCCGCTGTGTAAAACATATGCTGGATAAGTTGGCAGTTCATTCCACTGTGGTGACCCCTGATGAATAAAGGGACTAAGCTGAAGGAAAATTAATGAATGAATGTCCTTATTGATGGTCCTATAATAGGTCAAGGTTTGATCCAGAATGATCAATTGCTTTTTATTTAGATGACTGACTCAAAAGCTGGCAGAAGAACCAAGCAAAAGCAACCACCACAGAGGTATTATTAAACTGCCCTCTATATTCCTGTGGAAATTCAGGTTCTACAGAGCTTTTCTAATGTTTTCAGTAATACAAGTCTGGCAGGTCAAACAGAAATGTTTTAAAAGCTCCAAAGGGCCAACTTTTGGCCTAGGGGTGTCCTGAGTTTAGCTTCAACACACCTGTTGAAGTTTTTGGTATGCCTAGTAAAGCTGCGGTCACACTAGAGTTTGAGCTTGCGAAATTCTGTTGTACGTCGCTGCGAAAAGGGGCGGGATTAAACAAGATGATTAGACATTTAAAAAAGCGAGCGATTGGTTCATATTTTAAATTCCGGTCCAGAGAGGTCATGTTTTGATCCTCGTTTGGTGTCACACAGTCAAGTGATGCGATTTCGTAGGTCAGAGTTCACCAAGCTTGAACTTTGCAACGCAGCGAGTTGTGAAAACTTGTCGCACAAGCCTGCGTTTCAGGTCTGACGCAATCGCGTGCGTATGCATGAAAGTCGATGGTGAGAAAAGTCAGGTGACCGTAGCTTAAGATCTTGATTAGCAGGTACAGGTGTGTCTAATTAGAGTAAGAGCTAAAATATGCGAGACAGCAGTCCTCCCGGAGTAGGACTGGACAGCATTTGCTTAAACTTTTAGGAAATGTTAATCTATGGCATGGGTCTCCAACTAGATTCCTGGAGGGCCGCAGCTCTGCACAGTTTTGCTCCAATCCAAATCTAACACAGATGATCCAACTAATCAACTATTAAGCTGGTGTAAGTTGGCGGTGGTTGCAGCTAAACTATGCAGAGCTGCAGCCCTCCAGGAATTGAGTTTGAGACTACTGATCTATGGAAATTTTTAGGTTTATGAAAAATATGTTTGTCGGCTAATGTGTTGCTAACAGTGTTGTTGTTGTTTTTGTTTTTTAAAAAAGGAACTGCAACAGATTGTGTTTTTCAGTTTGTTTTATTGATTTGTACAGACATTGAATGAACCAGCTGTCTATTTTGCACGTAAATATTTCACTTAACACAACCACCGGCATGGTTAACAAAAATAAAATGAGTCAAAAATCAGAGTCATAATGCGACAGATGGCCGATGCTGCTGATGCTCCTACATTTTGGAATGGTGTGTTACTATATATGGTTACAATAGGTGAAATACTTGAGAGAGAGTAAAAAATAAAGTGCTCCGTCTTCATCTGTTCTACTGTGTCACTTTGAGAATACTCATCTCACCTCTCCAAAAAGTAGCAATCCCATTTCTTTCTCTATGAAAAACAAAGTATAAAAAGGGGTTAGAAATGTCTAGGTATCTCAAATCTACAGACCACAGCTCAATTTGCACTGTGTGATATTTAAGGGGACCGATGTCATATACATGCAAGATATAAAGACAAACACTTGAACACAATCAATAGAACATGTAACCTATATAATAGATACCAGTCTGTAACTTTGTTTAGTTCCATTAGGAAAACATTACAAAACGCTTTTCTTCCTTCTGTAATAATAATAATAATAATAATAATAATAGCAGTAATTGATCCACAGCTAACTTTTCTAAACATCTGTTCCACTCACCCCACAAGTCACCAGTTTTCTTTCAATATTTCAACAGTTTCATTACATCTTAACAGATGGAAGAGGAGAGAATGAATAAGAGAGAGAGATTAAGGAGAGAATGAATGTCTGGGAACAGCTTTGGTATTTTTTTTTTTTTAAAGTATAGCAAAAACATCAAGTCAGTCAAAATTACACATCTTCTTGCGATTGCAGGTTGCTCAGGTATATTAGTTTCACTTCAGTCAAGGGTTGCGCTTCAAGTTGGCACATTTTGTGTTAACTTTCAAGACATGTTGGACTTGAAAACCCTGGGAGAGACCAATCCTCAGAACACATTTGCTTGAATTTCAAATCAATACAAATGATAAATGCAGCACATCAAAACGTCTATAAAAAAAGCAGCACAAAGTTGTGTGAAAAGAAAACGCTTCAGTCACATATACTGCATTTTCCAGTCCAAAAACAGTCCAAATATTTCCTACTGTGGCTCTCAAAACTACCAAATCATATATTTCTTTTGAGACGAAATAGAAGTAGCAGCCAATTTATACCTTTAGGAATATACAAAGCCTTAATCAAACACTGCTGTCACATGCATTCCAACTTTACAAAGGCATTTCTCTGTATTATACTATTAGTGCTGCAACAAACTCTCTGCCCAGAAATCCAACCAATAGTAAACAATGAAGATTAATTTGAGAGCTACATGGTCCAAACACTGATATTAAAACAGCCTAGAGAACCCAAATGCCTCAATCATTTCAGAAAAATCCGGGCAAAGAGCACCTTTGAAGAACGTGAATTAAAACAAGAACCAATGTTACAGAGTTTTTTTTCCCAGGTAAAGTAAAAGTTACAGTGACGTGCATCAAAACAAGCTGCAACATAGCATTTCATAAACCGCTCTGAAAAAACAACTCTCCATGCTCCAGAATCTTAAGAACCTAATTGTGCAACTTTTCTCTTTAAAGCGGTCACAAATCAGAAGTGAAGTGCAATGTTGCAGTGTGCAATGAAGATTTGATGTGAAAACTCTGTGCTGGAGATTCTGCTTCATGATCAAAAGAATGAAATGCAAGTTAACATTCAGAAAAACTTGAACATAAACGATTAGACATTGACAGAACCGTTTCATAATGTGTTGAAGCAATGAGGTATTCCACAGGCCAATCAGTCAATCAAACCTTATGCAACCCATTCAATTTGTTAAACTTTGAGGCAAACGTCATTTAAAGAGAAGTCCACTAAGAGCAAATGGTTGTGCAAGAATTGATGGAATTGTATAAAATAAAAAGTAACTAATTCACACAAGCCTAAAAACAAATTAGTGTCAATTACGCAGGAATAAAGACAAAAGAAACTAAATGCCTTCTTTATCCAATACCTCCCCCTTCATCTTTTATTTCCACAACTTGAGATACTCAAAATAAAATAGAAATAACGCAACTTTCCAGAACACTTTTAACACCTCTTCCCAACCACATTTGCTAAAGATGCAAATCCCGGCCTCTTAAGGGTATCTTGTTTTTTTATGTTTCTTTGTTTGCTTTTAAGAGTCACTTGCTCTCTGTTTACATTCCTCACTCTTCTTTTCCCCCAATGTATACCTTCTTTTTAGTGTCCGAACTCTGCTCATCAGGGTCTCTCTGAACTTCCTCCACTTACCGAGTCAGTCCCACCACTAGGACAAGGGACTCTCCCTGCTCCCCGTTCCCGCACCAGCACCTCCTGCCACTAGGTTTCTCAGCAACTTCCTCCGGCCAGCCTGGTAATCTTCCTCATCCACGTTCACCAGGAGCTTAATAGCCTCATGGCCTACTGCCTGCTTCAGAGAGTCTGTGATGAAAACGCCTTTCAGGGCTTCCAAAAGGGAGCCGTTGATGTAGTCCCGCCAGAAGGCGTCCAGGTAGGTCAGCTCTGAGAACTTGATGTCACATATGATGGAGCCCAGGTCGCGGGACTTAAGGATGGTGTTGGCCTGATTAAATCGCTCAAACTGCCTCTCCAGAGCTTCCTGTTTGTTGGAAAAGACGTTGCCTTGAAGAGCAGACTCGTGCTGGCAGTATTCGGCACGCACCCTCAGTCTGATGTCTGTGAGATAAAAAACAAGGTTCAAAGCATCTTGGATTAGCACACTTGGGTTTTAAGAACATTGCTTGTCTGTGGTCAAACACTCAAATGGCACATACATGTGAAAAACTATTTGATAGTGATGCTGCTCTGTAGGGCTCCATCAGAAATCAAAATGAAGTCATGAATCAATAACTGTGCATAAAACATAATTTTCATGCACATCTTGTCAGAGAAGGATGATTCTTTGATCAGTAGTAAATCTCCTGAAGACCAGAGCATGTATGCCCACTTTAGGTCATTAATCCAGACCTGATGAGCAGCTACATCAACAACAGAACATGGCTCATATGCAGCTCTGAGATCTTAAAAAAGCTCTGAAATCATTAATATGCTTGCCTCAGGATGCGTTTGATAAGACAAAAGTTTTCTAGTGATACAACAGTGATAATGTTCCTCCCTTAGTTATTTTAAGCGTATATTGCACTTACTATACATGTAGGACTTTTATTTTGAAAACGCGAGCCTCAAATTGTTTACTGTGCGTTACTGGGCAACAACAGCACTAGATATGTTCACAACAGATCTGGTCAGCAAAATAGGTTAACATTACTCTGATGGGTTTATATTTGTCTGTGTTCAGCATATATTACGCTCTCTCTCTCTCTCTGTGTGTGTGTGTGTGTGTGTGTGTGTGTGTGTGTGTGTGTGTGTGTGTGTGTGTGTGTGTGTAAGAGTGGCATGTCAGAGCGGAGCTCATTAATATTCACGACACGAACCATATATGGTCAATCATGGGCCTTCTGATTCTAGGGGTATTTTATGGAGTATTAAACTTATAAAAATGCTTTTGAAGATTTTTTGAACTTACTGAAGCCATAAACCTTCTATGTAGGTTTCAAAGAACAATTGGACTTATTAAACATATATTATATGGCACCTTTAATAAACAGAAAAATGCACTGCTTTCACTGATTCAATTTGACTAATCATCTCATGACTACAGAAAAAAAGCTAAAAAAAACTATGACAAAGCTATAAAAAAACTTGTGTATGTTTGGCTTTCTTGAGCAGTCTAGAAGCACAGGTCAATGACACATTTTTGTTCAGAGAGACACCAAACCTGTGTAATTCCTATAATTGATGGGCTCATTTCATAGGGCCAAACTTTCTTGTTTTGCATCATAAACTTTGCAGTTGTCATGACATCCAATGCACACTGTTTTACCATTCTAACTTGAGCAGATTTGTTGTCTTACCACAGGTCTGTTTTTCTCTGCAGTCAGCAGTTATGTGAGATCTCTTCCTTTTTCTGCTCGGTAGAGGTGGGGCGGGTTTAGCACGTGGTGGGCATACCTGGGGTCCTGATGGAGGACAGCATATTAAGGGCTGGGGTCCTGGCAAACAGAACATGATAAAAATCACTACCATGATGCAGGTCTCATTTTCAGCATGCTCAAGCTTCAGACTGAATCTATCCAGTCAGAGAATATCAAACGTTTATTATAATAAGCTAGCATCTCCTAGCAATCATGCCTTTTTCTTCACATTTGAGAGCGATTTTAAAAGCTTGTAAAGACCAGAGTCATTTATTTAGTGTGCTATGTTAAGTTTTATCAGTAATCATTGAGGTGTAGGAGGCTTAGTGTAAAAAAAAACAAAAAAACATATAACAATATTTTAAAATTGCATGGCGTATTCCAGCCTTTAGTCATTCTGGGATTTCTGCCAGTCATGTTTCACATTAAAATCATTAACTATAACAATATTAATGTCCCCACCAAGGTAGGGCTCTGCAATATGATGATGTACAGTGTATATCACATAGGTAAAATAAAAATTCTGTCATTTCACTTCATGCTCTATCGTTTGTGGCATCACAAAATGCACTGTTTACATTAATACTTTATTATTTAGAATCTTACACGATGGGTGATGCGGTGGCGCAGTGAGTAGCACGATCGCCTCACAGCAAGAAGGTCACTGGTTCGAGCCTCCGCTGGGTCAGTTGGCTTTTCTGTGTGGAGTTTGCATGTTCTCCACCGTGTTAGCGTGGGTTTCCTCCGGGTGCTCCGGTTTCCCCCACAAGTTCAAAGACATGTGGTAAAGGTGAATTGGGTAAGCTAAAACTGGTCATAGTGTGTGTGTGTGATTGAGTGTGTATGGGTGTTTCCGAGTGATGGGTTACATCTGGAAGGGCATCCGCAGTGCATCATACGCATAACATACGCTGGATAAGTTGGCGGTTCATTCTGCTGTGGCAACCCCGGATTAATAAAGGGACTAAGCCGAAAAGAAAATTAATATATGAATAAATCTTACACGACACCACGGAAATGCAGGCAGAAGTGTGAATAAAAGCATTGTGAGAAAGCTTGAAAGTACAATGGTTTACAATTTGCATTTTATTTAGCATTGGTTTATGCTGGGCTTGTAATCAGTTTTTTTAAATACATTTCTACATTATTAATAAAACTTTTGCCCTGAAATTCTAAATGAAAACAGAAAAATAAATGCATATCAATGAGCTCAATTTTGTGTATATACTTAGTATACTATGTGGCCAATATATACAATTAAATTAATATTTAATTAATTGAATTATCAGAAAAGGTATTATATCATGATGCATATTGTTAACATTATTCATGATATGAGATGACTATTGGCGAGTCCTACAACAAGAGACAATATCATTCCATCTATAGGCATCTTTACACAGCAAAGGAGGCACAGAATCCAACCTGAAACTGCATGAAACCACAAAACTATGATTTTACACAGACCATTTAATGCAGCATAGTATCTTAACAATGATTTCTGAGCAGACACAGACCTGCCCTAAATCATCTGTGTAAAAATTACTTATTATAATCATGCTGAAGTTTTGCCGTCTGTCACTTTAAACGCTTGAGCTCACTAGACAAGGATAGTTTCTGATTGGTTGTCATTTTTGTTCATCAGCATAAAAAAAAAAAGTAAAAAAAAAAAAAAAAAAGTTAATCAAAATAATGTCGGTGCAGTTTTCATTATAGCTGTGGTGTGGATTTTACTTTTATATTCAAAAGTAAATCTTTATCTTTACTGTTAACTATAGCTGTAGATCTGTCTGCTATAGAATGTACTAAACACAACAACAAATAAATCACTGCAAGAGAGTCCATTTTAACCAGCGTGTTTATCAGAATTCGTAATATTAATTAAGACCCCTGCTGATGTGGGATTATTTCTATCTCTGGGCTTAAAGAACTTGTACTAATTAGCAAACATATGTAGATATAAAAATAAGTAATTTCCACAGAACTGTAAATATTTGCAAGCTTATTAATGCATACTTATTAAACTAAAGCTATATAGTATTTATTATTAGAATTTGTGGAGGTTTAGGCAAGTGGATCTTGTTCAAAGCTACATAAAGTGCCTGTGCTGAATCATGCCAAAGCAACAACCGAGTGAGTAAATGGCACTATTGATGAGAAGGACTTTACCTTAAGGTGTATTATTTGTAACATGCACTCAACCAAGGCTTTTTAATCTAATTTACGCAAGTTATTTCTTCAGGAGTACCAAACTGCATTTAAATATTAATGTTACGTCTCATTTGTGGATTAAAGGAATAGTTCAGCCAAAAATGAAAGTTCAGTCATCATTTACTCACCCTTTATTTGTTCCAAACCAGTTTGAGCTTCTTTGTGTTGAAAAACACCTGTTACCATTGACCTCCATATTTATTTTTCCTAGTATGGATATTAATGGTTTCAAGTTTGCAAAACGGTTCAATAAATCTTCTTTTGTATTCAAAAGAAGAAAAATAACTCAAACAAGGGTGTGTAAATGATGACAGATTGCTGATTTTAGGGTGAACTATGTCTTTAATGCCTCTTATGTTACATAAAAGTTTAAACCAGAACAAGTTGCCGTGAAAGTAGCGGAGCGGTTTCTTCTCAAATGCAGTGCTGTAATGGTGTTATTGCACATAATTCTAAAATTTCAAAAGATGGAGTAATTAATCTGTGAATCAGATATTACAATACTGATTACCAATTATAGAAATATGCTTAATTTTTGGGATAGCTCACCAAAAAAAATAAAAATTTTCTTTTACCATTTACTGGTTCAAAACATTTATGTATTTTTCTTTGTTCAGTTGAACACACAAAAAAAAAAGATATTCTGAAAAACATTGTACAAAAAAAGCAGCCAGTAGCTATGTTTCCATCCAAAAATGCAGATGAAATGTATGCGCAAAACGGGATTATCGCATAAAAGATGTGCGGATAAAGCAGCATTTCCATCCAACGAGTCAAAGTGAACAAAATTTTCACTTCCTGATTAACCAGTGCCAAATATCAACAGTAAAAACTGAATTTGCTGCAGTAGGAGTAGCTGCGTCAATCTTTTCTACA
The DNA here is from genome assembly GCA_903798195.1 of Danio kyathit. NCBI lineage: Eukaryota > Metazoa > Chordata > Actinopteri > Cypriniformes > Danionidae > Danio > Danio kyathit. The sequence goes on from LR812526.1 coordinate 20,872,094, forward strand.
TCTAATAAATGACTTGCGCCTCAGAAGGCAATCCTGACACGCAGTGAACGTGCGGTGGCGTTTGGAGGTGTCAGACGTGGAGCACAGACACTGTTGATTCTGGAGGTCATTATTATTATATTAGGAGTGTCAAAATTATTTGTTTCTTCGGTGCACCGCGATGCAGATGGGGACAATTCGATATCGGTTCAGTAATGGATCATAACCGGTTTTTACGCACTGACGTCGATTTATCCCAGATGCGCGATGTCGCGGTAGAATACTATGGGGAAGGAGGCGAGGGTGAGTAAATAAAACACTCCTACTACTTAAAAAGCAGATAATTGTGCACAGTGAATGTGCTGGACAGTCTTTCACTGACATGGAGGAATGGTAAAGCATGAGCCGCTATTTTACTACTAGGGAGAAATGCTGTAAAACTCCATCTCTGCCCCTATCGAATTGAACCCAATCGATGGCATAATAATTGTAACCGAACCATGAGACCAGTGTAGGTTCACACCCCTATATTATATAAAAACTCTAATGCTTAAACGGTAAGGCGTTTTAGAATGACCAAAACAACATTTCAGATGATTTACAATGTGCTCAGCCTGCTGGTTTGTCCATTCGCACACATTTTTATCATTACATGATCTCTTACAACACAATCACATGACTTTTTTAAAGCGCATACTGGAATTTGTTCAGTAAAAGTGTTTCCATCGTAGTTTATGCACATCTTTTCTTTTCAAATAAAAAGTTTATCCTACTCAGTTATGCGCATGTTTTTTTTTATGCACATTTTCTAAATGTATGCGCATCATGGCGTTTCCATCAACTGTTTTTTATGCGCATCTCCAAAATGAGCATAATAAAAATAGGTGGATGGAAACATAGCTACTGACAACAATCCTTAGTTAGAAATTAAATACTATGAAGGTCAATGGCTTTTTTTTCAACATTCTTCAGTATATCTTCTTTTGTGTTCAACAGAAGAAATTCAAACAGGTTTGAAATAAATGGAGGATGAGTAATGATGACAGATTTTTTTTTTTTGGGTGAACTATCCTTTTAGTTTTTGATAGAACCAATCATTGGTCATCATCTCTTCATCTCTAATCTCATAATCTCTAATCTTTTGCTCACATTTGGAGCACAAACCAGTGTATAATTTCAGATCCTAAATGAAGGACACACCTGTTCTTCTGTGAGGAGTTCCCTGCTGGGCATCTGCTGTTCCTCTGGGAGAAACATAACGGACTGACGTCTCCTCCAAATATTTATCCACCGGGTCTGGACACACTAGGAAATAATATCCAGAATATTACATACTCCCCTTACCAAGCAAAATAAATTGTGTGACAACTGTAGCTTCAGTGCAAACAACAATCTACTGTCATAAGCAGTGGCTAGACAGAAACTGCTGAAATGTTTTGCTATATCTGTGCAGAATAGCAAAATTACAGCACTTTTGCTTGAGAGTATTGTAACTGAAAACGTAACACATGAAACAAAAAAATAGTTTTGCATTGCAACTGATTTCGGTTATATTGGTGCACCGGGTTTCGGTATCCAACCCTAATGCACATACTGCGATACCGATGCTAAAATGATATATTGTGCAGCCCTAGTGAAAAGGGCCCATAGCTTGCTAAAAAATATCTGGCCACAGATTCTGTGTGTTCCTAGTCATAAGCTGTGCATGAGTAAAAACAATGACAAGATCTCAAACCTGTCTGTCTCTTGCGCAGCGTGACGTACGGCAGCAGGTCGTGGCGAGTGATGATGCGGAGCAGCTGAAGAACATGCCGGAAGTTCGTCTCATCACATCGCCCCTGACGCTCCAGTGCGAGCAAAAAGTCCCGTCCACTCCTTATGCCTCCTCTCTCATACTCATCAATAACGTCCACAAAAAGAAAGGACAGCACGCGCACGTCACGGTGCGTCAGCTGTGCGCCAACAATATCAAACATGCGGTGAAGAGAGTAAAGCCCATACGCGTCATCCACAGCCTCCTCTGGCCACGGCTCCACACGGCCAGACGCAGGTCTCCGAGTTGAGGAGGAATTACTGCTGGATGCTGGAGCCAGTCGGCTTAGAGAAAGAGCAAGAGAGTTACCATGAGTTGTTCCAGATGAAGACGCCGCTACCCAGCCTCTCCGAGGAGAAGAGAGCCCGGAGCGGGAGTACGAGTCTATCGGGGAACGTGAAATGTGCTGCCTGCCCTGACTGGATGAGGAGTTCTGTGGCGAGAGAAGGGCAGGGTTGGCATTCCCATGCTGCTGTGAGGTCATCACTCTTCGCTAGGCAGATGACGGGTGAGGGGGGATGGAGGAAGGCCCTGTCAGCGGTGTCAAGCAGCTCCAACTGTGTCAACACGCTCGGCCGCAACTCTCACCTCCAACTTCACTCTGCAGGACAACAGGATTTATGTTAAGGCTTTGGGTTGTTGACTCCACTGCAGGATCGTATTTTCATGTGGCATGATGAATAAAGATGACAATCAAACTAGGACAAATAATTGCATAGTCTGGGTTAATTTTACTCTGTTACTTGAGCTGACACTGATCTATTGCTCAACTATGTTTTCTAGATTTGTTGTCAGAGCTGACGTTGCTCAATCATGCAGTGATGCAAATTTAGATGTCACATTAAATTATATACAAAAATCACATCTAAAATACTGATTATATTCTGATTACATTCCTATTGTAAACAGAAATGCATGTAGATTATATATATTCTGATGGCACATAAGTTTTACAGATCTTATATTCTTTTTCTACTACACATGAAACGTTCAGATTATTTTCTAATTATACACTACTGTATAATCATATTTAATAAAAAGAGATTCATTTTGGACAAATTTTTGGTTTACTTCTATTTCAGTTCAGCCTTATATGAAGTCAAAATGTCGATAAAAACCTGTAAGCTATTTTGATAGCATCTGACACCCACACTAAAAACATTCATCACAATTATATCAGAATACAGTGCTTCCCACATATAGACTTTACTTGGGCGGACCGCCCAGGTACATTAATGACTACCCAAGTATATTTAGTCATAGATATTTACATTAGATGTCACCTACGTTGTTGTCTATTGGAAAGAAATGAGTCAATAGTGTTGCCATTTAAATACAGGGCAGCGCTACTTTGAATTGAATGTGGGACCATGGTGTAGTGGAGGACTGGTCATTGGGAGCAAGAGATACATATACATATACATATATCTATGCAAATATTTTTTTAAATTATGAAAATTATCATTTTACATCACTTTTCTACATCGATGGATACGTGATCATACGGGCATTGCCGACAAAGAGCGTGTGATGTGTGCATGGAAATGTGTTATCCTCCCACCCTGTTAAATTTGGTCTAATCCGTGTCCTGAAGCACACCCCCTCTCCTGCTTTCACTTCTAATTCTAACGGAGGGAGCGATTCGTTTGTGAATGAATCTCCGTTATGAACAACTCGTTCACTTAGCCAACAATAACACAATTTCTGGCATCGCAGCATCTTGTTGTCATATTTCATTTACACTGTTTGCTGATTTTATACAACAAAACTAGCACAAGCCTTGTATTTAATGCGAGTTGGTGCTACTTTGCCTTATGGTCAGTGCAGTAAGAGACTGTATTATCATCACTATATTAGCACAAAAGTTTGTAACATACAAAAACGTAAAAAACGAGATCTTACATATGAAATGTTCTGCCTTTGTGCTTTGTTTTCTTTGTTTGCTCGTTACTACACCCGTACACAGCGCTAAAGTCCAGCATCTTCACATTGGCTTTGTGGTTGACTAGTGCGGCTAATATGGCAGCGCTATTGACGCATGCTCAGGGTCCATATGTGATATCTAGTGTATATATCTATGATATTTAGTAACACATTTTTTTTTTACTGTTATTAACATCCTTTACATTTTTTGCATTCGCACAGTAACCAAACATTCGCGATAGATAGTAATGGAAAATCTTCTCTCGTTTACCCGCTTAGTTCTGTGTGCGCAAGACCTGTCAACACTCCCATAAACTGTCTCACATGCTCTGCAGACCCACAGAAGTGCACCTTTTTGGGACTTTAAAAAATTAGTCCGGCCTGGGTTTCTAAATCTCAAAAAATATCTGGGATTCAAATTTTGGAAGTGGCGTTAGTGAGACAAGCAGGGGACACTCAAACTGCTGTCTGTGTGAGTCCTAATGCCACAGTAAAGTGAAGGGGACACTATACTGTCAGTGGGAGCCGTCTTTTAGATGAGTTTTAACCCGACGTCCTGACTCATCCTGTGGTCATTAAAAATCCCATGGCACTTCTCGTAAAGAGTAGGGGTGTAACCCCGGTGTCCTGGCCAAATTCCCTCCATTGGCCCTTACCTATCATGGCCTCCTAATCATCACCATCCACCAAATTGGCTCCATCACCGTCTCTCCACTCCACCTATAGCTGGTGTGGGATGAGCGCACTGGCGCTGTTGTCCTGTGGCTGCCGTCGCATCATCCTAATGATTTTAAAGCGCTTTGGGTGTATGGCCATACACGATAATTGCGCTATATAAATACACATTACTTACTTACGCTTTCTAAAGCTTGTATGTGTTTTTGCATCACCTTTTTACTTGAGCGTACTTTCACTTGGCTTCGCAACTGACAGCAAGAGCAGAAAAACTTAAATCATTTTTTTTTGTTTCATCTAAACGACTCAGAAAAACTTTACTATATACTCAGAGAGGACAAAATGACTGTTCTAAACTGGCTGCAAAATATATGTACAATATTAGTAATGGTTAATCAGTTAATTAGCCTTTTTTAAATAATCTACAGGTTTTAATCTTGTAATTATGATAATTTTTAGAGATATTGTCTGTTTTTAGTTCTTTTTCTGTCATTTATTTCTCATTTGCTGATTATTTTATTAATTTGATTATGTTAATATATTTACATGGGCTATTTTATATGATGTTAACAAAGGATCAGCAGCGGAACCACGCCTCACTTTGACTCCTTAACCAATCACCTACTCCCTGAAAATTATTTAAAGCAGACCAGCCCTCTAGCACTGTTCTTCTCATTCTCTCGAACCCACCCTCCCTCCCTCTAACTCCTTGCCTCCCATTAACAATACTATAATCCTCTCTTCACTCAGGTTGAATCAGGGGGTCCAATCACTCTACCAAAATATTACAGAGACGGTACCCCCACTCTGAGTCTCTGGGCATCATCATAGGACGCCCGATAAACCTATCTACCTGTTCATTGTTTATACTCTTACTTCCTTTCCCTTTCATCCCTACAATAAAGTCTAGCTCAAAGTGTGGCGTGGTCCATGTTGGAGAAATACATTTATAAAATGTTTAGGCATTCAAGTTTGCCTTGCACTTGAAAGAAAGAGAAAAGCAGATTTTACCTGTCAGTGGGTGCACATGGCTCCTGAATAGCATAAAAGTAAAGAGAAATAGTGGATGTCTTTTTTTAACTTTAACCCTTTGAAAAGAAACATTGTATAATAAATAAAATTATTGTTAAAAATTTAATTATGTATCGTTTGTCGAATATAGTTAATTATTTATGTGATTTGGATAAATGTATTTCAATTCTGCTACAACCGCAAATATATTTCAAACCTGTGGGAAGCACTGGAATATATGATCTGTTTGGTTTTATATCATATGTATAGGCAATAAAAAGCATGTTATAACACGTCTATAACATTTTAATTGGTGTAATTAATATTTAAATTAATTATACTATATCTATACTTGTAAATAACACCTTTTATACATGTATACAATTACCTCATCTACAATTAGTGCTTCAGCTAGGGTATAACTACTCTAGAAAACAAGCATGTTTGGTCAATTGTGCCGTATTTAAACTATTAAATAACTCCAAATTAAATATTAAGGTAGAAAAACAGTGAAGTTACAACATGATTAGCTTACTAATTAACACCTACCAGGTTTAAGATGGTGACTATCAAAATAAAAGGATAATGAATCAAACATTTGACTCCATATCATGGCTTTCAAAACAGCAACAAAGTACTTTTCTACATGCATGTTTTAAACAAACTCTTAATAGAGAGACAGATGATGTAGCAGTTACAATCAGTAATCTCCTGAAATCTATCCACACAGCTGTGTTAGCCTGCTGCTTAGCATACACAAGGAGGGGCTGAAGAAGACCGTGATATTTTAAGATTATCTATAATTTCCATGTCAATATTTAACTGCGATCCCCTCGAGTGTTTTAATGCTCTTAAATATACTTAAACGTTATTTGGTATCGATATAAACTCGCTTAGCAACCGACTGCTGGCTTGCTAACGTCAACAGCGTGTAGCAACACTGAATGTACACAACTGCCTTACCTCTTCAATTTCATGAATCACCTTACAGGCACGGCGACTACAGACGTGGGCTCTGCTTAAAAGTGCGCTCCGGTCCTCATACATCTACAATAATCGTGTGTGGGGATAATTTAAACGGTTTGGTGAAGCTTGGTAATGAGCCCATTTTTTGTTCCTCTACTAAAATGTAGGTACATCCGGGACATGAGCAAGCGTGGGGCAACATCCGGGGAATGTAGGAAACAGTTCGTCTTTATTGAAAAGACAATACATTCTGCTTGTGGGTATTAAATGTGGTTTTATTGCTGTTATAAATGAATTCACAAGACAAAATACCATGAATCAAAATTGGTCTTTGTGAAGAATATAAATATTTTATTTTTATAATGTAAAGCATTACAGTACATCACACCGTTTACTTTGTGAGAAATCACCATGGTAACCACAGTTTCATCAAAATAAAATTAGCTTACTAGTTATTGTATACTATAAAAATAGATGTAAGAAGCTTTATAATCTTTGCAATTTTGTTTAATCTCCTTTTATGGCTGATATGGAGTAGAATTAGATTTTACACTCACATAAATGTCATGCCTGGGAGTTTGCCCAACCAGTCCACATGTGTTTTGTGGACTTGGAGAAGGCATTTGATCGTGACCCTTATGGCATTCTGTGCAAGGTGCTCTGGGAGTATGGGGTCAGAGGCACTTAAGGGCTGTCTAGTCTCTGTATGAACAGAGCAGCAGTAATGCAGTCGATGTATCGGTCCATTGTGGTAAAGAAGGAGCTGAGCTGAAAGGCAAAGCTCTCAATTTACTGGTCAATACGTTCCTACTCTCATCTATAGTCATGAGCTTTGAGTCATGACCGAAAGGACAAAATTTAGGATACAACCCAAGTAGCAAAGAATTCTGGCCCAGATTTGGCATATCTGGCACAGCAGGCATTCATCTGGCACTGGCATACAGCATGTGGGCCAAACATGGCCCTGGTTTGGCAGAGGTGGCACCTTCTCTAAGGCGGCACACAATACTTGGGCCAGAAGTAAAATGTAGTATTTGGCCCAGATGTTAATAATTGATATGTGGGCCATGTAAGTTTGGCCTATCTTGACCCACTTTTAAAATACATTTTTATTATTTTTAAATAAAGAAAAAAAAATTCTACCAATCAGGTCACTTCGAGGAAAAGCTCGCCTATAGCGCACCTAAAGCACAATGGTTCATGGGTTTATCAATTTTATTGTAGTTGTGACACCAACATATCTGGACCAATTTAGGCTCAGTTATGGGTATTAACTTGGCTGAGACTTGGCACAGATATGCTCCACGTTTGGCCCTTGCTGAAAGCCAGACTTGGTCCAGTCATGTAATTCACTGCGGCATGTGGGCCAAGCAAAAGCTGATTGTGTGGGTCAGAGCTGGGCCAGAGATATTTTGCTATGTGGGAAGCGGCCAAAATTAGTTTTCTTCGAAGGGTGGCAGGGCCACCCCTTATAGATATCGTGAGGAGCTCTGTCACCTGGGAGGAGCTCGGAGTAGAGCTGATAGATATACAACATGCCTGATAGATATACAATATGAAGTGGGTCTTAGACCGGAAAAGAAACACTGCATTATAATCCATTTCCCCCTGCCATGTCTTTAAAATATGACAGTTTATTTTACCCCAGTATTTTCAATGCAGTTTCTGTGCTCACCTGCTGATCCTGACGGCACTTGCAGTTACACAGTCTTTAATCTCATTTTATGCTTGAACAACTAAAAGAATGTTTAAGTCTATTTAACTTAATGTATTGTAACACTACAACATAGATGCTGTAAAGAGAATTTTTTAATAATTCAACATAATGGAAGACCATTTCAATATGGTGATGTCACAGGCCCATGAACATTTCCTGTTTGTTCATAACTGTAACAAAAAGGCAATTCAATCATAACTTAACGTTAAAGCATCTATCATAACATTATTTATGACTCTTTTTGGATTCTCAGAATGTATAGAAATTAAAAATTTAAAACAGGAAATACGTTGGGACCATTGTTTTTGTTTACATCCCTCAAAATGGTCTACCACACCTAGAGATGAGATGAGTTGAGATGTTGTATTTCAAGACTTGTTAGATTTTTGTCCTCAACTGCTCCTGTGGGTTGGACTAATTTCATACGCATCTCAACCAAAGCCTTTTGTTTTGTTTTTATTAGATTTTTTACAAGCTGTGAAATAACGAGTATATAGTTATATACTAGTATAGAGTATATAGTTGTATGGAACTGTAATGGTCAAGACCTGACTGAAACTAGCTGTGTCTTGAAAATATTTACACACCTTAGATATTCAACAACCAATTTAAGAGTTCACACTTAGCTGATAATTGATAACAAGGCATGTTTGGCTGTGCCGGGAGAGAGCCCTGAGCTCAAAAGATTCTCGAGCCTGGGACTCCCTCCCGTTTGAAGGGTGGAGAGGGGAGTTTGAGCTTAGGTAGGTCTCAAGAACTTCCCTGGTTTAGTTAGGACAGATTGGTTAGGCCTATGACAGATTATTGGTTTTGCTATGGAGGGATAAACTGCTGACTGAAAGGCATAAATAAGAGCCTGATTAAGAGCTAATTTTCTTTAATTAATTTACTTATATCGCATGTTTTTGGATTGTGGGAGGAACCCGGGGGAAACCCATGCGAGCATGAGGAGAACATGTAAACTCAACAGAGAAATGTCAGTTGGCTTAGTAAGGACTTGAACCAGTGACCTTTTTGCTGTGAGGCAACAGTGCTAACCACTGAGCCACCATGCCGCCCTATCTAGGAAAATAGAGGAGGAGTAGGGGTGGAAATGAGATTCTTCAAGACGAAGATAACTGAGGTAAGAAACTCTGGTTTTTAAAGTGTGTTAGGAATCATCTGATTGGATAATCATGTGTTAGCTAATGCGGGACCAGCCATGGTCAATCATAAGAACGTGATCCTCTCGGAATTAGTTTAGAAGTAAACTTCACTTGTCGCCAGTGGTGTAGTGGTTAGTGCATCGACACATGCACTCCCGTGCTCATGGCGACTCGAGTTCGATTCCGCCTCGTTTGATTCCTATGCTGATCCTTCCCCTCTCTCTGCTCCCCACACTTTCCTGTCAATACTCTCTACTGTCCTATCGAATAAAGGTGAAAACCCAAAAAAAAAAGCATTTAAAAAAAAAAAAATAAAATAACTTCAATTGCAACCAACAACCCTGTAATATAATAACGATTCCGCCTCGTGGTCCTATGCCGATCCTTCCCCTCTCTCTGCTCCCTACACTTTCCTGTCAATACTATCGAATAAAGGTGAAAACCCCCAAAAAAAGTGTTCTAAAAAAAAAATTAAAAATAACTTCACTTGCAACCAACAACCCTGTAATATAATAACATATAATGTATTCTGGGATAGATAATATGGCTATGTCATAACTAAAAGCCCATTTACATTTATGAATGTTTGGTTCATAGAATGTTCTGAGAAGATTAGTTTATGGTTATTAATAGAAAAACAAAGAATTGACATTAGACATTCTTATGGTTTCAAAAGAAAACTTCCCTGCAACCAAACACACACATTTACACAAACAAAAATGAGTAACTGTAGCTTATACTATGGTAAATAGGAGTGAAGATATGTGCCATATTAGTTAAAAAAGTAAACAAGGGCAGTCAGAAACAAACATCATGATTTTGCCAAGTACGCTGCGATCCTGGATTAACAGATGTTGATCCTTGAACATCATTTTTGTTGTAAAATATAATTCATACCTATTCCCTACCCCTAAACCCAATCATAACTGTAAATTATTCCCAAAATCAGAGGGGAATAATAGTTGGATAACAATCTCGTAGAAGTGCATAAACCTAACCGTATACCTAAACTTAACATAAACCGTAAACGTATCCCTTAATTGTGATTAAATGATTGGAATGTTGTTTCAGGATCAACATAGATGTTAATCCAGGAGAAATCAGGTTGGCAGTCAGAAACATTTTTTATACAATTTGATTACATTCTTACTGGAAAACACACTCCTTAGCTGGAATAAGCTGATATCTCCAATCCAAAGTGCCTAAACCCATTTAAAAGATCTACCTGGCCAGCCTGGGAGACCAAAAAAAGCAGAGATTCTGAAGAAAGTGAGAAACATTTTCTTATGTCATCAAAAAAAAAAAAAATGTAATTCTAGAAGCATTCGTGTGGTGTTGCAAAATTATTTTTGTGCCATCTCTACTTTTTCATCGAGTAAGTCAGTATGCTGGCACAAAGGCACTAAATAGTTCTGTAGCATCCACACATTCCTTATTTTTTGGTTTTCCTGGAATCTGTTAAAACAAAGCAGTCAATATAAGCAAATATGTTAGAATAATTCAAACGTTCACAACACTTTTGTTGAAATACAGTTGAAATCAGAATTATTAGCCCCCCTTTTTATTTTTTTCCTTAATTTCTGTTTAACGGAGAGCAGATTTTCTCAACACATTTCTAAACATAATAGTTTTAATAGCTCATCTCTAATAACTGATTTTTTTTATCTTTGCCATGATGACAGTAAATAATATTTTACTAGATCTTTTTCAAGACACTTCTATACAGCCTAAAGTGACATTTAAAGGCTTAACTAATTAAGAATAACTATACGATGGTTTGTTCTGTAGACTATCGGAAAAAATATATAGCTTAAAGGGGCTCATAATTTTGACCTTAAAATGGGTTTTAAAAAATTAAAAACTGCTTTCATTCTAGCCTAAATAAAACAAATAAGACTTTCTCCAGAAGAAAAAAATATTATCAGACATACAGTGAAAATGTTCTTGCTCTGTTAAAGATCATTTGGGAAATATTTAAAAAAGAAATAAAATTTTCAAAGGGGGGCTAATAATTCTGACTTGAACTGTACATGATTCATGTACATGTACATGTTTACCTGATTGCACACAGCTTTTCCAGAGCGGACAAACGTGGCAAAGTGTTCACAATTAAATGTAAGGAGTTTGTAAGTGAACTCCTTATCCACTAAGCCATCTAGTCTTCTTCTGATTTCATCTGGAGGTGAAGGCTGAATATCATGCTGGCTATTGCTCACTGAAACACGAGCTCCTTTAGGTACATTCACTTCTGACAGAAGCTGACGCCGTATCTTAGTTTCTCCCAGCAGAAGATCACCACAAACAGGGAAGACAGTCTGCAGAAATCCCCGAAATGTATTCATCACCTTATTTTCATCTGGAATGGAAACAGCTAAATTTGAGACTGTTGTAAGAGCACAAGAGAGCTGTTAACTGTAGAAGAGCGATATATGAGAAATCAAGAATAAGAAATCACTTATAAACTTAAACAAAATGATAGTTTATAATGTACTCACATATCTATTTATACATAGAAATATGATATTATATTATTATTATTATTATCATCAGGTTCATTGTCTAAATAAAGTTTATTTTTACAAACAGCCTTTACTTCTTAACTGCTTCATGAAGGAATAGTTCTACTAGAGATATCAATAGTAACCAGTTTCCAACTTTCTTCAAATTATCTTTTGTGTTCAGCTGAAAAAAAGAAAGTTATAGTGGTATGAAACAACCCGAGAGGTCAGTAAATGTAAAAAAAAAGTAGTGTTGAAGTAGTAATACAAATATCAAAGCACCAAAATCACATGGCAGCAAGTCAGTGCATTTAGACATGGTCAAGACAAGCTGCTGAAGACTAAAATGAGCATCAGAATGGGGAAGAAACTGAAAGAAATGGGGTTTCAAGTGACTGAATTCTGAATCATCTTCTCCCTGATCTCTCTCTTACACCTGCAGTTCTCCACGATGGACGTCCAGCGTTCTCTAGCCTCCGGCACCTAGACTGCAGCTCCGCACAGGAAGTTTGGCCAGAGAAGAAATGGTCATGCCCAACTGAGCCTGGTTTCTCTCAAGGTTTTTTTCCCTTTACTTTTGTCAATTGGTGAAGTTTGTTTCTCATCACTGTCGCCACTGGTTTGCATGGTTTAGGACTTGTGGAGCTGCGAATCGATGAATGTGCTCTTCAGTGTTTGGACTTTCAGCAGTGAAAATTAAACCACACTGAACTGAGCTAAACTGAACTTCAACTCTGAAAACTGGACTGACGCAGTTTCAATTTGCTAGAACTTCTATGTAAAGCTGCTTTGACACAATCTACACTGTAGAAGCACTATAGAAATAAACATGAATTGAATTGATAGACAAGCAAAGCTGCGCAAACTCACATCCAGGACCCTCACTACCAGCACTGGTGCTCCTCAGGATTCTGTTCTCTCCACACTGCTCTTCTCCATCTATACAAATAACTGCACCTCTACAGATCCTTCTGTCAAAGTTCTGAACCGTGTGAATGACACTACAGTCATCAAAGATGGACATGTGTCTGCTTACAGACAGGAGGTTTGTCTGAAGCAGTCAAAAGAGATTAATACACTCAAAATATTAGAGATGGTTGTGGACTTCAGGAAAAACCCGGCAGCAGTAGAATCAGTCAGATTCTTGGGCACCACCATGTCTCATGACTAATAATTCATTCATTCAGTTTCTTTTCGGCTTAGTCCCTTTATTAATCTGGGGTCGCCACAGTGGAATGAACCGCCAACTTATCCAGCACATGTTTTACGCAGAGGATGCCCTTCCAGCCGCAACCCAACACTGAGAAACACCCACACACTCACTATGGCCAATTTTAGCTTATTCAATTTACCTGTACCAATTTACGGAGCACCCGGAGGAAACACACGCGAACACGGGGAGAACATGCAAACTCCACAGAGAAATGCCAACTGACCCAGCTGGGGCTCAAACCAGTGACCTTTTTGCTGTGAGGCGATTGTGCTACCCACTGCACCACCGTGCTGCCCCATGCCATGACTAATAATATTGACTTTAAATTAAAAAAAAAAAAAAATCAAAACTGCTTTTATTCTAGCTGAGATAAATCAAATAAGACTTTCTCCAGAAGAAAAAAAATTATAGGAAATACTATTAAAAATGTTTGCTCTGATTTGAAAAATATTTGAAAAAGAAAAATCACAGGAGGGCTAATAATTGTAACTTCAACTGTATATGACAAATCAGGTTACCACAAATGTTTTGATGTAAGTCGATGTCAAAAGATTGATGTAAGTTGAGATGATTAGAAAAGTATGTGTATTCAAAATTGGGTATCATCACTAACGTTCACTTCATGTTCACCTCACAGCAAGAAGGTCGCTGGTTTGAGCCTCGGCTGGGACACTTGACATTTCTGTGTGGAGTTTGCATGTTCTTCCTGTGTTTGCGTGGGTTTCCTCCGGGTGCTCCGGTTTCCCCCACAAGTCCAAAGACATGCGGCACAGATGAATTGGGTATGCTAAAAAATTGTCTGTAGTGTATGTGAGTGAATGAGTGTGTATGAATGTTTCCCATGGGTTGCGGCTGGAAGAGCTGGATAAGTTGGCGGTTCATTCCGCTGTGGCGACCCCAGATTAATAAAGGGAATAAGCTGAAAATGAATGAATGAATGAACATAATCACTAAATCATGTCAGGTGACAATAACGTAACATTTCACTAAATGAAATGTTTACATTCCTCAGTTTATTGCAGTATTTATAATAAATCATGTAAACAATATGATTCCATATAAAACAATAATATTTATAGTAAAGACAAGAGTTTTTAAGTATTATATAGTCAATGAAGAAGCATTCGTCAAACTGTTGTAAATAAAGTGTAATACACTTCACTATAATGGTTTGTATATTTGTAATTTAAATATATATTTGTGGCATTTGCATATTTAAAATATAAAGAAAAAATAATTTTATTACTAATAATGCAAATAAATGCATTGTATAATAATGCAAATAAATCCAAATGTGTTTATCCAATAGATAGATAAATAAACATGCTGTACTATATAGAATAATAAATATTAGAATAAAAAAGAGTTAAATACTGAGGAAATATTCAGTTTAAAGTAAACTGAATTTAAATTAATTGTGTGAAATCTGCCTTTTTAAGCATGTGTTACAACTAACCTTCTGTCTGTTACAACTTGCACCACAGGTGGGGTAAATAGTAACATTTTTACTTCTAGCACTTTTGGCAATACTGCCTGAAACCATAGATCCGGCAGTCATACTTTCAGTGCTCATTTGTAGGAGAGGCTTGTGTGTTTCTGCTAAAAAAAATAAGGTTTGTCTAACCCTATTACCACTGTTCATTCTCTGGCCAAAATCAAAAAGTGTTACTTTGTGCCCCGCTCTCCCCTACACCAATATTTATAATATATAAAATACAGAAGTCAACATTTGAAGTGGATCACCACCTTTTGTCAGACTTGTCCAATAGCATCCATTCTTGTCCTAGGACAATTTTGAAATAAAATGAAATGAAATGAAAACATTTTTGATTCGCTTCGAATGATGACTACTATTTATATTAATGAAATATAGCAATATCAGTTACATAGATTTTATTACAACACTCAGTAGGTGTAAGTTTGTCACTAGCTATCCACTTTGTATAATAGGCAACATTACACATAGCATGATTTAGTCATTGTTGTTTGTATAATTAGTATAGTATTAGTAATATCGTATGCTACTTACCTGCAACAGCAAAGTGCACGACGTATCCATCTCCGTCGTACACGCCCCAATGTGCGTAGCCAATAGGATACGAGAACTCGATTAAATCTCCGAACTGCGCGTTGGGTATAAGGTGCTCAACCTGTGCATGACAGTTTCAACCAGTCAGGATTCCGCCCGTATGCAGCTGAAGTTACAGGTTTCACAAGTTTGACAACATGACGCCGGGATTCTGTCAGGAACTTGATTCATGTCATTTGTTGTGGCATACGTTTAAAGTGAAAATTATTGTTTAGATGATCTTAAAGCCACTTGAACATTAAACTGTAGTGGTAGGCTATATATTTGCATAATAATCTCAGCTCGTTCTAAATAGTTTTGTCGCAAAATAAATATTGTAAGTAACCTATATATCAGACATGAATCTAATGGAACCTCGTCAGTTTTAACGTGACATGCAATAATACAGATATTACTTTTAAACTTGAAATAATCAAACATCACATCAGATAATTCATCCGATAACGTAATGGCGCAAACATACCTGTTCTTTGAAGTCCATCTCTCGTGTTTTGAGTTGTTTAGAGCAGAAACTACAGGCAGGAGTTAAATTTCTCTGTCACGCACTGAAGGCGTGATCACGCGAAAGCAATCAGCAGAGTGACTTGTTTGAGAAGACTGTCTCCTTCAGTGTGAATTGTTTAGCTGCTCCACCTTCAAATCTTCTGCCACCTCTGCTAAATTATTAAATCATGCCGAATGCACTTCCTAGAATCATTTCACAAGTTAGAAAAGGTCAAAACAAGTTCACCTTTAAGACTGACTGTTTTGTGATAAACATCCACAACTAAACACTTTATTTACAGTATTACCATGATGAATGAATGACAACCAGCCGGCCAAAATGACAAACTGAGATTTCATTATTTAAAGATTAAATCAATCAAATCTACACCGTAAAAAAATGCAGGGTTCCACACAATTCATTCATGTTTTCCCAACACAAATCGATTAAGTTAACTTAACACTTTTAAAAAATTTATGTGGATTGAACAAAAAAATTAAGTTGCCCCAATGAAATCTCAAGAATTGTGTTGTTTCAGCTCATTTTAAATAAGTAGGTTGAACAAGCAAAAACATATTTTTTTGAGTGTAAGCAAATGAAGCTGTTAGACATTTCAACTCAAGTAAATTCAACTGATCAAATGTCAACTGATTAAAAAGGCACTTTTTTGTGGAGTACATATTCATTAATGTTAGCAGGGAATTACACACATCAATCATTTTGAATGCACCAGTGGTCTAACCACCTTTGTTTAAGTCTACTTTCTTCTAAATTATGTCCGTACATTTGCATCTTTGTATAGAGGGCTGCATCTCCCAGGATTGTGTTGTCAAAGAGACTAATGCCATTGTAGACCTGTAGGGCACAAGTCATCCTCCCTAACTTTGGTGATGTTGTTTGTTTGAGCGGAGTTAAACAAACTGTAAAGAACGCATGGTTCATTTTATTTGCCATAAATGATATACGCTGTAAAAATATATGTGCACTTACAGTTTTCTATATTTTGTGATTAATGTTTATTTTTCTTCCGTTTATGCTTTTGAATTGTATCATGGACCTTAATCTTTCCTTTGACGTTAAAATCTTAAAAAATTATTGACATTGTTAAAAGTTTGAAGTGATATATTGTCTGGGACTGTGTTGTAAATTATGGTAAAAAACCTGGTAATAAACTGCCAGTATACTTTTTATGTTATTTTACAGACTTTTACAGACTTAATTCTCCAGTGTCCAGCCTGATATCACGAGGAAACGTAACTATTTCATGTTTTGTTAGAAAAGTGGCTAATTTGTATGAATTCATATGATTACATTCGTATAATCATTTTTAGATCATTTTTAAAAGGAGGTGTGCCCCCAAACCCCAGCCCTAAACGCACCCCTCATTGGGGCATGAGCAAATCATACTAAAATGTACGTACTATTGAGATTGTTCAAATTAATACCAATTAGTCACTAAACTAAGATATTACAAATTGACGTGAGATTGCGTAGAATCCTCTATTTCTTATACTGTTTTAAAATAAAATGTTAGGGAAAGTCATTTTGTTAAACTGCAGTTGAAAAGAGCAGAGATCAAGGTCCCATATTGCAACTCATATAACCATAAAAAACGGGAAAAACAGTAAATAATGAAACAGGGAAGTGTTGAACCAGTAGAAATGTGTGTACTTCATATGAGACAAAGCACTGGGCACACTGGGTAGACGGTTGTTGTCGAGGTGCAGCTCTCTATGGTTAGTAAGGTAAGATAAAGCACCGTGCTCAATGTGGCGAATCTGATTGCCAAGTCCCAGCCTAAACACGAAGATGGAGGATTTCACCACTAGAGGACACCTAAAACATACTAGAAGTAATCATAATACAATCTGTTTGCATGCATGCTAGTGACACTAAATAAAGTGAGATGTGTAAAGAGTATGATTATTGTACCATGGTGCAGTTTTATTCTCTCTAGCCTTTTTTAATTTGATGGGTGCTCTGTATTAATTGTGCTAGTAAAGATGGCATCCATACTGCTGGTTACTACATCAAGGTCATTTGCGTTTGCGGGTGTTTTTCGAAATAAAGAAAGATCAAGTAAGTTATTTATGAATTCATCCTTGGTGGACGGAACGATAGTCCTACCAGGGCGGTATATTGGTGCAGATCTGCTAATTTCAGGTAAACGCCTATTATAGGTATATAGCATACAGGTATATAGCAAGATGTAGTGGTCCGTAACATCATCACTTTGTGGTATAATGTCTACATCAAAGACCTCAATTCCATAAGACAATATTAGATCTAATGTATGCTTTAAGCGATGGGTTGGACCAACAGCATTTTGTTTTATCCCAAGTGAATGTAGTAGATCCATAAAGGCGAGCCCTAGTGTATCATTGGAGTCATCTACGTGGATGTTAAAGTCTCCTACAATTAGTATTTTATCAGTTTTAACTAGTAAGTCAGAAATAAAATCAGAAAACTCTTTTAGAAAATTGACATTGGGTCCTGGGGGTCTCTATATGGTGATTATAGCGAGAGATAACATAGGTTTTTGCATAATATCCTGTAGCATAACATTAAGAGCTAATACCTCAAAGGAGTTAAACATAATTCCATTTCTCTGATTAACATTATGAATTTCACTAAAGATTGCTGCAACTCCACCACCACGACCGGTTTGACAAGCCTTATGCTTATATGCAAATCCTGGAGGAGTTGCTTCTTTTAAGCTAATGTAGTCATTTTGTTTCAGCCAGGTTTCAGTAAGACAGAGTGCATTTAGATTGTTATCTGTTATTATTTCATTTATGATACGCGTTTTAGGTGCTAGTGACCTTATGTTTAGGAGACCAAGCTTTACGAAGTTTGTATTATCATGTTTTATTGGATTTTCAGCTTTTATTCTTAATAGATTTTTTCTAGAGCGCACAGTATGTTTAACTGTTGATCTCAGACTCAGGCCGGTTATGGCCCATGTGTGGCCCTTGTCTTTAATTCAGCTATGGGCCACTTCTGGACCATCATTCTTTGCGGTACTTGGGCCGTGGGAAAAGTTATTGTGTGGCCCGGAGCTGCCACAAGTCCCAGCCTAAACACGAAGATGGAGGACCACTAGAGGACACCTAAAACATACTAGAAGTAATCATAATACAATCTGTTTGCATGCATGCTAGTGACACTAAATAAAGTGAGATGTGTAAAGTTCCTGCACCTCTGCAGCTGGGTGTACTGGCTGAGATCCACCAGCTCAATGGCTTGAATCTGATTATTGCCCAAATGAAGCTCGTGAAGACTGCTGGGAAGGTCTGACAAAAATGAGACACATTCCATATGGGTCAGAATGAGCTGCATTGTGTTCAGAAAAGAATGAGACACAGTCCATGTAGAAGAGAATTTGGTGAAACACAAATACAACTCTATTCCTTATAATTACACTATACCAGGCACAATGTAATTAAAAAATAAAATCAGTAAAAACAGTAATATTCTGGTAGCATGGTAGAGCAGTGGGTAGCACAATCGCCTCACAGCAAGAAGGTCGCTGGTTCGCGCCCTGGCTGGACGTTTCTGTGTGGAGTTTGCATGTTCTCCCCGTGTTTGAGTGGGTTTCCTCCGGGTGCGCCGGTTTCCCCCACAGTCCAAAGATATGTGGTATAGGTGAATTGAGTTGGGTAAATTGTCCGTAGTGTATAAGTGTGAGTGAGAGTGAATGGGTGTTTCCCAGTGATGGAATGACATCCACTGCGTAAAACAAATGCTGGATAAGTTGGCGGTTCATTCTGCTGTGGCGGCCCCAGATGAATAAAGGAACTAAGCCGGAAAGAAAATGAATGAATGAATGAATGACAGTAATATTGTGAAATAGTGTTATAGTTTAAAATATGGATATATATATATTCTATCTTCTTTCTATTGGTAGAAACTTTGATACTAAAATTTAAAAGGTAAGTGCACAACAAATCTCAAACTGATTTGGAACAACTTAAGGGTGCGTAAATGATGGCATTAATTTTAATTTTTGTTTTTTTTGGGTGAACTATTCCTTTAAAATGATCAAAGGACAAAGTAAAAGAAAAGTATGTAGCATGGTTTCCACAAAAATATTAAGCAGCAACTGTTTCAAACACTGATAATCATAAGAAGATTTAATGGAAAATTAAATTAAATCAACTAGTTTCTGAGACTATATGTTACCTTTGGGAACCCCGGTGAATTTGTCTTTAAAACTGAGCAGCTTAAGGTTTATAAATGCTCCTTCTTCAAAACCACTGTTCTGGATTACACCCCATCTCTGCAAAAAACAAAAAACAAAAAAACTATGTCTTATACCAAGTAATTTGTGAGTGAACATTGTCAAACAGCAGCTTTGCATAACCGCAGCATTACGTTCATGAATCATACAGGTGAATAGCACAGTCTTACCAATGACATGCGTCCCACATAGCAAACGGACTTGGCCCAAATGTGGCCTCATTATGGCACTACTGGCGTGTTGCCGGCATTGGCATGCATAATGTCAGCCGAATGTGGGCCATGCATGGCAATAATGGCACTGCATGCATGACGGCAAACTACATTTGGGCCAGTTGTGGATGGGAGGTGTGTGGCCCAGATCAATGTAGCGATTATTTACATTGTTTAGGTAACATTAGGCTGGATTATTGCTCAGTTTTTGGGGTTTTTGGTCAAAGTGTGGTGTTTATATCTTTAACTTACAGCTGAGAATCCGTACCAATAATAAACCTGTTTTGGCCCAGTTTAGGGCCAGTTGAGAGTAATAAATTGGCTGAGATTCAATTCAATTCAATTCATCTTTATTTGTATAGCGCTTATACAATGTAGATTGTGTCAAAGCAGCTTCACATGGAAGATTATAGTGAATTGAAACAGTGTCAGTTCAGTTTTCAGAGATTAAGTTCAGTTCAGTTTAGCTTAGTTCAGTGTGGGTTAATAATCACTACTGAGAGTCCAAACACTGAAGAGCAAATCCATCGATGCGCAGCTCTACAGATCCCGAACCATGCAAGCCAGTGGCGACAGCGGCGAGGAAAAAACTTCAACAATTGGCGAAAGCGAAGATTTAAAAAATCACGAGAGAAACCTGGCTCAGTTGGGCACGACCATTTCCCCTATGGCCAAACGTCTTGTGCAGAGCTGCAGTCTAGGCGCAGGAAGCTGGACCTCAGCGAAGACTCGTCTGTCCTTGGAGCATCACAGGAGTCAGTCTCATGCTCTTACTCCACGATGACCACCACAGCAGCTGCTCAGGATATGGCCTGGTCCAGAAAACCTTGGGATCATCTCGTCGCTGGTCTCGGATCACGTCAGTGGCACTGCATAGTCTGAGGGCCTCGAGATGAGTACCCCCAGGTGGAAATACAGAATAAGGAGAATAATTAGCGTAGCTGCTGTTCATAGTGTATAAAAACGAGAACCAAAATCATGTGTGGGGCACATCATGCATCATACCGCTATGTACTGCACTGAGTGTATGCTTTGCTAAAAAGATAGGTCTTTAATCTAGTTTTGAAGAGCGAGAGTGTGTCTGAGCCTCGGACATTATCAGGAAGACTATTCCAGAGTTTAGGGGCCATAAATGAGAAGGCTCGACCTCCTTTACTCGACTTTGATATTCTAGGTACTACCAGAAGCCCTGAGTTTTGAGATCGTAAAGAGCGGGTTGGGTTGTAGCGAGACAGGAGGTTGGTTAGATAAGCAGGAGCTAGATTATTTAAAGCTTTATAGGTAAGGAGTAATATTTTAAATTCAATACAAAACTTAACAGGCAGCCAGTGTAAGGAGGATAAAATTGGGGTGATATGATCATATTTTCTAGATCTGGTAAGAACTCTGGCAGCTGCATTTTGCACTAGCTGAAGTTTGTTAATAGAGGATGCTGGGTAGCCAGCAAACAGAGCATTACAGTAATCCAGCCTAGAAGTCATGAAAGCATGAACTAGCTTTTCTGCATCTGATATGGATAGCATACTTCGCAATTTAGCGATATTTCTCAGATGGAAGAAAGCAGTTTTTGTGACATGGGATATATGATTTTTGAAAGTTAAATTGCTGTCTAATATGACACCCAGATCTTTTATAGTAGAGCTAACACTAACTTTGTATCCCTCTAGTTGCAGGTCCAGTTGTGAGAACTGCTGTGTACAGGATTTAGGCCCAATAAGTAATAATTCTGTTTTGTCTGAGTTTAAGAGAAGAAAATTGTTGGTCATCCAGTCTTTAACATCTTTGATACACTCGGTTAGCTTAGACAGTTCAGACATCTCATTAGGTTTAGTTGAAATGTATAATTGAGCATCGTCTACATAGCAATGAAAGCTGATCCCGTGTTTTCTAATAATGTCCCCCAGGGGAAGCATGTATATTGTAAACAGCAAGAAGCCTAAAACTGATCCTTGAGGGACCCTGTACTTTACTGGCCTGACTTGTGAAAGCTGTCCATTAATATTCACAAATTGGTAACGGTTAGCTTGGTATGACCTAAACCATTCAAGAGCCTGTTTTTGGACACCTGTAGAATTTAACGGTCTATGAGAATATTGTGATCAATGGTGTCAAATGCGGCGCTAAGATAAAGTAGAACTAATAGTGAGATGCACCCTTGGTCAGCAGCTAAGAGTAAATTGTTGGTTATTTTTACTAATGCGGTTTCTGTACTGTGATGAGGCCTGAAGCCTGACTGAAACATATCAAAAATTTTGTTTTTCTGCAGAAAGGAGCATAATTGGGTAGAAACATCTTTTTCTATTATTTTAGACATAAACGGAAGATTTGAAATAGGTCTATAATTAGCTAAGTTGCTCGGGTCCAGTTGTGGTTTCTTAATAATAGGTTTAATAACAGCTAGCTTGTAAGGATTTGGAACATGGCCTAAAGATAACGAAGAGTTGATAACATTAAGGAGAGGTTCTCCTATAATAGGTATCAATTCTTTCAGTAATTTTGTTGGAATTGGATCTAACATACATGTAGCTGATTTAGAGCTATTTATAACTTTATCTAGCTCTTCCTGTTCTATGATTTTGAAGCATTGTAGATTATTTTGATTAATTTGAATGTTTACTGGATCTGGAGTATAAGGTGGTGCAGAAAGTTTAACATCTTCTATTTTCTGTCTAAAGTCTTCTATTTTATCACTGAAAAAATTCATGAAGTCATCACTACTGATTTGCGGTGGGACATTTTGTTCCAAAGATGATCGATTATTTGTTAGTTTAGCAATGGTGCTAAATAAAAATCTCGGATTGTTAGGATTATTTTCTATCAGTTTGCGGAGGTGCTCGGCCCTGGCAGATTTAAGAGCCCTCCTATAGCTGGACATACTGTCTTTGTACGCAATTCTAAAAACCTCTAAATTAGTTTTTTTCCATTTACGTTCCAGAGCACGGGTTGCTGTTTTGAGAGCGCGAGTATGATTATTGTACCATGGTGCAGTTTTAATCTCTCTAGCCTTTTTTAATTTGATGGGTGCCACTGTATTAAGTGTGCTAGTAAAGATGGCATCCATACTGCTGGTTACTACATCAAGGTCATTTGAGGGTGTATTTCGAAATAAAGAAAGATCAAGTAAGTTATTTATGAATTCATCTTTGGTGGATGGAACGATAGTCCTACCAGGGCGGTATATTGGTGCAGATCTGCTCATTTCAGGTAAACGCAGCTTATACAGCAAGAGGTAGTGATCCGTAACATCATCACTTTGTAGTATAATGTCTACATCAAAGACATCAATTCCATAAGACAATATTAGATCTAGTGTATGCTTTAAGCGATGGGTTGGACCAACAGCATTTTGTTTTATCCCAAGTGAATGTAGTAGATCCATAAAGGCGAGCCCTAGTGTATCATTTGAGTCATCAACGTGGATGTTAAAGTCTCCTACAATTAGAATTTTATCAGTTTTAACTAGTAAGTCAGAAACAAAATCAGAAAACTCTTTTAGAAAATTGACATAGGGTCCTGGGGGTCTATATATGGTGATGTATAGCGAGAGATAACATAGGTTTTTGCATAATATCCTGTAGCATAACATTAAGAGCTAATACCTCAAAGGAGTTAAACATAATTCCATTTCTCTGATTAACATTATGAATTTCACTAAAGATTGCTGCAACTCCACCACCACGACCGGTTTGACGAGCCTTATGCTTACATGCAAATCCTGGAGGAGTTGCTTCATTTAAGCTAATATAGTCATTTTGTTTCAGCCAGGTTTCAGTAAGACAGAGTGCATTTAGATTGTTATCTGTTATTATTTCATTTATGATACGCGTTTTAGGTGCTAGTGACCTTATGTTTAGGAGACCAAGCTTTACGAAGTTTGTATTATCATGTTTTATTGGATTTTCAGCTTTTATTCTTAATAGATTTTTTCTGGAGCGCACAGTACGTTTAATTGTTGATCTAAGATTCAGGCCGGTTATGGCCCATGTGTGGCCCTTGTCTTTAATTCAGCTATGGGCCACTTCAGGACCGTCATTCTTTGCGGTACTTGGGCCATGGGAAAAGTTATTGTGTGGCCCGGAGCTGGGCCAGAAAACATTTGCTATGTGGGGTGTTGTGAAGACCCGAGAAGCTAAATGCCGGCACTTTCTTGATGCGATTGTCATGGATCCGCAGCTCCACTAGAGATGAATACAGGTTTTTGGGCATGGTCAGAAGGTTGTGTGAAATGTATAACTTCTGCAAACGTTTCAAAGGGAGGAATGCCTTTGCAAAAACTTTGTAGATCTGGTTATATCACCAGGGCCTGAAACGGAATGAATTGCTGATTTGAGAAAAGGTGTAAAAACCAAATTCTTTTGAAAGTATCGTCATCCAAAAATTAAAATTCTGTCATCGTTTATTCACCATTCACTTGTTTCAAACATGTCTGAAGTTTTTTTAGCACAAAAGAAGATTTTGAAGAGTGGTGGAAACTGCAATTGACTTACTGTATAGTATTTTTGTGTTCTGCAGAAAAAAAAAAGAAACTCATCATTCAAGGGTGAGTAAATGATAAGGAATCAATTTGACACACATATTAACTTCTCAATTCATTCACACAATTAATAATGAAATATAATCATTAAGTCTCACATAGAGGTTGGAAAGTCCCTTAAAGTCTCCCTCCTTAATCTCTGTGATCCTATTGCTCTGCAGGTCCAACAGCAGTGTGTCTGCGGGAATATCATATGGCACATAACCTAAACCTGTTGGAGAACAGTGAACAAAGAAACAGGAAGAAAAACATTTCCCAGAATGGAGATCTAAAAATAAAATCAGTATATTTGAAATTATCTGAGCTGAATAATTGAAGAAAAAAAATCTATGTGGATCAAATGTTGTTTCAGCTTTAAATTTAACGTGGTAGACTAAATAAAACAAGATAGCTAAAACTCAACATGAAATAAAAGCTAACCTATTTACATTCTTATACATATTTATACTGTGTGTGATTTATGGGTGCAAGTAATTCCGTTATTATCTTTATAGCCTACTCTTTCATTAAAATGTAGAAACATGCTCTTGCTCTGAAATTACCTTTTTTTTCCATCTACCATCATTAAGCTCTTCAACAAAATGTAAGAAGTCAGATTTATGAAGTTTATTTCATTTCTAGATTTTGTCAGATTAACCATATTTCAAAAAGAGAAACTGTAAGTTATATAATCAAAAACAACTTGCTGCTAACCAAAATGTTGTACAAAACATCTAAAACAATTAGTATTGCAAAGATGAACCCTATATACATTCAGAGAATTATAGACAAATGTATATACACCAGATGGCGCCAGTTGCATTTGAATGAAACGAGATTGTTTTCCGCCGTGTCTATGGTCCTCAAACATTCATTCATTCATTTTTCTTCGGCTTAGTCCATTTATTTATCAGGTGTCGCCACAGCGGAATGAACCACCAACTTATCCAGCACATGTTTTATGCAGCGAATCCCCTTCCAGCCACATTATCTACCCGCAATCTTGTTCGAATTTAGAATATTTAATCTTAAATAATTAAATAAATAAAATAAAAAAATCAAAGATGCACAACGTACATCACAGACATCTGCATTTGATTCCACGGGCTACAATTAAATGTCCTGAAGAAAAATGCTTATTCTTTTAATGTTAATGTTGTATGAGATTATGCTTGTTTAAAATGCATAAAATTATTTGTATTGGTTTACAAAAGCACGTCATGTTCACAGAAGCTTCAATTAAATTCAAATAGTGTACAACTGAAACCAATACACACACTGTAAAACCCAACAGTCAACTTTATCAAATTAAATGAGTTTTGAACTCAGTATTGAAGGCAATTAGTTATTAAATACCTTATTACTTCAACTCAAATGAAGTAAGTTCACTGTACTCAAATAGATTAGTTTTTAAAACTCAAATGATTTGTAGCAATCTGTTTCCTCAAACGGTTTGAGTTGCCTTAACTTGTTGAGTTTACAGTACTCAATAGGTTTGAGTTTTCTTCATTTATTGGGATTTACTGTGGTCAAATTGCTTCGTTTACTACAAATGGATTAAGTTCACAGTACTCATTAAGATTGGTTTTTTAACTCGCATGGTTTGTAGCAATCGGTTTCCTCAAACGGTTTGAGTTACCTTAACTTATTGAGTTTTGCATTACTCAGTTGGTTTGAGTTCTCTTCATTTATTGGGTTTTACTGTGCTCAAATTGCTTCGTTTACTCAAATGGATTAAGTTCACAGTGCTCATTAGGATTAGTTTTTGAACTTGAATGGTTTGTTGCAATCGGTTTCCTCAAACGGTTTGAGTTACCTTAACTTATTGGGTTTTGCATTACTCAGTTGGTTTGAGTTCTCTTCATTTATTGGGTTTTACTGTGCTCAAATTGCTCCATTTACTCAAATGGATTAAGTTCACAGCACTCATTGGGTTAGTTTTTGAACTTGAATGGTTTGTTGCAATCGGTTTCCTCAAATGGTTTGAGTTACCTTAACTTATTGGGTTTTACAGTGAGGCTATCTTTTTACACACAAATATAAGTACTGTAGTGTATAAGGTGGAAAATATTAGTAAAGATATGTGCCATGTCAGTTTAAAAAGTAAAAAAGGACAGTCAGAAAAAAACTATTCTTCATACAATTTGATTACATTCTTTCTGGAAATAAAAAAAAATTGTTTAGCTGGTATAAACTCTCCAAAGTGCCTAAAATCAGCAAAAAGATCCAACTGGCCAAAATACAAGCAGAGATACTGAAGACATCTTGTGTCATCAAAGAAGAAAAAAACAAAGCAATTCTGGAAAAATATGTGTGTAGGAAAATATCCATAATAAAACACAAAATTATTTTTGTGCTAATCTCTACTTTGGCATTCAGTAGGTCAGCATGCTGGCACAAAGAGACTAAATAGCTGTGCAGCATCCACACATTCATTGTCTTTTTCTTTTCCTGGAATCTGTTAAAACAAAGCAGTCAATATAAGCATGTTAGAATAATTCAAACATTCACAACACTTTTGTTGAAATACATGATTCATGATTTTACCTGATTGCACACAGCTTTTCCAGAGCGGACAAACGTGGCAAAGTGTTCACAATTAAATGTAAGGAGTTTGTAAGTGAACTCCTTATCCACTAAGCCATCTAGTCTTCTTCTGATTTCATCTGGAGGTGAAGGCTGAATATCATGCTGGCTATTGCTCACTGAAACACGAGCTCCTTTAGGTACGTTCACGTCTGACAGGAGCTGACGCCGTATCTTAGTTTCTCCCAGCAAAAGATCACCACAAGCAGGAAAGATGGTTTGCAGAAATCCCCGAAATCTACTCATCACCTTACTTTCATCTGGAATGGAAAAAATCTAATTTGAAAACATTCTAAAGTGACACATAACCATACAGTTTATAGCAGGGGTGCTCAACCATATTCCTGGCGATCGACCTTCCTGCAGTTTTCAGTTGCAGCCCTTATCAAACACACCTGCCTGTAATTATCAAGTGCTCCTCACGTTCTAAATAATTGGTTCAGGTGTGTTTGATCAGGGTTGGAGCTGAAATCAGCTGGAAGGTCGATCGCCAGGAACAGGGTTGAGCACCCCTGGTTTATAGAGTACTCACACATCCTTTTATACACATTCATATATTATTAGTAGTGGTATTAAATTCATTGAGGTCGCTGGTTCGAGCCTTGGCTGTGTGGAGTTTGCATGTTCTCCCTGCGTTCTCGTGGGTTTCCTCCGGGTGCTGCGGTTTTCCCCACAGTTCAAAGACATGTGGTACAGGTGAATTGGATAAGCTAAATTGTCCTTAGTGTATGAGTGTGAATGAGTGTGTGTGGATGTTTCCCAGAGATGGGTTGCGGCTGGAAGGGCATCCGCTGCGTAAAAACGTACTGGATAAGTTGGCGGTTCGTTCCGCTGTGGCGACGCCGGTTTATTAAAGGGACTAAGCTGAAAAGAAAATGATTGAATTAATTAATTAAATTCATTGCCTAAATTAAGTGTCACAGTAGGTCACATCATGTGCCGTTTAAATATATAATATAAATCTTTATAAATAGCCATTTTACTCCTTCAGCTGCTTGTTAAAGGGATAATTTACCCCACATGAAAACCAGTCTGATCTCACGAGGAAACGTAAGTATTTTACGTTTTGTCAGTTTAGTGGCTAATTCATACGAATTCGTAGGCCTACGAGTTCAGTCGTACGAAAATGTACGATTTTAAAAAGGAGGCATGGCACCTAACCCCACCCCTAACCGTCATTGGGTGATGAGCAAATCGTACTAATTTGTATGAATTAGATCGTACAAATTTATACGAATTAGCCACTAAATCAAAAAGTTACGAATTGCCATGAGATTGAGTTGTGAAAACACATTTGGCCAACATTTAAACACCCTTCACTTGACAACCTGTTTGACTTTCTTCTGTTGAACATTCATTCATTCATTCTTTTTCCACTGACTTAGTCCCTTATTTATCAGGGGTCGCCATATCTCAACGAACCAAAAACTATTCCAGCATATTTTTTACACAGCGGATGCCCTTCCAGCCAACACCTATACACTCTCGCATTCACAAACTCATACACTTCGGTCATTTTCATCATTCATTCATTTTCTTTTTGGCTTAGTCCCTTTATTAATCCAGGGTAAGTTAAACCGCCAACTTATCCAGCATATGTTTTACGCAGCGGATGCCCTTCCAGCTGCAACCCATCTCTGGGAAACATTCATACACACTCAAACTCACTCATACACTACAGACAATTCTAGCTTACCCAATTCACCTGTACTGCATGTCTTTGGACTGTGGGGGAAACCGGAGCACCCGGAGGAAACCCACGCGGGGAGAACATGCAAACTCCACACAGAAACGCCAACTGACCCAACCGAGGCTTGAACCAGCAATCTTTTTGCTGTTTTACAGTGTGCATTTAGATCCACCCCATATGTGGCTTACTCCCTGATAAAACACAGACACTATCAGACTCTGACTGAGATCCGGCTTGGTCTTAGGGCCAAACCTTGTGCATGCACTAAAGACAGATAGACAAATAGTCTTCATCAGGGTGACAACATGAGGGCAGGATCAAAGATACACAGGTGGATCCTTTGCGGAAGTATTTTATTGACTAAATGTGACGCATGTTGTCCATTTTCCTCCCCATCACATATGTGTCAATATACAGCAAATTCAAACACATATTCATGTGAATATTGTGATGAAGACTCAGGAGGCTGGGGATCCATTTGCAGCTTTATTAACAGACGGCAGCAGATACAAGGTAGGAAACGACAGGCTGGAGTCGGTAGTCAGAGAACAGGCTAAGGTCGGGGCTGGCAGCTAACAGACGGAGTCAGAAGGGCAGGCTAGGTGTAAAGGCAGGCGGCAGACAAGCAGAGGTCGTGATCAGGTAGAGATAGACACGGGAAAAGCAAACCAGGATAAACGCTTAGAAATGTTCGCAGAGCAAAACAAGACTTCGCATAGACTGAAGGGTAAAGAGAGTATATATAGTGTGTGTGTGATGGGTATCAGCTGTGCTGAAATCAGTTCCTCGTGAATGGGCTGATGGGTAATGTATTTCGTATTTGTATCAGTACTCGGGTGAGTGTTTCCTCTGGTGGTAAGGATAGGGCGGCGCGAGTGTCACACTCATAACAAATATTAAGAAAAATTTACTTTTGCAGTTATTATACATGTGGGTTATTTTAATAATTACTTTAATTTTGATTTATCATATTTTTCAGCACAAAAAATGCAGTTGTTAATAACAGTGAATAATTTATTGTTAACAATAATAAGTTAAAGAAAATACAGACAAGACTGGTGATTTGTGGAGGTATAAAACTATTACAATATAATCTATTTTCTCTAGTATTCAAAAATCTTGACATGCAAGCAAATTCAGTGGTGTACAGTGGTGTTGCTCCCTCGGTTAAAATTAAAGTGGAACGCACTGGCAGTGGGAAACATGGGTAAATGCTTAGGGGAGTTCACGAGTGTGGAACAGAGCCAAGCTGCCATTGTTCAAACTGAGCATCAGAATAGGGAGGAAAGGTGTTTAAGCATTGTACAAAATCAAAACTGGAACTAATATATTTTTCATGTATTTTATTAATAGTTTTTAAAATTACATCATAGCTTAATAGTTTGATTTTATCTCCTACCAGAAACATTTTAATCATTAAACGATTATAATGTTTGTGTATCAAAGATTATTTTATAGATTTTCCTTTTATTTATTTGTGTGAAAAATACTCATGTATTTATGTAGTTTACTTTGATGTGGTTTGTAATTTCTTCAGCATTTGTTCAGTTCTAGCTAAACTATCAGCCAAGTGATTAGCCAATCATTGCATCATTCATGTACTAATTGACACTGATTAATAAATGCTGGTATTCAGGTACACTAGATTGAAAGATCTTGGAGCTGTTTGTAAGGTGTGTGTGTGTGTGTGTGTGTGTGTGTGTGTGTGTATATAAATAAATAACTATATATATATATATATATATATTTACATAAGACATTTAAGTTTGTTACTTTATTTTATTTGAAATTTTGTGTTTTGACTTGTTTGTATTTTGGTTTCTTTAGAAGCATAAATTGTTTAGGACTACACTGTACCTCACAATCTCATTGTGCTCTGGGGCATATACAGTAGGTGGTGAAGTGGACATATTCTCAAAATGACTCGCTCAAAATGACAGTGGAATGCACTTTTTTAAATGATGGTGGGGATTTCCCCTGAAAGGAAGTGCTCAGGAAAGTTGAAGGGTGAGTAAAAGTTCGGTGGAGTGCAACCAAGATGCTATATCTCAAACTGAGCCTCAGAATGGGGAAGAGAGGTGTTAATTGACTTCCTTATTGCACAACATCAAACTGGAATTTATAAATGACAGCAGATCGAGCTAATATCTTTCATAATTAATTAATTAGTTTTTCATGCCAGGAACATTTCCACCATTTAACAATTATAATGTTTGTTTTTCAGAATTTATTTGTATGAAATAATGGAGAGGCGACACAGTGGCTCAGTGGTTAGCACTATCACCTCACAGCAAGTAGGGCGCTGGTTCGAGTCCCGGTAGGGCCAGTTGGCATTTCTGTGTGGAGCATGTTCTCCACGTGTTCACGTGGGTTTCCAACATTCTTAGCTATAAAAATATGTTAACATTTAATATTGTCATAGACATTTTGTAACAACATGCTCATCAGTTGGGGAAAGTTGTGACTACATGCCTATTATCTGTCCTCCTTCTATATCATAATTGTCTCCATCATCCTGTCTCCTCTCCTCCACCAATCAGCTGGTGTGTGCAGAATGGCTGCGGTTGGATGCTGCACACTGGTGGGGGTTGAGGATATCCCCCCTCCCCAATTCCCCAATTAATTATTAACTTACCGGCAACAGCAAAGTGTACGACGTATCCATCTCCCTCGTACACGCCCCAGTGTGAGTAGCCAATAGGATATGAGAACTCGATTAAATCTCCGAGCTGCGCACTGGATATAACGTTTTCAACCTGTGCATGACAGTTTCAACCAGTCAGGATATTTTGCCTGTATGCAGCTGTTGTTACTTCACAAGTTTGACAACATGACAGCAGGATTCTTTCAGAAGCTTGATTCTTAAAATTATCCATAGTGACATTAGTTAAAGTGAAACTAATTAGAGAATAATTTTAGCTCTCCTGTTGTCTTAGAATTCAGTAGCTTATACCGTTTGCCCCTGTGGTCAAAAATGTCCCACCTTAACTAAAAAGCTATAAAAAGCGGTTTAGTTAAGTCCTCAAATCTATTTTGCATGAAGAAACCTTATCTTCCTCACAAACTCTGTGAATGTCTAGACTTTTTCCTCATCGGTGGAGTATTTCATCATTGAGGGCAACTTTCGCTTTTGATGAAATAAAGGGTTTATTTTCTAATGGTAAAAGTACCTATATTTATAAGTTAAAGAAGCAGATTATTATTGTGTATGTTTAAGGGGGATGTTGGAGTGTGAATGTGTGTGCCAGAAAATAGGGGTGAAAAAAATGTTTTTACACAGGTCAGTTTGACCTGAAGGATAAACGTTGTATCCTAAATGTGTACAGCCTTCATGAAAATATTTTTTTCTAATGTGGGGTGATTGTAGAAAAATTACTAAACTTCCAAATATAATACATTGTTCAGGGTTTTTTTTAAAATGTAAAATGATGCACCGGTCATAGGTCAACATAAGATATACTAGGAGAGATATTTTAATGTTTAACTTCAACATAAAACTTGAGTTGTACTAAAGTTGCATAAAAGTCCTAAGCCATCCGAAATAGTTTTGTTGCTTAATAAATAATATTCAGAAAAATATTGCAAGTATATTCTAAATAAAGAATATAATGGATCCTTGTGAATCTTAATGTGACATAAAAATACAGATATTACAGTTTTCTAAACTTGAATTTGAAATATTCAAACCACACATCAGATAATTCAGTAAACGTGCAATCTTACCTGTTCCTGGTAGTCCATCTCTCCTGTTTAAGTCGTTAAGAGCAGAAACTGCATGCAAAAGGAATTAAGTTTCTCTGCCAAGCCTTTAAAATGTGGCCACACGAAAACAATCAGCAGAATGACTTGTTTGAGAAAACTGTCTTCCTCCAGTCTAAATTGTTTACTCCACCTTTTTATGTACTGCTACTTCTGCATATTTAATAATGCCACAGAATGCACGTCTTAGGATCATTTCACAACATTTAAATTAGAAGAAAATAAGGTCACCGTTAAGACTGGCTGTTTTGTGATCCACGTAATAAATCCACTTTATTACAGTATTACAATGATGAATGAGCGACAATCAGCCAGCCAGAATGACAAACTGAGAATTTATCTCATTATTTAAAGACGCAATCAATCGAAACTAAGCAAATGAAGCTGTTAGATATTTCAACTCAACTAAACTGGTCAAAAAAGGCACTTTTTGTGGAGTACATATTCATTAATGTTAGCAGGGAATTACACACATCAATAGTTTTGCATACACCAGTGGTTATCCAACCACCTTTGTTTAAATGGAGTCCACGTTTCTTCTGAATTATGCCTCCGTACATCTTATTCATCTTCTTTGCTCAAATATCTTGAAGGTTTACACAAAT
Organism: Danio kyathit; assembly: GCA_903798195.1. Classification (NCBI taxonomy): domain Eukaryota; kingdom Metazoa; phylum Chordata; class Actinopteri; order Cypriniformes; family Danionidae; genus Danio; species Danio kyathit. The sequence goes on from LR812526.1 coordinate 20,905,212, forward strand.
TATGGGCTCATTTTTGTCTTGTTCTCCTCTTGGATTGGTTTTGTTAGTGGTTTATTTCTTGTGGTTGCCAAACTGTACGGCCATCTGGTCACTGACACAGCGGAACGTAGAGGGCTGCACCTCCCAGTACCTGATTGGGTTGTCAAACAGACTGATGCCATTGTAGAAGACCTTCTTCAGCCCGAATCCTGTAGAGCAGAAGTCATCCTCCCCAACATTGGTGATGTTGTTTGAATGGAGGTAAACAACCTGTAAAGAAAGCACAGTTCAGTTTATTTACCATACAATAAATAAACTGTAAAATTATCCATAATTTCTGAACTTTTAAAAAGAATATTGAACAATGTCCCCTAATAGCATTATTTGGACACAACCCTACATACACTAACAGGCCACTTTATTAGGTACACCTGTCCAACTGCTCGTTAACGCAGATTTCTAATCAGCCAACTACATGGCAGCAACTCAATGCATTTAGGCATGTAGACATGGTCAAGACGATCTGCTGCAGTTCAAACTGAGCATCAGAATGAGGAAGAAAGATGATTTAAGTGACTTTAAAAGTGGTATGGTTGTTGCCAGACAGGCAGTTCTGAGTATTTCAGAAACTGCAGATCTACTGGGATTTTCACGCACAACCATCTCTAGGGTTTACAGAAAATGGTCCAAAAAAAGTGAAAATATCCAGTGAGCAACAGTTCTGTGAGCGCAAATGACTTGTTGATACCAGAGGTCAGAGGAGAATGGCCAGACTGGTTTGAGCTGATAGGAAGGCAACAGTAACTCAAATAACCCTCGTTACGACTGAGGTATGCAGAAGAGCATCTCTGAACGCACAACATGTCCAACCTTGAGGCAGATGGGCTACAGCAGCAGAAGACCACACCGGGTGCCACTCCTGTCAGCTAAGAACAGGAAACTGAGGCTACAATTCACACAAGTTCACCAAAAAAAAAAACCTTGCCTGGTCCACCCCGCCTTGTATCAATGGTTCAAGCTGGTGGTGGTGGTGTAATGGTGTGGGGGATATTTTCCTGGCACACTTTTGGACCCATTAGTACCAATTGAACATTATGTCAACGCCACAGCCTACCTGAGTATTGTTGCTGACCTTGTCCATCCCTTTATGACCACAGTGTACCCATCTTCTGATGGCTACTTCCAGCAGAATGACGCGCCATGTCATAAAGCGCGAATCATCTCAGACTGGTTTCTTGAACATGACAAAGAGTTCACTGTACTCAAATGGCCTCCACATTCACCAGATCTCAATCCAATAGAGCATCTTTGGGATGTGGTGGAACGGGAGATTTGCATCATGGATGTGCAGCCGACAAGTCTGCAGCAACTGTGTGATGCTATCATGATATGCCACAAAGGATTAAGGCAGTTCTGAAGGCAAAAGGGGGTCCAACCCGGTACTACTAAGGTATACCTAATAAAGTGAGTGAGTATCTTCACAATCAAATGCACATGCCTTCTGTTTAATAATTGCTGCAAGGCTTATAACACTGAACACAGAGAAAATATTCATGTTTATACGCTAAAGGTTCTTGCTTGATTTAGATTAGTTTCTTTTTCTTTTTTATTGCTGTACCACTGGCATATTACATTATTATACATATTTAATATAATAATATTATATATTATTATTCATTCATGCATTCATTCTCTTTTCGGCTTAGTCCCTTTATTAATCAGGGTTCGCCACAGCGGAATAAACTATCAACTTATCCAGGATATGTTTTACGCAGTGGATACCCTTCCAGCTGCAACCCATCACTGGGAAACACCCATACACTCTCATTCATTCACACACATACACTAAGGACAATTTTAGCTTACCCAATTCACCTATAGTGCAACTGACCCAGCTGAGGCTCAAACCAGCGATCTTCTTGCTGTGAGGCGACAGCGCTACCCACTGCACCGTCTCGTATTATTATTATACTTTTATATTATTATATTATTATATTTCATGCTAGAAGTTTTCATTGTACTATGTTTGATTCAGTAAGAAAATGTCAACTAATTTTGCGTTCTGCTGACAGATTGGAGTAATTAATGTCTTACTGATTCTTAATATTTGAAGGGGACCTATATTATGCCCCTTTTTACAAGATTTTAAATAAGCCTTTGATGTCTCTAGAGTGTGTATGTGAAGTTTCAGCTCAAAATACCACACAAATAATTTTAACTGGAACTGTTCTATTTAGGGCGTTTCTGTGTGGAGTTTGCATGTTCTCCCCGTGTTCGCGTGGGTTTGCTCCGGGTGCTCTCGTTTCCCCCACAGTCCAAAGACATGCGCTATAGGTGAATTGAATAAACCAAATTGGCTGTAGTGTATGAGTGTGAATGTGAGTGTATGGGTATTACCCAGTACTGGGTTGCAGCTGGAAGGGCATCCGCTGCGTAAAAAATATGCTAGATTAGTTGGCAGTTCATTCCGCTGTGGCGACCCCTGATTAAAAAAGGGACTAAGTCAAAGGAAAATGAATGAATGTTCTATTTAGGCTTTGTGCCATTTTGGTGACTGTTGCTTTAAATTTAAATGAGCTACAAATGCCTGTGGATCAGCATAGCGGCAGATTTAAAACGGACTATGATTACCTCTGTGAAAAAACTAATTTGTTCATCCTAAAACTAAACATTTAATGCCTCTTAGTCGTTGATAATATTTTCGGAAGGTACGATTAAACCTAATGGTGGATGGCTGCTTCTCATTCAGGGCTCTCTATGCTAATGAGGGAGAGATGTCTGAGGTAATCCACAAAGGAGTAATCTATAAAAAAGGCAAGGATAAGTGCAGGCAGCAAAGAATTACAAAAACGAGGAGCAGTGCAGGATTGAAAACACTGGCAGACAAAACAAGGAATGAGGAACCAGGAACAAGGAACATAATGTACATAACATGGATGACTTTTCACAGATGTATGTGGCAGTGTGTGTGTGTGTGTGTCTGTGTGTGTGTGTGTGTGTGTGTGTGTGGTGTGTGTGTGTGTGTGTGTGTGTGTGTGTGTGTGTGTGTGTGTGTGTGTGTGTGTGTGTGTGTGTGTGTGTGTGTGTGTGTTTGTGTAAAATAGTGTCTGTAATGTGCAGGATGATTGACCCAATGGATGATAGGGTATGTAAGTAAGTCAACTCAATTCAGTTGTATTTGTATAGTGCTTTTCACAATAATTATCATTCCAACGCAGCTTTATAGTTTGGACAGTATATTAAATAGTTAACCTGCAGTTATACAGTTTATAGTGTCCAACATGTTTGATGTCTATGGGTTAGGAGTGTTACAGTACACAGATTTACATTTCCATATCGCTACAGTACAAAGGGAATAAGAACAAATGCTTTTCAGTTTATTTTGAAGAGGCAGAAGAGTTTTATCACAATCAGATACAGAACTGACTTGTGATAAAAAAGTACAAAATAAATAGATTAATTACAATAAAAAATTTAAACTACACTGTAAAAAATCTGACCTTAAATTCACAGTAAATTACTGGCTAATAATTGCATTATTTTCACAGTAAATTAATGTATGTAAATTCACAGTAAATTATTGCGAGGTAGTTCACAGTAATTTACTGTGATTTTGTTACATTAAATTATTGCGAAATTACAGCCATATAGTGTAAGTTTACAGTAGATAGGAAAGTCTATTACTGTGATTTCACAGTATTATCTTGTAGAATTAACTATATTTTACTGTGAAGGTACAATACGATTACTGTGATTTAGCAGTAAGTTGCAGTTGAAATACTTGATTTAACAGTAAAGTTACATTTATATCCTGAGAAAACTCACATAATATTATGAATATTGCTTTTAATATGTCATGAAATTAAGTTTTACAGGTTTTCATGCGAGAATGTAGTTCTTCAAAACTCAAATCTGTGGTTTGTTTATAAAGATTGTGTGTAATTTTAAGTGTGCTAAGATCTCTGACCTCCAGGGGTGACGGCGCTAAGTACTCATGTATACGGCGAGAGGCGCTTTCTTCAGGCTAGACATTGTGATATTGCCCCTGTCTTCGATGGCTCTGTAATTACTGCGTCAGGAAATTAAGTTTTAATCGTTTTTCATGCGAGAATGTAGTTGTTTTAAACTCTAATCTGTGGTTTATTTATAAAGATGTGCGTATTTTAAAATGTTATGTTTTTTAATTTTGAGATTAGTGACCTCCAGGTGATGATGGGTGCCCAATACTCATGAATCCGTCTGGCATTTACCCTGACATTGAAATAATTTTGGGTGTTTAACAGTCTTTGGTTTCATTAATTAATTACTTTTTGTTCCAGTTTACGTTCATTAAATATTTAATATTTCCAAGTTAACCTTATAAAAGTAAATAAAGGTGCAGTACAACCAAAAAGATGTTGGTAACCAAATTGTTTTTGAGTTTGCAATAACATTCTGTTATTTCTAAATATCCAAAAAGTGACAATACTGGCATAAAAGTTCATTTGTATTAGTTTCTATGTTGAATGAAATAAAAAAAAGTTAGAATTTCTATAACTAACGTGCAAATAATGTAGCCCTTTTCACAGTAATTTGCTGTAAACATGCTACCTGCCTTAATTTCACAATAAAATTATGAATACAACATATTACTGTGAATTTTTACAATTAAATACTGTGAAACGATACTAATGTAATTTACTGTGAAAAATTACAGTAACTTGTGAAAATCTGGAAAAGTTTTACAGTGTACGTATTAAACTTCCAAGGGTTGAGCTCAAGCTTCTCCTAACAACAGGAAATGAGAAATTGTGCATAAATTCAGTAAGCTACTAAACTGAAATCTGCAGCTCTGCACAAGACGTTTGGCCATAGGAGAAATGGTCATGCCCAACTGAGCCTGGTTTCTCTCGAGGTTTTTTAAATTCTTCACTTTCGCCAATTGGTGAAGTTTTTTCCTCGCCGAGCTGCGCATAAAAATAGGTGGATGGAAACATAGTTAATATGTCAAGATACAACAAATTCAGATTTACACGCAGTGGTGCTCATTAATGTCAGTCTCACAGCAGTGGACCAATCAGAAGATCTTGAAATTGGCATGACAATGGCAACATGGCATAGGCGGAAAGGATTTCTGAGCGCTGCATCTCGCATTTTCAGATGCAAAGATGCGCTCTTTGTGAATGTTGGCTAAGCTCTTGCACTGCTGTGGTATTTTCTGCCCAATTCCAGTGATTGGCACATCTGGACTGACTGTATTCATTGTGGGAGTGCATGAACTGAATCGTCACCACCATACCATGATGATTCTGAATGAATTCAAATACCGTTACACATGTGTAAAATACATGTTCAATAAAGTGTATTTGTGTACTTGTTTGTACTGATCTTGAAGTTTATTATTTATGTATCTAGTTTATTTATTTATATATCACATTTTTACAACACAGCATTGCCCAAAGTGCTGAACACAATCAAAATAAATCAATGACAAAAACACTTAACTAAAACATTACAACAAACCCCTCAAGGCTCAAAAGCTAAAAAAAAAAGATGCAATTATAGAGGTAGAAGCTTATTCCAGCACTTTAGAGCAATAACAGTTATGTTAAGCGGCTTTAACACAATCTACATTGTAAAAGCGCTATATAAATAAACATGAATTTAATTGAAAGCCTGAAACACTGAGTCCTTGGTATAGCAAAGACTGATCTGATGAACTTAATAAACTACTGGATCTGTATACATGTAGGAGACCTGATAAATAAGGAGGTTTCCAGGCCATTTAAGGATTTATAAACAAAAACTAATAACTTAAAATCAATCTGGAACCTGACAGGCAACCAGCCCAGTGAAGATAAAACTGGAGATAAATGTCCAGCTTACGAGATCCTGATCGAAGCCTCGCAGCCACATTTAGCAATAACTGCAATCTATTCAGGTCATTTTGGCTGACACCCACGTACAAAGAGTTGCAATAGTCAAGAATCTCCGGAATAAAAGCATGAATCACCGTCTCAAAATCATTAAAGAGAGAAACAATTTTACTTTTGCCACAAGTCGTAAATGGAAAAAATGGATTTAACATCAATACTTTTCTGTTTATTTATCAGAAATTTTAGATCACCATCACAATGAACCCCTAGGTTTCTGATAACAGGTCTGTGATAAGTGAACAGCTCACCTTACCGTCTTTTGGACGAGATGTTAAACTGAGGTCCTGACATTAAAAATCCCAAGGCACTTCTCTTAAAAGAGTTAGGGTCCTGGCCAAATTCCCTCCCTCGGCTCTTACCATCATTGCCTCCCAATCAACCCCATTCACTGAATTGGGTGTATCACAAAGATAAGCTCAAAAAGATCAACAGAAGAGCTATAAAATCTACAAGACCACCAGGGAAAAATAGATGAGTTGAAATCTAAAAATGCCAACGCCTATAGTTCCTATAGTGAAAATGTGCACCTATAGTTGTGGTGGGCCCTTGTATATGCTGTGTCAAATTAAAAGAGTTAATAAGATTCAAAAAATCCTTTGCTAGATTATCAATTGGGCAGCAGACGTGAATATTAAAATCACACAAAATTAAAATGTTATCATATCTGGGTAAAAGGCTGTTCATCAAGTCACCAAATTGTTTAATATAAAATCTTTAGCTAATCTGGGAGGTCAATAGACTAATGCAGAGAGGACAGATCCTGACATCTCTTATCTGAAACAGTTGTAGCTCAAAGCTGGAGAAAGCATCAGCACGCATAGGCCGACAACCAATAAAACTTTTAAAAATGGTTGCAAGACCTCGTCCACACCTAGAGCATCTTGGGTTATTAAAATAAGTGCAGTTTACTGGGACAAGTTCAGAAAATAGACTAAGATAACCATCAACTGCCCAGGTTTCAGTCAGAAGTAAGAAATCCCTAGCAGTGAAAAAATCATTCAATATGAATGTCTAATTAAAAAACAGAGCTTACATTGACCAGCATTCAGTCTTCTTGGTATCAGATGATCATCAGCTGCCAGGTGAACGGCTGATGGAGTATACAGATGGCTGGAGTGCCCTATAGTGTGACTGGTGGGCACTCCAGCTCATAACCATATCCTATACAACATATTGTTTTAAACTACTAAAATGTCAATGAAAGTCATTTTGCTAAACTGCAGTTGAAAAGCCAACAGACCATAAATAAACTGAAAAAACCTGTGAATAATGAAATATCGAAGTGTTGAATCAGTATACTATACACACACCTGCAGATACTTCATATGAGACAAACCACTGGGCACACTGGGTAGACGATTGTTGTCGAGGTGCAGCTCTCTCAGGTTGGTAAGGTAAGATAAAGCACCGTGCTCAATGTGGCGAATCTGGTTACTGCCAAGTCCCAGCCTAAACACAAAGATGGAAGATTTCACCACTAGAGGACACCCAAAACATACTAGAAGTAATCATAATACAACCTGTGTGCATACATGCTGTATAGTAGTCAACATTTGAAGTGGTTCAAAACCTTTCATCAAACTTGTCCTAAACTATTGAACGGCACCCGTTCTTGTCTTAGGTCAATCCTGAAAAACCTTTTTGATCCACTTCAAATGTTGACTACTGTATGCTAGTGACACTAAATAGAGATGTGTAAAGTTCACCTCTGCAGCTGGGTGTACTGGCTGAGATCCACCAGCTCAATGGCTTGAATCTGATTATTGTCCAAATGAAGCTCATGAAGACTGCCGGGAAGGTCTGATAAAAAAAATGAGACACATTCCACAAAACTGTTATGCAGTTGTTATCATTAGCTATTGTTTTATTTTCTCTCTTTCTTTTTGTTGCTCTCTTTATTGGTGAAAATTGTGATGCTAAAGTTAAGTAAGATTTAAAAATAAAATAAATTAATACATTTATTCAGCAAAGACACATTAAATTCATCACAGGAAAGCTTAAAATGGAAAAAAAAAATTAAGCAGCAACTGCTATATATATATATATATATATATATATATATATATATATATATATATATATATATATATATATATATATATATATATATATATATATATATATATAAACAGTTCTGTCTGGTTTTTGAATCTGATTGGTTGATAGCTGTGCAATATTCTGCCAGTAACAGCACTCGTACCACCTCTTCACCCTTCACCCTTGTGTATTACTCCGCCCACATACAGCAACAAGCAGAGGACACTCTACAGTTTAACAAATATTGCTGCTGTTGGACAACATAATGTACTTTTGAGGCTTTTTTAGTCAAGAATGTAGTTGTTTAGATTGCAACTATGCAGTTTATTTATAAGGATAGTGCCTATTTTACATTATTTATAATTTCAGAGACAGCGCGTCAGTGGCCATTAGCCTGTCTTACTGAGCAAAGACGGTTGACTATGTTCATCCACAAGATGGTGACAGAGACTGCATAATAAGCTTTTAGATGAGGAAAAATACAGCGTAATTTTAAACTACAGCTGATAAAATCATTATTCAACAGGTAAGTGACTTTCTAAGTCGATCTCTTTCTTTTGTATGTTGTAGTGCTGCATATTTAAGTTATACCATATAATTGTAGTGTATTGAGTCTGAGATGGGACTCACATATCAGAAATGTGTGTTGTGTTGGCAGAAAGAAAGAAGAAATGCCTGCATGTGTTTAGCGTTTTTCCTTATCGCACACACAACAGCAATCTGGTAGTGATTGCGATGCTTTTTTTCTGGGTTAATTATTCTGATATCCCGATTGCAACAGATACTGTAGACTGTATTAGACTGTAATACTGTAAGAAGATATCTCTGTTGATTGATGGCATTTCATGCCGTTTAGCCTTATAATCTTAAAATGTGAGCAAAATCACCTGTTTTGTCATCACTTTAGACATTACGCTAGAGAATCATTCAAATGCTAGAGCTAAAGTGACGTTAGTGAATTAGTAATTAGTAGTATCAGCTGCAGAAGTGAAGGAATGGCGCAAGAAAGTAGTTCCTAATACAAAAGGGTTTTTAGACACTCCGTGTTTAATTTTCTTTTTTATACGCACGATTATCCCGTCGAACTGTTGTATAAACGCAATATCACACGAGTAGCAGTGCGACATGGCCTCGTGCCAACACACACCTCCCACCAGTGCCAATGTACAGCCACATCGCACTGCTACTTGTGTGATATTGCTCATATACTGTAAATATATATATATATATACACAGTTGAAGTAAAAATTATTAGCCCTTCTGAATTATTAGCCCCCCTGTTTGATTTCCCCCCCAACTTGTTTAACGGAGAGATTTTTTCAACACATTTCTACACATAATAGTTTTAATAACTCATCTCTAATAACGGATTTATTTTATCTTTGTCATGATGACAGTAAATAATATTTTACTAGATATTTTTCAAGACACTTCTATACAGCTTAAAGTGACATTTAAAGGCTTAACTAGGTTAATTAGGTTAACTAGGCAGGTTAGGGTAATTAGGCAAGTTATTGTATAACGATGGTTTGTTCTGTAGACTATCGAAAACAAAAATTAGCTTAAAGGGGCTAATAATTTTGTTGTTTTTTTTTTTTTTTTTAAATTAATAACTGCTTTTATTTAAGCCGAAATAAAACAAATAAGACTTTCTCCAGAAGAAAAAATATTATCAGACATACTGTGAAAATTTCCTTGCTCTGTTGAACATCATTTGGGAAATATTTAAAAAAGAAAATAAAATTCAAAGAGGGGGCTAATAATTCTGACTTCAACTGTATATATATAATTCAAAATAACATTTCTGAGACTATATGTTACCTTTGGGAACCCCAGTGAGTTTGGCTTCGGAAATACGCAAGTAGTTTAGTTTAAGACCCATAAATGCTCCAGGTTCAAAACCACTGTTCTGGAGTGGATTACGACCCATCTCTGCAACAAAAAACAATGTTTGAAGCAGACACAGTTTTTAGTTTTATTTATAGCAAACAATTTATGAGCAAACATTGCCAAAAAGCAGCTTTACCTAACGATAACCTGAACATTACGTTGGTGAATCATACATGAGGTAATTCGCACAGTCTTACCAATGACATGCATGTTGTGAAGGCCTGAGAAGCTAAATGCCGGCACTTTCTTGATGCGATTGTCATGGATCCGCAGCTCCACTAGAGATGAAGGCAGGTTTTTGGGCATGGAAGTCAGAAAGTTGTGTGAAATGTATAACTTCTGCAAACGTTTCAAAGGCAGGAATGCCTTTGGATGAATTTTGGAGATCTGGTTATATCTTAAGACCAGGGCCTGAAACGGGACAGGGGTTATAAATAGCTGATTGGAGGAAAGGTGTAAAAAACTTTTTAAAGTACAGTTCATCCAAATATGAAAATTCTGTCATCATTTATTCACCATCCACTGGTTTCAAACCTGTTTGAGGTTATTTTCTTAGCACAAAAGAAGATTTTGAAGAGTAGTGGAAACATAGTACATAGTATTGTTTCTACTATGGATATCAATAGCTATAAGTTTCCAACATTCTTCTCAATATCCTCTTTTGTGTTTAGCAGGAAAAAAGCAAGCTCATCACTTGCGAGTGAGTAAATAATGAGGTGAACTATCCACACAATTTTGTATTTCTCAGTTCATTCACAAAATTATGATGCAAATTATTAAATAAAAATATGTTAAGTCTCACATAGAGGTTGGAGAGTCCCTTAAAGTCTCCCTCCCTAATCTCTGTGATCCTATTGCTCTGCAGGTCCAACAGCAGTGTGTCAGCAGGAATATCATATGGCACATAACCTAAACCTGTTGGAGAACAGTGAACAAAGAAACAAGACATCAATTCCCAGAAATTAGATATGAGAATAAAATAAAGAAATTAATAAATAAATAAAACTGAACGTATCTAGGCTGACTTGATATTTTGCCATGGTAAGTAATACTTTACAATATAGTTGAAACTAAACATAAAATAAAAACCAATCTATATTACTTTCTTATTACACATATGTTATTGTGTAATTTATTGGTGCAAGTAATTCAAAAAAATTTTTTGTTTTTGTTTTTTGAGGGACGTGCTCTTTCTCTGAAATGACTCTCTTTTCAGCTGACATCATTTATACCATTTTCCTTCCAACACCTGTAATGCCCACACTTTACAAAATGCCTGATGGATCAAATGTAGTCCTGTTTCTATAGTCACATTAAGAAGAGAGAAATATTTATATAATCTAAAAACTTGCTAGCCAAAATGTAACAAATATAGCAAAGATGAACACTGAAACACTATTACACTACTTCATTTTTAATGAATTGCTAAATTCATAAACCAGATGGCGCCTGTTGCGTTTGTATGAAACGAGAGCGCACCTCCGCCGTGTGATCCAATATGTAGCGCCGGTTATTTTTATTCAATCAATATCCTGTCGCATTAAAAACCTAAAACTGACATATTGTCATTTTAATTGTACTGTCTGGTTAAGACAACTCAGCATTAGGGTTGTCACGATACCATTAATTAATCTTACAATACTTTACCAGATGAAGAATCACGATACTTGAGTTATGAGTTATGAATTACAGTATTGCAATACTACTTATTGCAATACTGTAATTCATAACTCAAATTATAAAGAAAATTGTCAGATATACTTTATTTTATGTTATAATAGGTCTTGAATGTAATTCATAATTCCCTTAAAGCCAAAAAGTATTATTTGCACCCCACTTCACCTAAAATGTAGTCATTCTTTTTGTTTATTTTGTAGATAACGGACCAACAAAAAATACATTAAAATAAAGATATAAATTATACCAAATAAAATTTCTTACAAAAAGAGCATTTTTTCCAACAAAATTAGGCTACATGAAGAGGTCAAAAATTGTTTCAATGTTTCCTGTTGCTATTTTGGGTTTTTCGTCTATTTTTTTCAGTCTTATCAGGTAACAATCCAAAGTAATTCAAAATTTCTCTTTGTGAGTCGTTATTTTTAAGAGATAGTCACGGTTGTTGTAGCTACTAAATCATATTAACAGGAACAGAATTGAACCGATTCAGATGTGCGCTAGAACTGAAGCGTGCAATAGCGCAATCGTAAAATGAGCAAATTCTACAGAGTTTTGCAACCTTAAAGGGCTCCACAGACTATTAAAATAAAATGGTCTATTGTTGCACAAACGTGTGAGCATTGTGAGCATGTAGTTTGACTTTTCCACATGCAACATTATCTATTGTAGATAGACCGTTAATGACAATACTACCGTTTACAAACTACAGTGGCACGGCCAGTATTTTAGAGCCATAGTATTGCGATAGTACCGGCAAACCGTGCAACCCTACTCAACATTAGAAAAAAAAAAAAAAGAGTAAAAGACAAAAATATTAAATATAAACAACACGGATAACCAATGTGTGTTACCGTTGCGCTGGGTGCGAATTATACATTGATGATTGGTTGGGGGGTGGGGTTAACTTTTTCAGTAATGTTAGTTTGTGTCATACATGCTTCAGTGAATCAAATGTATGTATTTATTTAAATTACATCTAATTTATTAATAAAAACGTATTTAAGCGTATTTAAGTTTTTAGTATTGTGAGGGATATTTAGTGTATTCTGCCCTACACTCTCAGAAATAAAGGTACAGGAGCTGACACTGGGGCAGTACCTTTTCAAAAGGTACATATGTGTACCTAAAGGGTCCATAATGGTACCTCAAAGGTACTTTTAAGGTACATTTGGGCACTGATATGCACCTTTGAGGTACCACTGTGGACCCTTTGGATACAAATATGTATCTTTTGAAAAGGTACTGGCCTAGTGACAGCTCCCTTTATTTCTGAGAGTGTACAGTATCCTCTGATTAACTATTTTAGAAGTTAGTGCAGGTCAAATTATACAAACTACACATCTAATATGACTTTACTTTTAGGCTGCATGTAGAAACAAACTCCTATTTTATGAGAAAACAGTGTTTTGACTGTTTTTGTCTTTAAGTGGTCTACGTCTGCAGTTTCAGACTGAATGAATATTTTCCTGCACAGACTGATTAGCGCGATTATGCATTCACAGTGGTATGAACTGTTATAGGGGTGATCAAATGTGTATTTATATTATCTATTATTTTAATTGTTATTATTATTATTTAAAATACAGATCAAACTAAAGGGTTGACCCCCATATGTCTTGTTTTGATGTCCTTCAGGGGGCATCAAGCGTTAATTAGGGGGGTCAATCTCCCCCTAACACCCCTGTAAATTGCACCCTGCCATCGCGAATATTAGATACATCCGCTGCCCGTTACGACTGACCAATCAGAACTGAGTATTCCAGATAACTATATTTTACATGGCAATTTCTTGTTAATGTGCTGCTAAATTTCTGGTTCGTTAACTTAGGCTGTTAAATTATAATAATGTGACATGAACTGTAAAACTACTCACATAGCAACATTTTTCTGGCCCAGATCTGGCCCACACAATCAGCTTTTGCTTGGCCCACATGTCGCAGTGAATTACGGTACATGATTGGACCAAATCTGGCTTTCAGACAAGAGCCAAACGTGAACCATATCTGGGCCAAGTCTCTAATAACCCATAACTGGGCCTGAACTGGGTCAGATATGTTGGTGTGTCACAATTGCAATAAATTTGATAAACACTGCGCTTTTTCTCGAAGCAACCTGATTGGTATAATTTTTTCTTTACTTAAAAATAATTAAAATGTATTTTAAAAGTGGGTCAAGACAGGCCAAACTTACGTGGTACACATATACTTTTTTAACATCTGGGCCAAATACTACATTTGATATCTGGCCTAAGTCTTTTGTGCCGCCCTAAAGACCTCTGCAAAACCAGGGCCATGTTTGGCCCAGAAGCTGTATGCCAGTGCCAGACGAATGCCTGCTGTGCTAGCTTTATGCCAAATTTGGGCCAGAATTCTTTGCTACCTCAGTGTTAATGCATCCCACATGCATCCCCAGATCTGGCCCACACAATCATGCTTTTGCTTGACCCACATGCTGCTGTGAATTACGGAACATGATTGGACCAAGTCTGGCTTCCATAAAAGGGCCAAACATGGACCATATATGGGCCAAGTTTCAGCCAAGTTTACAACCGATAACTGGGTCAGATATGTTGGTGTGTCACGACTGCAATGAATTTGATAAACCCATGAAGCATTTTGCTTTATGGCCACGCTTTTTCTCGAAGCAACCTGATTCGTAGAATTGTTTCTTTACTCAAAAAAAATGTAAACGTATTTTAAATACGCATGTGGCCCACTTATATACTTTTAACATCTGGGCCAAATACTACATTTGATATCTGGCCCAAGTCTTGTGTGTCACCTTAAAGATGATGCCACATCTACCAAACCACATCTGGGCCAGAATTATTTGCTACCTGGGTAGTTATAATACACACCAGTGTATTTTTGATTATAATAAATTATGATAAATTCCATTATAACAGACGTGTTCACAAGTTAACAAACTGTTTTAGTGAAGTGAATAACTCTAGAGAGCCTACATACTAGGTAAATATATTTGCATTCATTCATAAAAATGAGTTGAATATTCACCAGACTTTGTTTATAACATTAGGATGCTTTGAGTAGGCAGTAAATTTAAGAAACAATTTCTTAAGTATTTACCATCTGAGTCTTTGGGTTACTCTGGGTCACTAGTAAACTTTTCAGTGGGCTATAATTTTGAAAATGTTTGGTAATTCTCTGGGTTTCGTGTGTTTGCTGTGCCGTGTTGTTGTGTGCTAGCATTCCCATCTGAGCTTCCCATATAATTAAGATGGAGCCAGATGACCATGGCTCCACGTAGCACATTACAACGTGGAGAGAGAGAAAAAAAAGAGGAGTGTTTTATGAACTTCATAAAAGACCGATTTAAAAGAGGGCAACTGTGCTTGGGTGGTACCTGGCATCCGCAGAAATTGTCCATTTAGCTTTTTAAATTCATAATTCCTGGTGAAACCGACATCATAGTTTATGGCACGTTTGCTGTACCGAGCAGAATAACCAGAATGTCTGTCTTCTCAGGTGACTGACCACACACCACATGTGCTGTCTGATGTGGACAGGCCAGATTAGCGGTGTGTCTGAATTGGTATCCGTTCTCAAGCTAAAATTTGATCCTGATCTCATTCTGGCCTTTGATGTGGATGGTAAAACCTGACATTTCTACGTAGCGTTCAGCCAAAATTTCCTCCTCACTTTCCCTACTTTCAGCCACAACTTTGATTTATATTTTATTTTTATAGACATAACTCATAACTCGCATTCATATCATTTCATTTCATACTACAGTACGTTCATTCATACCACATTTTTTAAATCTCATGGGAAAAAATGATAGGCAGGTCTTTGATGTTTGCTCCATGTCACAGGCTAGTAATTTTGGGATAACATGGATGATATAAAAGGGATATCCTGTAACTCATCCAACCTAATCACAAACCAGTGTAACTTCATTCTTTACACTAGTGGTTATCAACTGGAGCCCAAAAAATTGGTGCTTTGATTATGCCGTTGAAAAATAGTGCTAAATAATTTGAATAATTCTACATTTTCCCTACATTATATGAGTATATTATACAAGAAAATGTAGTTTTTAAAAGTGCGGCTTGGCATTTTTTTTTTTTTTATTATTATTAGGGAAAAGTTTTTCTACATATTTTTTTATTCAGTACAGCCTTAGTAATTTTGTTTGTAAATTGTAAATAAAACCTACATTTTCAAAGTGCTACTTCAAAATTGAATGGTTAAAGTATTTTTGTAACAGTGTGATATACCCATTTCTGAGCCAGAAATGTTTCTACACCCAATTTTGGCTCCATTTTAGACATTTTGTTGAATGTAAACATCAGCTTGCAGTTATTGGAGTATTACTAGACCGTCTGACTAATATCTGCGAACACTTTATCTAGTTTTACCTCGAGTGAAACTGTATTTATAAAGTCGTCTGAGAGAGCAGCTCGATGGTCCTCTAAGAGTTTGGCGATAACCGTCATGCTAACATCCTTGCCTTCGTCTCCGTTCGCCTCCGTTCTCTGCTCCTTTTTGCTCGGTTTGGCTGATTCTGTTGCCATAATTCGCAGTTAAGTTGTGTACTGTAAAGATATTGTCCACTTAGAAGTAAAGGTGGAGTAAAATGTGGGGTTTAAAGTAAATAAGAAGTGAAGAGGTATGAGAGCGAGACTAAACGTGTGTCTACTCCATCTCTCCTCCTCTGGAAATCCTTGCGAACACTTTATTATGATGATCTTCAAACTACAGACTGAGTATGTAATTGAGTAAAAGTACTCTACTGGCTATGAGTAACTTTGCAAGTACATTCATCCACAGCGGAATGAATTGCCAACTATCCCAGCACATGTTTTACGCAGCGGATGCCCTTCCAGCTGCAACCCTGTACTGGGAAACACCCATACACTCTCACACTCATACACTACGGCCAATTTAGCTTATTCAATTCACCTATAGCACATGTCTTTGGAATGTGAAGGAAACGGGAGCACCCGGAGGAAACCCACGTGAACACGGGGAGAACATGCAAACTCCACACAGAACCACTAACTCGAACTCAGGATTCAAACAGCAACCTTCTTGCTGTGAGGCGACAGTGCTAACCACTGGGCCACCCTCTTTGCAAGTAAAATTAGTACAAATTGCTCTAACAAAGGCACAAACTCGCTCTTGACCTTGGTGGGGATTGCATTGAAATAGTTTTTGCGCTTTTAATAACATGAATAAAGTACTTAATAATATAAAATAAACACTTAATAATACAAATAACAATTAATGAATCACGATCCATGCTGTAAAAGTCAATTTACATTATTTTACTGCAATCTGTCTTTGAGGATGTATGAACGTAGAGGAATTTAGAGGTGTGTGTGATGCAATTTAACTGTTTTATCCCTATTATTGAATTTTCGATTAATTGCACAGTCTTGGTTAATAGTATTACAGTGAACTCATAGCAAACTTGACTGTAACCCTTTGTGCACAAGTAGGTTACTAAGAGTTGACGGAGAATTGTTTTATTTTGAAGTCGATTAAATTTTTGGTCTCCGGGTGCTCCGGTTTCCCCCACAGTCCAAAGACATGCAGTACAGGTGAATTGGGTAAGCTAAATCGTCCATAGTGTATGAGTGTGCATGAGTGTGTGTGGATGTTTCCCAGAGATGGGTTGCGCCTGGAAGGGCATCCGCTGTGTAAAAACGTGCTGGATAAATTGGCGGTTCATTCCACTGTGCCGAAAAGAAAATGAATGAATGATGAATAACTTATTGGTAGGGGCATTTCAGTAAGAGGGTATATGCCGAGCTAGTGTTTCTTCCCATACTGATAAACTTCCGCTGAACGGTTAATGTGACTTTTTTCCATTTTATACGGTTACTTTTACAGCATCGATATTGTAATGTGATTAAAATACAATCAGTTAAATAGACTTTGGCATTCATTTAGTTGCTCAAGCGTAAAACAAGACGAAAAGCCTTTTACTCGCACGCGCCTGTCAGAATCGGCAGGCTAGCACAGAAGTTCCATTGAATATACTGTGGGGTAAAATAAATGTTCATAATTTAAAGAAATGGAGGGGAAAAATGTAATTTAAAGCAGTGTTTCTTGTACAATCTGAGACCCACTTTATATCGGATATCACTCATCCAGTGGAGATCGCTGATTTTTAAAGAAAACAGACCTTAAACGCGCCGATTTTGCAATGGTATACAGGTCACCTGAAACGCTTAACCCAGGTTACTGTCAAATTAAAAGTCCTTGAGCATACTTGCGCATTTACCCTATTGGTAGATATTGGTAGAAACGCGTCCTCTTCGTCCATGCGAATTCTACTGCTTTGTATTCTAATAATCCTAAATTACAACAAAGAATTTAGTATAACATTTTTACTGATTATAAACAACTTTAAGTACATGTCAGATTATTCTACTAACTCTATAAACCGAGCATAAGTATTCTACAAACTAACAATAATTTTGCAAGTTTATCAACTTAATTTTTCTAATAACATTGACTAACTAACTTGGCAAAAGTCTACTAACACTCTGCTACTTACTAATATTCCACTAATACTCTACTTAGATCAATGGTCTCAAACTCGATTGCTGGAGGGCTGCAGCTCTCACACCTGCTTAATAGTCTTGAACACCTGAATCAGCTGTGTTTTATTAGGGTTGGAGCAAAACTGTGCAGAGCTGCGGCCCTCCAGGAATCGAATTTGAGACCTATGATTTGGAAAAGTTACTTAATTTCAACAGAAAATTGATAGGGGACCGAACCATCATAATAAAGTGTAACCTTTTCCAATTTGTTTTTGCATATCATACACTGTAAACAAATCCTGGATGCCTTAAATTTTTAAAGTGAATCAAATTAACTTTATGAATCTATTGAACTTATATTATGTGAAACTGACTTAAAACAGCTTGCATAACTTGATGATTTGACATGATTAACTTAGTTCAATAAGTTACAATGAACTATAAACTTATGCTGTCAGGACTAATTTACAGTGTAGCAGCATTTTCAGTAGGCCTATATGCTTTGCAGAATATTTTGTTTGCGTTTGTGCCATAAAAAAAGTTTTGGCACCGTGCTGTCCGATATAAAATTTGGGTCTAGCAGAAAAACCTCTCAGACTAAACAGTCATTATCTTGTCTGTCTATACCAAGACGCATTGCAAACACATATCATTTTAAGCCCACCTAAATCCGAGCACTGTACGACTCTGAGCTCGCATCGACAACCGAAGGGACATGTGGGATGTTCAGGTTTATATGGCTCCACGGCTGACCCTTCTTCCTGGTCCATCATCATCATCAGCTCTTTCACATCGATATCTTTGCCAAAGTCCCAGAATCCTTTCTGCTCAAAGGGAAGGGCACTGGAGTCTAGTGGCAGGTGGGCAGTGCAGAGAAACAGAAATGCCACACAGACTGACAACATGGCTGCTACGTTTTTAATCTGCAAACAAAGAGACAAAACATTCAGAAAAATTCTATGATAAGAGTACTTAAGTGACGTATTATAGTGATGTTGTGTAATGCGTGTTCATGTGTAAATGGAGGAGGTGTAGCTTTTGATGGCAATTTGCATTAAGAACAAATGCTTTCAATGCTATCAGGCTAATGTAGCTAGCATTTCTGTCAGGCTAGGATTTCTAAGATCTCCTATTGCACCTTGAAATTGAGTTTCTTCTATGGCTGTGTTTTTTTTACAAACAAAAACAATTGTTATAAAAATAAAGAACACTCAGCAAACTAACATTGCTGATAAGAGGCAGATTGAACAGTTCTGATTGGGCAGAATGATAGTAGGCTCATATATATATATATATATATATATATATATATATATATATATATATATATATATATATATATATATATACTGTATGTATATATGGATGGAGATATATCAACACTATGTCACGGCAATTTATAACCTTTTGATTTAGGCTAATTCGTACAGTCTCATTCGTACATTTTTTTATTATTTGCTCATACCCCAATGACGATTGGGTTTAGGGTTGGGGTTAAATGCCACACCTCCTTTTATAAATCGTACATTTTCATATGTCTAAACTTGCACGAATTTGTAAAAATTTGCCACTAAACTGACAAAATGTAAAATAGTTATCTGGGTGTCTGTGGGGTTTTAAAATGTATTTTATATTTATATTATAAAAAATAAGTTGATAAATAAATGTAGAGAAATTTAAGGCCCTTAAAAAGTATTAAAAAGTCTTAAATTCTATTTTGCAAGGTATTAAATGTTATATCATTTTTGATTACTCACTGTATGGTTGTATGCTAAAGTATGCCTGAATTAAATCTACGAATATCAAGATGCTGTGCAGTTTATGAAATCAATGAATTCCATGATTTGACATCATCATCAGTAACCTAAACAACATTATTATTTCTGCAGCTCTATAGGCGCCAACCTGCTGAATTAGCTAGATTTAATAGATTTTTATTCAGTATATGAATAATGTTTTAGTTTTTAATTAATTTCTTGCATTAATTTTTAGTAAATATACAGCAAGTTAAAATCTCGCCAGTGTTTCCAGTTGAAAAGTGGTTATAAAGTCTTAAAATGTATGGAGAGTCTTAAAAGGTATTGAATTTCACTCTCTGATTCCTGTATATACACTCTCTGGTTATGTTTTCTTGTGAGATCAGGCTGGATATATATATGGTACTTTATCAATATATACTGTGTATATATATATATATATATATATATATATAATATATATATATATATATATATATATATATATATATATATATATATATATATATATATATATATATATATATATATATATATATATATATATATGGTTCTTTGTGTCTGCAAGCTGATTGTGGTAAGTTCCATCATTCTCTCAAAATTGGAAATTCTGTCATCATTTACTCTCCCTTCACTTTAAAGACAACAAAAACGTCATTTTTACCAATTTTGGAAACCGGTAGCAATTGACTTCTATAGTATTTGTTTTTCCTATATAAATGTAATTGGTTACCAGTTTCAAACATTTTTAACTTCTTTTGTCTTCAACAAAAAAAAAAAAGAAACTCATAAAGGTTTATAACAACTTAAGGGTGATTAAATAGTGAGTACATTTCATTTTTATTTCATTTTTATATATCTTTAAGCATTGTAAATAAAGCCGATTGTCACAAAAAAACTAGTCTGCTCTCCACATCAACAAAAGGAAAAAATCTCATTGTTACCAAAACTAAAACCTGAGTCAGGGAAGGACGTGTTTGGGTCAGACGCATCAACGTGTGCAAATGTGTATTTTCGTAACCTGTCTTCGTGCTATATTTACAGTCAGTTTTTTCCTTCCCCCCCCAGAACGGGTGTAACATCATCTGAGTGTATTTTGGTGTCATTTACCCAGCTGAATTACAGCTGAAACCACACTGATGCAACGTCAGTATGAGATCAAGACGTGAGCGCAAATATATCTAGCCCTTTAGATGCAATTGCTTCAGTAGAACATCACAAATGTATGTAATAAATGCACATTAATGGAGTTTAATCCTACTGCATAGTCTAGATGTTGCTCTTTCTTTGTGTATCTTACAGACTCTGTGTTTAATTTAATATTTTATATCAACAATCTCACATGTTTAGTCTAAAATTCCTTAGGGGATTTTAAAACGGAAATAAATTAGAGAATTGTTGATATAATAGGAGCTTAAAACTATTAAATAGATGTGGATTACATAGCTGAGATAGTTTAGTGAGATATAAGAATGTTTCAAACTCACCTTTTAATTGGAAATCTGAGCACAGTTTGTTAAAGGATGCTAAAATCAGAAGAGATTTAAAGAGAACATTTTGAGAATAAAAAAAAATCTCTTTTTTTGTTGCTTTTTAAGCTGTTATTGTGTAACTAAAATTGTTAAAATTGTATTAAATAAATGGATTGAAGTACTGAAATCCCTTTTAAAATTACCAAAAATAAATATTTTCAGTATTTTTCAGCTGGAAAAAAAAGTCCAAAAACTAAAAATAATAAAATATTATATAATTATTAAACATTTAATTAATAAAAATGAAATATGTTATTTAAATTCTATCTAGATTTCTAAAAATGACAAAATAAGAATAATAATTTTACAAAACTGTAAAATATTAATAGAAAACTCCTGGCTTTTAGTCTATAAAACTAAAAGCTTATTAAAAACACACACAAACATTACTTAATTAACAATATGTGGATCTTTTTTTATTTTGTGGACACACTGATCCACATATTTGATTCTGTGACCATCCAGATCTGCAGAAAAAAGCTCTTTTTTTGTGTGCCACGTGTTGTGCGTGTGGTTTTAAACAACCTCTGAGCTCTTTCTCCCTCTCTCTAAATTCACTCCCACACCCTTTACCACAGAATGGCAGAAGAACCACATTACTGGCAGTTTAACAGATTGTGTTTTTGGAGAGCCACCCTGATTCATGCACCGAAATAAAGACACTGAATGTCCCAAAGTCATATCCTCTTAAAATATAACAATACTCTTATGTAATAAACTGGCAAAGCTGATTTAAGGGCACAAAATGATGACATGCACAGTCTGATGTTGACCACTGCCGCCCTGAGCGATCCTACTAATAAGTACTAATGAATAAAAGGTGTATTTTGTTTATAAGCTCCTCAAAGTCTTTGATTTAGTCTAATAAAAGAGTCAGCAATTTCGACCATATTTAGATGATGCCAACTGGTCAGGCAAATCTGACTTGCATCTCCCATTTAAAGAAATGAGATTGGATAATTAAAGATTACATTTACTGAATGTTTTTTAAGATTACAGACTTGACGTGGATGAGAGAGTGATGAAAAATAAAAACAGGAGTGCTCAAGAATTTAAAAACTACTTTAAGTCTTTATTTTTTAACCTCAAGAAGCTTTTAAAACTGAACTGGTCACAGCGGAAACATCTAGAAATGCATCAGGAGAATAAAACTAAAAAGGAAACAAGATAAATACGAGCATCAAAGCATCTTACCTGCTGTGTGAGATATATCTGGAGATGAATTCTTCCTTTTGAGGTGTCTGATGGCAAGCAGATTTTATGGTTTGATCATTGTTTTTGATTACTGTCTAATATGTCCTCGGCTGCCAGCGGTCGCACAACACTGAGAAGTACCTGCAATTCAAAACACAGGACAGCTTGCAAAAAAAAGGGAAAAAAATTGTATTTGAGACATTCCCACTCAAGTTGTCTTTACCCTCCCACTGTTTCTCTTTTTTATGGATGAAGAGAGAGAGAAAGAGAGAGAGACCTGGACAGTGTGAGTGTGTGGGCCGATAATTCCACCCAAATACTATAGTTAGCACAGTTATTGTAATTCTTTTGAATGAATTTCAGTTTAAAATCACCCTTTATTTTACTTATTTTTAAGCACAACCGGTCCAGCTGCAAAACAATGGTGTTTATGCTTATATCGCTATGCATGTAATCAACTGGGACAGAAAGACATGCAAATACATAGACAGACAGAGAGCCAGATAGACAGACAAACAGACAGAGACAGACAGACAATATATAAATTAATAGACAGTCAGATAGGCAGAGACAGACAAATATAGTGACAGATAAAGTTGTAGACAGACAGACAGACAGACAGACAGACAGACAGACAGACAGACAGACAGACAGACAGAGAGATAAATATACAAATGGTAAACAGTTGTAGACAGATATTTGTATACAGACAGACACAGGCAGGTATATAGACAAAACAGACAGATATATAGACAAAATATATAGACTAAGATATATAGAGACAGATAGATATATAGACAAAGACAGACAAATATATAGATAGACAGATATATAGACAAAGAAAAATAATTAGAAAAAGACAGACAGATATATAGACAAAGACAGACAAATATATAGACAGACATATATGGACAAAGAAAAATATATAGACAAAGACAGACAGATATATAGACAAAACAGATATATAGACAAAGACAGACCGATATATAGACAAAGACAGACAAATATATAGAAAAAGACAGACAGATATATAGACAAAAAAACAGACAAATATATAGACAAAGACAGATAGATATATAGACAAAGACAGATAAATAGACAAAGACAGACAGATATATAGACAAAAACAGACAGAAATATAGACAAAACAGACAAATATATAGACAAAGACAGACAGATATATAGACAAAACAGACAAATATAGACAAAGACAGATATATAGACAAAGACAGACAGATATATAGACAAAACAGACAAATATATAGACAAAGACAGACAGATATATAGACAAAGACAGACAAATATATAGACAGACAAATATATAGACAAAGACAGACAGATATATAGACAAAACAGACAAATATAGACAAAGACAGACAGATATATAGACAAAACAGACAAATATAGACAAAGACAGACAGATATATAGACAAAACAGACAAATATAGACAAAGACAGATATATAGACAAAGACAGACAGATATATAGACAAAACAGACAAATATATAGACAAAGACAGACAGATATATAGACAAAGACAGACAAATATATAGACAGACAAATATATAGACAAAGACATATAGACAAAAAGACACAAAGATAGACAGATACATAGACAGACAGATATATAGATACATATATAGAGAGACAGACATATATAGACAAAGACAGACAGATATATAGACAAAGACAGATATATAGACACATATGTATAGAGACAGATAGATACACAGAAAAGGACAGACAGATATATAGACAAAGACAGACAGATATGTAGACAAAAACAAACATATAGACAACGATATATAGAGACAGATAGGTATATAGACGAAGACAGACAAATATATATAGACAAAGACAGACAGATATACTGTATAGAGAAAGATATATAGAGACAGACAGATATATAGACAAAGACAGACAGATATATAGACAAAGACAGACAGATATATAGACAAAAACAGACAAATATATAGACAAAGATAGACAGGTATATAGACATAAAAATATAGACAAAGACAGATAGATATATAGACAAAGATAGACAGGTATATAGACATAAAAATATAGACAAAGACAGATAGATATATAGGCAAAGATATATAGACAAAGACACAAATATATAGACAGATATATAAATAGACAGACAGACAAGACAGACAGACAGACAGACAGACAGACAGACAGACAGACAGACAGACAGACAGACAGACAGACAGATAGATAGATAGATAGATAGATAGATAGATAGATAGATAGATAGATAGATTTCAGGCATTAGACACTTTAAAATGCTCTATTGATATAGATGTGGCTCAGCTCTTTGACATACAATAAACACATCCTGCCACAGACCTCCAGGTTTTCCCACTAAGACTGATGTTACTTCAGGATATGCTCTTTTAATATAGGGAAGTTTTTCTTCATGGTTGAGGACACGGCCCACGCCCTAGAAATGAAGAACAGTCACAGAAATATATACATCAACAGAGAATCAGAGCAGGGACGGCCCAAAAAAAATAAATCTGGGACAGAGGCCTGCTGTGAAGCAGAAAAAAAGCACTTGTGGCAGTGAATTACCGGTTTAAGAGAAGAGTTTCTCTGGACAGAAATAGAGCAAGCAGTGAGTGCCACTGCCCAGTGTGTTAGTCTACAGCGTCATAACACACAATGATTAAACTGCAACTCAGCATTGGGCTGATGCTCTCTGCTCTCTGCATCTGTTCATAGAAAGCAGTGTTTAAGAATCATACTGCTATTACACAACATTATATTGTTTACATTACAAACTAAACTCTATACATTTTAATCCCTCAACTAAAATAAGCCAAAGGTCCAAGTAGGGTGTTGAATAGATTCAAATAATCATCTGAAGATTAACTAAGACATTTTTCATTTAAAAAAATTTAAATAACTGGGGAAAATATTTTCATAAGTAACAATATTTTAAGTAGCTAGTATTTCTGACGCCCCCTTGTGGGCCAATGAGATATTCAGATACACAGAAAACAGAATAGACTGAATTGCAGAGGTGGGGGTAAGTCACAAATTTGTCAATTTTTGTCAGACTCAAGTCAAGTCAAGTCGAGTCACTGCTTATCTCAAATCAAGTCATACATAGCTTGGTCTAGCAAGTCACTCTCAAGTCAATCAAATATTTTGTTGATTTTTTTAACTTTTGCAATTTCTTTTGCAATTTATATTTACATATATAATTTTCGGTTTTGTATGTAATGCATAATATATAACAAACAGTTATTTATTAAATAAAAACAAGTTATTTCAAGTCATTTAACTCAAGTCCAAGTCAAGTCTCAAGTCATGACAGTCAAGTCCAAGTCAAGTCGAGTCTTTTTTGGATATTTGTCAAGCAAGTCTCAAGTCCTAGATTTTGCGACTTAAGTCTGACTTGAGTCAAGTCATGTGACTCAAGTCCCCCATCTCTGCTAAATTGTAAAACTATTCCACTTCTCCAACAAGACTGCTGAACACAAGTGCTTCACCATCATGCCCTTATTACAATAATAAAACAAGCTTTGATTCCAGATGAAATCTGTCACCTCCCAGGTTTATTGTAGTTTGTAACAGAGAGAATACCAAAACACGGACAACACACATTATCACAAAGCTAAAAATAAAATCAAAAACTTTGCTACTAATAACTGTAACAGTATTAAAATTAAAATGTTGCCATTTAATTAAGAAATAAATAATGTAAGAAGCTGATACATAAGAGATTATTGCTAAAACGAAGCAAAAGTAAATTCGATTTAAAAGACTGCAGACATTCATACAGATGCTTGATATAAGAAAAACAACATACATACACACACTTTAACAAGAGAAGGACTATTAGCACCATATAAATCTGTGCAAAAACACACACCTGCTACAGCATAAGCACAGCTGATGCTAATGTCAAATGTATGCAGTAGTTTTTAGTTGTGTTTAGTTGTGTAAAAAAAAAAAAGAAAAACTTCTCAGAAAGCTGACTTAAATTTAGCTGAAAATGTTTTGTGTTTCAGATCTGGTGCTCCTCGTATCTCTGGGGCCGCAGCAGGACGCTCTGGTAGGTTCTGATGCAGGAGAAGGCTGTGGGTGGAATGAGGTGCCGCTCGATCAGGTTAAACTCCAGGTGAACCGACACCAGCGGAGAGTCGTCCCGCGCCGTGGTGTCACACAGTGAGTTCATAGTGACGTAGCTAAATGCACAAGATCAGATTAAAACACTCTCTGTTGTGATTATGAAGAAACAACTGGAGTTAATTTTAGATTATGTTTGTTTGCTTTGAGTCTACATGCCATATCAGATGTTAGCAAGTTGGGTCCTGGAGCACTGCAGTCCTACAGTTTTGATCAAGCCTTGATAAAAAGCCTCACCTGCCTGTAGCTGTCCAGTAACTCTCAGATCAGTTTTAGCTTGTTCACGTGTGTCTGACTAGGGTTTAAGCATTACTCTGCAGGACTGCAGCTCTCCTGAACCTACTGCTAAACTATATCTACAGGAGTTGGATGATGAAACTGAAACACTGGCAAGTTTAGTGATGGAGGATAGATAGATAGATAGATAGATAGATAGATAGATAGATAGATAGATAGATAGATAGATAGATAGATAGATAGATAGATAGATAGATAGATAGATAGATAGATAGATAGATAGATAGATAGATAGATAGATAGATAGATAGATAGATAGATAGATAGATAGATAGATAGATAGATAGATAGATAGGCAAAGAGACAGAGAGATAAATATACAAACGGTAGACAGTTGTAAACAGATATTTGTATACAGACAGACAGATATATAGACAAAGACAGACAGACATAGAGACAGGCAGATATATAGATAACTAGACAGACAGACAGACAGACAGACAGACAGACAGACAGACAGACAGACAGACAGGCAGATATATAGATAACTAGACAGACAGACAGACAGACATAGTAGACTGACGGACGGACGGACGGACGGACAAACGGACGGACGGACAGACAGACAGAGTAGATAGATAGATAGATAGATAGATAGATAGATAGATAGATAGATAGATAGATAGATAGATAGATAGATAGATAGATAGATAGATAGATAGATAGATAGATAGATAGATAGATAGATAGATAGATAGATAGATAGATAGATAGATAGATAGATAGATAGATAGATAGATAGATAGATAGATAGATAGATAGATAGATAGATAGATAGATAGATAGATAGATAGATAGATAGATAGATAGATAGATAGATAGATAGATAGATAGATAGATAGATAGATAGATAGATAGATAGATAGATAGATAGATAGATAGATAGATAGATAGATAGATAGATAGATAGATAGATAGATAGATAGATAGATAGATAGATAGATAGATAGATAGATAGATAGATAGGCAAAGAGACAGAGAGATAAATATACAAACGGTAGACAGTTGTAAACAGATATTTGTATACAGACAGACAGATATATAGACAAAGACAGACAGACATAGAGACAGGCAGATATATAGATAACTAGACAGACAGACAGACAGACAGACAGACAGACAGACAGACAGACAGACAGACAGACAGGCAGATATATAGATAACTAGACAGACAGACAGACAGACATAGTAGACTGACGGACGGACGGACGGACGGACAAACGGACGGACGGACAGACAGACAGAGTAGATAGATAGATAGATAGATAGATAGATAGATAGATAGATAGATAGATAGATAGATAGATAGATAGATAGATAGATAGATAGATAGATAGATAGATAGATAGATAGATAGATAGATAGATAGATAGATAGATAGATAGATAGATAGATAGATAGATAGATAGATAGATAGATAGATAGATAGATAGATAGATAGATAGATAGATAGATAGATAGATAACCAAGACAGCGTAGGACAGAGTAGGACAGAGTAGACAGATGGACAGACAGAGTAGACGGACGGACAGACGGATGGATGGACAGACAGACAGATAGATAGAAAGATAGATAGATAGATAACCAAGACAGCTGTCTAACTCACTGCAGAATTAAATATGCACCTTAATTCTCCTGTTTCCACCAAAACTGTTCATTGGGAGCTCCACATGGTCAATATACATGGCCGGCCGTGCTGCTACAGCCAAACCTTTGGTCACTCATGCCAATGCCAAATGTCAGTTTCAATGGTCCCAGCAGACAAAATATTGAGCTGTGGACAATGTGTAACATGTATTGAGTCTACCTTCACTGTCTTTCCCACATCTGGGAGAGTTACTGCGTCAAAAAGCCTCAAAGAAGTGTACAACCCAGACTGTTGCATGCTCATAGTGAAGCATGGAGTGAATTAGTGATGTTTTGGGCTGAAATATCATGGCATTCCCTAGGCCTAATACTTGTGTAGATGGGTGCGTCATTATGGGGTGTTTTTAAAGAACGAGTCAGGAAACATGTGCCTCCACCAGCAATGGCTCAAAATCCCTCTGGTCACTGTGTAGGACTTGTATCTCTCAATTAGCATACTAATGAAATATTGTGGTCTAAAACCTGGCGTTTCAATTTCATTGTCCAACCCCTGTATATACTAGTGTATGCAACTATAAACATATACATATACAAACACTGACAATGTACTATGATAAACACTTTAGACAGACAGACAGACAGACAGACAGACAGACAGACAGACAGACAGACAGACATATAGATAACTAGACAGACAGAAAGATAGATAGATAGACAGACAGACAGACAGACAGACAGACAGACAGACAGACAGACAGACAGACAGACATACAGACAGGCAGATATATAGACAACTAGACAGACAGACCGACAGAAAGATAGATAGATAGATAGATAGATAGATAGACAGACAGACAGACAGACAGACAGACAGACAGACAGACAGACAGACAGACTGACCTGATGTAGTTGTGGTTGAGTCTCAAATGCTGTAGGCTCTTTAACTGCACAATGCCTCGTGGGATTGCTCTAAGCTGGTTGTGGTCCAGCAGGAGTTCAGTCAGTGAGTTGTATAGGCCGATGAAGGACACCTCATTGATGCCGTCTTCACGCAGGCGGTTGTAGGACAGCTGAAGCGAGTCCAGGCCGGGCCGCAGGTGGCCGAACACATAGCCAGGGATGCGCTCAATTTGGTTGTGATGCAAGACAAGCTGCCGAAGACCCACCGGCAGGAACGAGGGAACGTGAACCAGTTTATTGTGGGAGAGGTCCAAAAACTCCAGTTTTCTGTACATAAAGACATGATTGGATACGATTCAAGTTTGGAAATAATTTATTATGTTTATATAAAGAAGTATTTACTATATAATTAAAATTGAGAGCAATGATTTTCACTTAATTCAATTTTATTATTTGTTTACAGTGACACCCGCTGGATACAAACTTGTGGAGCCGGTGTCTTGACATTTTATCCTACCCATCAGATTATGCTACCAACACCGTATTTGAATGGTTCTGAGGTTGGGGTTGGGGTTAAGGATTAGGTAGGTTAGGGCAATATTACAGCTTCATATCACAGCAATCTACATTAAAATTTACACTGGTAGCAAAATCTAATGGGTAGCATATTGCATCATCAAAATGTGCTTCCTACATTTTGAATGGGAGGTAGGACAATCTGACAAGGTAGGGCAAATCGACAGAACACCGGAATACATAGCTCAGCATCTCACTAACCAGTACACAATGGTAAAGTTAACAATTGAATTCATTTATATATATTTTAAAAACTTTAGAGAAATGTAGCCAAGTTTAGTAAAATTAATCTTAGTAAACTGAAAATATATACTTATTTATTTTTAGGGGGTTTTACACCTTTATTATATAGGACAGAAAAGATGAGACAGGAATACATGTAACACGTTAATCGAACTTGGGCCGCAGTGATCACCTCTGTGCTATATGTTGGCGCACTTTACCACTAGGCTGTTCATGCAGACGATATTTACTTACTTTAATATTTTTAAATGAAGCATTTTTCCTTAAAAAAATTATTATATTATGGAATATTATTATTAGAAGTTATTTTATAATATTAGACATCAAATTGAGTGTATAAGAATGATTTGCGAAAGATGATGTGATACTTAAGCCTGGAGTAAAAAATTCAGCTTTGACATCACAGAAATAAGGTACATGAACTTTTTTTGTAATAAAGCTAATTTAAATATTTATAATTTTTCACAATTTTACAGTATTTTTAGTCAAATAAATGAAATGATATATGAAGTGTCAAATAAATGCAACCTCTGTGAGCATAACAAACTTTTTTTTTACTTACTCATCCTAGACTTCAAATATAGTTTCTTAAATGAATTCTTATTGTGTTATTCAACAATGATTCTTATTGTGATATTTATCCATGACTTCTTCACCTGTTTACATGCATTACAGTCACTGTCCAGTAGATGGGACCGAACAGCAGAGAGAGATCTGAACTCACAGCAAATGTATCCAAGCTCTGGGATGAATGCGGTCCTCTCGGAGTCGGTTATGGCTAAGGTTCAGGACTCTCAGGTTTGTGGTCTTGTTCAGGAGCCCTGAATGGACCACCTCTATCTTGTTGTCAGACAGGTGGAGCTCCTGAAGAAATAACACATCATTTTTTGGGTCGCAAGCAGTGGTGTAAAGTAACTCATTACAAATACTCAAATTACTGTAATTGAGTAGTTTTTCTCAGGAATTGTAATTTACTGAGTAGTTAAAAAATGTGTACTTTTACTTTTCCTTGAGTACATTTTTGTGCAGTATCTGTACTTTTACTCCATTACTTTCTTTCAACCTGCAGTCACTACTTTATTATTCTTGTCTATGGGGATTAGAAAAATTAGTCCTGAGATTCCTGTCCAATCAAATCACACAAACCGTAGAAGGTAAATCGCATCATAATATACTACCTCAAGACGTGTGCACTTTATAATTGCAGCAAACTGTTTGGAAGTATTAAAAGTGTCCATGAAAATGTTCAAAATCTTTACGCGCATTGACCCAGAGACTGTTTAGATGCATGTCACTGATGAGAAGATGACGGATGTTTACTGTATGATGACCGAAATGACCTTAAACACCCAGCAGGCACAGGACGTCAACATGATGTCTGATTGACGTTGAACCCTAACGTCATGGGGACTTTGCATTTTGTTTGGAAATGAAAATCGGGTTGACGCCAGAACTCAACGTCAGGCCAACACCAATATCCAATGTCCAACCTAAAACCAACCAATTCTCAACGTCTAATGATGTTACAGATTGACATTGTGTGAACGTTACCCCTATGACATCTATCAGATGTTGGATTTTGGTTACCGTACCCGACGAATAAATGTCAGTATTTGACGTCATATAAGGCGTTGGTTTAAGATGTTGGCTCGATTTTGGTCACTTTCTAACAACCTAAACTCAACCAAATATCAATGTCATTTGACGTCATTATTAGACATCAAAATAACGTTGTCCTTAGATGCTGGCTTGACAATTGATTTTGGTCACCTGACATTACAACCTAAATCTAACCTAATATTAACGTCTCATGATGTTGTGTGCCTTCAGGGCAATAACTAAATGCACTACAGAATGTTACGTTTACACACACATGCACAAATTACATGTAAACATATCAGCTTTTGACAACATAATACTCACTACTCACTACTCTTGAGTACTTTTAAAAAGGCTACTTTTTACTCATACTTTGAGTAATATTTACAACAGATACTTTTACTCTACTTACACTACATTTTTAAGCAAGTAATGGTACTTTTACTTGAGTATGACTTTTCAGTACTCTTTCCACCACTGGTCGCAAGTCATTTCTTAAGCTACCTAAATAAAATGGAGAGCACGTTTTGCATAGTGAGTATATATGACATCCAATTGAAGACAAAACTATTAGCCGTCCTGTGAATTTTTTTCTTTTTCAAATATTTTCCAAATTATGTTTAACAGAGCAACTAATTTTTCACAGTATTTCTTATAATATTTTTTCTTCTGGAGAAAGTCTTACTTGTTTTATTTCGGCTAAAATAGATATATAAAATAAAATCTTTTTTTTAAAGCATTTTAAGGTCCATATTATTAGCCTCCTTAATTTTTTTTTTTGATTGTCTACAGAACAAGATTTGCCTATTTACCCTAACTTGCTTAGTTAACCTAATTAACCTAGTTAAGCCTTTAAATGTCACTTTAAGCTGAATACTAGCATCTTGAAAAAAATCTAGTCAAATGTTATGTGACCTGCCATCATGGCAAAGATAAAAGAAATCAGTTATTATTAGAAATTAATTTTTCAAACTATTATGTTTGTTATCATTATTATCATAAATGTGTTGAAAACAATATAGAGGGGAGCTAATAACTGAGGAGGGCTAATAATTCTGACCTCACCTATATTTATGTACTGACCTGTACTGAAATAGGCAGACCAGAAGGAATAGCCCTGAATTTATTGTCATCCAGTCTGAGGTAAATCAGCTTCCTCAGAGGCTTGAAGGCCAGAGGAGACACATTTCCATCGTGGAAATAATTATCCTCTAACTCCAGTGTCAGCAGCTGCGCTAGACCTGAGGAAACAAATAACAGTAAAAATAAATAATAATAATGATAATATCTGTCCTCAAACATTTAAACAATAGTGTCATTTAGTAGTTTGAAATGATGTATTGTCTGGGTTTGTCATATAAATTATAACATAAAACCCATGATATTAGCTGCCAGTAGTTTTATTGTTATTTTAGTAATTTATTTCTATATATAGAGGTGAAGTCAGAATTATTAGCCCTTCTGTGATTTTTTTTCTTTTTTAAATATTTCGCAAATGATGTTTAACAGAGCAAGGAAATTTTCACAGTATTTCCAATAATGTTTTTTCTTCTGGAAAAATTCTTAATTGTTTTATTTCACCCAGAATAAAAGCAGTTTTTAATTTAAAAAAAAACATTCAACTGTATATATTTTCTTTTATAATTCCAGATGAAAAAAATATCAAATGTTATGGTGTTATTAAACCATACTATAGTAATGTGTAGTAATTAAAACACTTTTAATGATTGTTATAGCATACTTACATACAATTGAAGTCAGAATTATTAGCCCCCCTGTATTATTGGCCCCCCTGTTTATTTTTTTCCCCAATTTCTGTTTAACGGAGAGAAGATTTTTAAACACATTTCTAAACATAATAGTTTTAATAACTCATCTCTAATAACTGATTTATTTTATCTTTGCCATGATGACAGTAAATAATATTTGACTAGACATTTTTCAAGACACTTCTATACAGTTAAAGTGACATTTAAAGGCTTAACTAGGTTAATTAGGTTAACTAGGCAGATTAGGGTAATTAGGCAAGTTATTGTATAACGATGGTTTGTTCTGTAGACGATGGAAAAAAAATAGCTTAAAGGGGCTAATAATATTGACCTTAAAACGGTTTTTAAAAAATTAAAAACAGCTTTTATGCTAGCGGAAATAAAACAAATAAGACTTACATACTGTGAAAATTTCCTTGCTCTGTTAAACCTAATTTAGGAAATATTTGAAAAAGAAAAAAATTCAAAGGGGGTTTAATAATTCTGATTTCAACTGTATCTTAATTTATTTTTTACGTTAATACAATCATATTTCAAAAGTCATTTGAACCCACATTTCATAAAACTGACTTAAAACTGCGTGTATGACTTTAAAGGGCACCTATAAAGAAAATAATCTTTTTGAAGCTGTTTGGACATAACTGTGTGTAGGTATAGTGTGTCCACAGTCATACTGGCGTGATATTAAGACAATAAGTCTCTTTTTTTTTACTTTCCTGATGCTGAAATAGGATCCAAATCCCTCCTGTTTTGAGGCTCACTGCAACGTGACGTAGGAGTGCAGTTTTCACCGCCCAACGAATTGATTGACAGCCGCGTACTAACATGTCTCCGTAGTAACGCGTATAACCATATCAACAAGACAGGACGTGCGCAAAGCAACCGCGATTAAAGATCTGTTCAACTTGCTGTGATCATCAATCATGATCAAATGTAATCAAGAATGAGTTTTACAAGTTTAAAACGTTTTTAAATCAGTGCATGTTTGTAATAAATTACAGCAATTTTACCTTCTTTATCACCATAGCCGCATGTCAGTACAATTATAAAAGAAGACGCTTCAATCCCGGTTTGTGGACGCTAAATCAGGTTTATCTTCTTCATTAACATAACGGATATCCATACAGGATATTAACATGTATCCTGTAACATTTGCCACACTCTGACAGGCACTTGGGAACAGTGGGAGGCGGGGAGAACTAGCATTAAAGGCACAGGCAACAAAAACAGCTACATTGTGTTCAGAGCAGAAAATCCAATATTCTGAAAGCTATAATAAATAATCTGATGGGTGTTTTGAGCTGAATCTTTACAGACACATTCTGGAGACACAAAAGACTTATCTTAAATCTTGAAAAAGGGGTAAAATAGGTGCCCTTTAAAAATAAGTTGAAACACAGTTAACTTATATTTATATAAATGATGTTGTTTAGAGTGTATAAAAAACATGGAAAAACAGATCTCTCACTGGACCCGAGTGCTGAACATCCAAGAGGAACACTCTCTCTCTCTCTCTCTCTCTCTCTCTCTCTCTCTCTCTCTCTCTCTCTCTCTCTGTATGTGTGCGTGTTTGTGTGTTTACCCTTAAAGCTGTGAGGAGTGAGACCGCTGAGTTTATTATCGTTGATCTTCAGCTCCACCAGCGAGGGAGGGAGAGACGGCACTTTAGTGAAGTTGTTTCCATCCAGATTCAACCTCCGGAGCTTCGTCAAGTTCTGCAACAGGCCGAGAAGTTACTCATAACAGCGTCAAAACCCGAGCGTAAATATCTCAGAGCCTGCCGTCACAGAAGCAGACGTTACACAACAAACACTCAGATATCCTCAAGAGTTCATCTGGCAGGAGAAAACAGACACTTCCCGATTATGCAAAATGAGAGAAAAAAAACCCCATTCTGCTTTAGGTCACACATATGACATTTATAAATCATGTGCTGGCGCCTTGCTGATATACTGTAACACACAGGTGAGAAAGTGGTCATAAATAAAAGATCTGCTTCTTTTTTGGAGGGGGGGGGGGGGGGGGGTAATATCTATATATCTATTGACTGAAAATCCCATTTTCTCTGCAGCAACCCGGTGAGACTTGTCTTGGTGATGTCAGACTTGACATCTTGCGAAAACACGTCAGCTACTTGCTAAATATCAAGCATGCAGTGCGCGGCACCATAAGGCCTGATAAATCATCATTGTAGCAAATAACAGATCACAAGCAGTCTCCAGTTTTGCAGATTTACATTAGTCAGGATATTATTAGAGTGCTGGAGAAGTCATATTAGCTGTTATGTGATCACTTGTGCATCCTTAAGGACATGTTTGTATTTTTGTTTTTAATACAAACAGCATAATTATTTGGATATTAATATTTCAATCTAATTGCAGCCCATTCAGGCGGAGCAGTTGCTCAGTGGTTAGCACTGTCACCTCACAGCAAGAAGGTCGTTTCTCTGTGGAGTTTGCATGTTCTCCCCATGTTCATGTGAGTTTCCTCCGGGTGCTCGGGTTTCCCCCACAATCCAAAGACATGCGCTATAGGTAAATTGGGTAAGCAAAATTGGCCGTAGTGTATGAGTGTGTGTAAATAAGAGTGTGCATGGGTGTTTCCCAGTACTGGGTTGCAGCTGGAAGGGCATCCGCTGCGTAAAACATATGCCGGAATAGTTGGTGGTTCATTCCGCTGTGGCGACTCCTGATAAATAAGGAACTAAGCCGAAGGAAAATGAATGAATGAATGTTGTCCTATCATGAATTTATTTTCCCAAAAAAGCAGTATTGTTTATATGGCCAGTTAGGCTTCTTTATCTCTAGAGGTGCCCAAATGAGAACCTCAGGGATCGGTATTAGGAGCTATATTATTCTATATGCATTAACAACTTATGTGACAACCTTTCATATGCCTTTCATCATTTGTATGCTAATGATACAGTGGTTTATTGCTGCTTTGCTTCATTAAAATCTTTACAGCCTGCTTTTAATATTGTTCAGTTTTCTTTTTTTATTTGAATATGAATATTTCAACCTCGTTTCTCGGCCAAAAATGGCAGTATTTATTCTCATTGCATTTAAAGGTGCTGTATGTACATTTTTGACTCTTCTAAAGCATAAAAATACCCTATGCTTGCAGATATTTAAGAAACATTCTAGATTAGACTAGCACGCAGATTCAGAGTTCCACACAAGTTATTAATTAGCAAATAATATGAATATTACAAACAGAACATTAGGTGAGCAGGTTACATTGTAAGCCCGTGTCTTAACAACACGCTACATGACGAGATTTGCAGTGATAAGCAAATTGGCTGTTTCCACCAGACGAAACACGACAGAAATTTAAATACAGCCATTCAGGGGTGTGTTTCCCAAACAACGACATAACTTGCGGCTGAACTATCATAGTTCGATGCATCGTTTGGGGAAAGAACAATGTAGTGATGAGTGTTTCCCAAAACCCCTAGTTTCTCTGTGGCACACCCATCGCTTGAACCACGTTAGTTATAACGTAAAACGCCCATAATAATGCTCTAAACGGGGTGGAGCAACTTCTTTAGAGAACAACCCCCTTCATTTCTTTGTGCAAATTATATTGTTTTACACAAACACGCATTTAAAATAAAATCCAATATTAGTTTTGGTAAAAACATGCACTCATTTTCCATATTAATTGAAATATATGTAAATGGCACATATAGGGCCTGTGTTTGCTTTACTAATATTATTGAGAAGTTGAACATTACATATTCTATTCTAAAACATAAAATCACTTACAAAAGCTAACACTATTCTAATATCATATATAAATCATATAAAAAAACAAATAACGAGGCTATTTATTTTAGATATATTTACTTTAATAATAATGTTAATAATGATTATGACAATGTTTTGCCCTTCCAGCCTCAACCTAGTACTGGGAAACACCCATACACTCATTCACACACACACACACTCATACACTACATCCAATTTTGTTTACCCATTTCACCTAGTGCATGTCTTTGGACTGTGGGGGAAACCGGAGCACCCGGAGGAAACCTACGCAAACACAGGGAGAACATGCAAACTCCTCACAGAAATGCCAACTGACCCAGCCAGGACTCGAACCAGCGACCTTCTTGCTGTAAGACGACAGTGCTAACCACTGGGCCACCGTGCAGCCTAGTACTCATTTTGTAAAAAACAAAACAATATATGATATTTTTATGAATGCACACTTGATAGTAAGTAATAAAGTCTGCACCTTACCTGAAACACATCTGGTGCCAAAGAGAAATCATCCAGTTTGTTCTTGCTGAGGTCGAGCCACTCCAGGTTGGGCAGACCTGCTAGAGCATGTGCCGGGATCTTGCTAATTTTGTTATCTGCAAAAGAGCAGTAAGTCAAGAGTGTGTTTTTTTTCATCTGCTTTTGGATCACTTTGAGCTCTGTTTACACTTCTCACATTTCAGTGCCAGCTTTTGCAGAGCCACATACAAAAAATCCACTGACTGACAAACAGTAAGTCTCTGCCAAGAACATCAGTCAAACTCAAATAACACCTTTTCACTACAGACACACATTTTTCATCTGTTTTGTAAAGATTTTTCACCATTTGCACAGGCATGTGAATCTTAAACAACTTTGTATGTTTCCACCACAGCGAATACAAATAATATATAAAATTGTGGGTTTATATTCCACAAATAAAATGTGTACTCTAAAAATATATCAATATTTTAAACTATCTTCACTACAACAATTTTTAAAACTCATAATAGATATCAAACATTAACACAATTTTGATGTCTTATGCAAGTGATTATAAAAAGATTTATAATATTGGAAAGAATTAAAAACTACTTGTTAACAAATGGGTAAAACCATTATGATGACAATTATTTAATATTTTGTGCTGCAGAATTCATGAGTCTTTAAAATCAGGTATGCCCAAACTTTTTCTAATAAAGGGCCAAAAACCAAACTAGATTGAGACTAGTGGGCCGAAGGTAAATATGGCTGCCATGGGTACTTCCTAATTTATTTAAGAATATTTAAAAATAACTAGAAAACATTGCTTCGTATTAACTAATACAGTTTATTTTGTTTTTGGTTTTTATAATGAACTTATTTTGTAAAAATCTCATTTACAACAGAATGGAGTTACGCTAGTCAAGCTGCACCTAATTTTTCCTTGATTAGCTCGCAGATGCCTTCTGCGTTGTCCTCTCTCTGTCGAGTGACAGTGTTTACATTTTTACAAAGTATTTATTTACGTATTTACAATTAACATTTAAATTTATACATTTAATTTCAGTTGGATTTTTGTAGCTCAGCAATAAAACAAACACACTAAAAAGATTATTTTAAACTAGAAATGACAATCTCTGTTCAAATCATTCGCCCCAACCCTGCCTTTCATTCATACTCCTTTGTCAGATGGGATGGTAGCCCAAATCAAAGGTTACAACGGGCCAACTTTGGCCTGCGGGCCCTAGTTTGGGCATCTCTGCTTTAAATAGATAATTTTAACATGTCATCAAATGCAAATATAAATTATTGTGACACTGAATGTAATTTTAATGTGTGTCTTCTCTTAATCATAGTAAAAAATACAGCTGTATATTATGCCCTTCTTTTAATGATTGAAAACTGTTTCATTTACTGTATATTTAAGTTACACATAAAACATATAAATTAAGTAAATCTGACCTATTTTTAAGATGTTAATACATTTTTTTAAAAACTATTATTTTCAGTGTATTACTTGGTGGAAAGAGTACTGAAAAATCATACTTAAGTAAAAGTACAAGTAAAGTGAAAGTATCTGTTGTAAATATAGACCTTTCAATAGTACTCAAGAGTAGTGAGTAGTGAGTATTACTCGGTAAAAAGCTGATGCATTTACATGTAATTTGTGGATGTGTGTAAACGTAACATTCTGTAGTGCATTTAGTTATTGCCCAGCAGGTACATGTCATAAGACGTTAACATTTGGTTAAATTTAGGTTGTGATGTCAGGTGACCAAAATTCAATGTCTAGCCAGCGTCTAAGGACAACATTAATTTGCTGTCCAATAATGACGTAAAATGACGTTGATATTTGGTTGATTTTAGGTTGTGTTAAAAACTGACCAAAATCCAATGTCGAGCCAACATCTTAAACCAACCTCATATTGACGTCAAATACTGACATTTATTCGTCAGGTATGGCAACCAAAATTCAACGTCTAATAGACATCATAGTGGTAACATCCACACAACGTCAAGCTGTAACATCATTAGATGTTGATATTTGGTTGATTTTAGGTTGGCCGTTGGACCTTGACGTCAGCCTGACCTTCAGTTCTGATGTCAACCCGATTTTCATTTCCAAACAAAATTCAATGTCCCCATGACGTTGGGGTACAACGTCAATCTGACGTCATGTTGACATCTTGTGCCTGCTGGGTGTCATTTCAGTCATCATACAGTAAACATCTGTAATCTTCTCATCAGTGACATGCATCTAAACATAACTCTCGGTCAATGCATGTAAAGATTTTGGACATCTTGGACACTTTTAATGCTTCCAAACAATTTGCTAAAATTATAAAGCGCTCATGTCTTGAGGTCTTTCATTATGATGGGATTTGATTGAGGAGGAATCACAGGACTGATTTTTCTTATCCCCATAGACAGGAAAAATTAAAGTAGTGTCGCAGGTTGAAGGAAACTAGTAGGAGTAAAAGTACCAATACTGCACTAAAAATGTGCTCAAGGGAAAGTAAAAGTACACATTTTTTAAAACTACTTAGTAAATTACAATTTCTAAGAAAAACTACTCAATTATGGTAATTTGAGTATTTGTAATCTGTTACTTTTACACCACTGATTACCAGCCCGCATGACCCAGCGGGCACCTTGATATCAAAACAACAAACTGACATCAATTTTTTGATGCAAAATGCAAATCGATTTGATGTCAAAACCTTGACATCCATTTGACATCTACACACTGATGCCCTTTTGACCACCAAAATAACAACATAAAATCATTATAATATAAGAAAAGTTTTACTCATTCGAAAGCTTCAATTACAAATGACAAATTTACACTGGATTTTATATCCCTATGTTACATGTAAACTACCTTAATGTCAAAACTCCATCAAATTGACATCTAACCTTGTTGTCAAAACTCACTTTCATATGGAATTCCTTAAAGGCCATGGGTTATTATAGTTTTCTTCTTTGTTTTCTCGTGATCATGACTTCATTTTCTCGCGATCTCGACATATCAAAAGTTGATTTCTTGAGCTTACGACCTGTTTTTTTCGGCTTAGAGGATGTCTTAGACACGCATACAGTAGCTTCATATTGCATTTTTTTTCCTGGCTGGGCTAGTTGGCATTTCTGTGTGGAATTTGCATGTTCTCCCCGTGTTCGCATGGGTTTCCTCCAGGTGCTCCGGTTTCCACTACAGTCCAAAGACACGCGCTATAAGTGAATTGGATGAACTAAATTGGCCATAGTGTAAGAGTGCGTGTGTGAATGTGACAGTGTATGAGTGTTTTCCAGTACTGGGTTGCAGCTGGAAGGGCATCTGCTGTGTAAAACATATACCGGAATAGTTGATGGCTCATTCCATTGTGGCGACCTCTGAAATAGAGACCAAGCCAAAGGAAAATGAATAAATGATGATTATGGCTGATCTAAATGCCTTGCGTTGATTGAACATGTGTCTGCATACAGATCAGTGCTTAACACTCACGCTAGCCATTCATCATACACTACCAATTGCATGAGAAAGAATCTGTTTTAAAGGCTGAAGTTACATCTGAAAATTTTCGGTGGCCCGGGCAGGTATAAAGTTATATGTTGTGATAACGCGAAAACAACATTTTGTTACGTCAAGATTACAAGAAAATTAAGTCGTGATCATGGGAGAACAACTGTTTTATATGTCAAGATCACAAGATAATTAAGTTGTGATCACGAGAAAACGAGAGAGAAAAATTATTTGAATGAATGGCCTCTTAGGACTTTCAGAACTGTCCTGTTATCAATTT
Source organism: Danio kyathit (assembly GCA_903798195.1). NCBI lineage: Eukaryota > Metazoa > Chordata > Actinopteri > Cypriniformes > Danionidae > Danio > Danio kyathit. The sequence continues at coordinate 20,946,841 of LR812526.1, forward strand.
TTGACACCAATGTTAGATGTTAATTTGAAGGTGTTTTGACATTAAGATAGTCAAATCGATTAGCAGTTTTAATGTGATTTTTGGCACATTTGTAGATGTCCCAAGGTGCCCACTGGGGACAAAGGTGAACCTCTCTCACCTGCTAGAAAGAGACTCCTGACCCCTGCATCTCTGATGATGGGCATTTGAGTAAGACGAGTGTTTCCGCAGGCGATGAGAGACTCTGAAAGCAGACAGCCTGATGGGAGAGACTCCATATGAACAGAGGTGTGAATGACCGGACGTCCGGCACCTCTGTTCACTGGTCTTCCAGCGGGTGCAGGCAGTGGCGATCCAGCAGGCAGGATTACAGATCTCCTTGTGGGAAGAGTGAAGGCTGGCTCTGCTCGTGGCATGGCTGGTTTGAGTGTGGGTGGCATTACTCGTCTTTCCACTGTCATGGGCCGGACAGCAGATCTGAACACTGAAATACTGCTGTCATCATCATCGTCATCGCTGTCACTGTCATCCTCTAGATAGTCGTCATCATCGTGGTCATCTCTGTCGAAAGGGATGGGCCTCATGAACTGAGTGTCTGTGGGCACTGCGGGGGTCTTGGGTGGCTTTACAGCATTCAGATTCACAGTCACATCTTGGTTTTTATTTGCTTGCTTCCTGGGTATGGAGGGCAAAACCTGAAAAAATAGATAAATAAATAAATAAATAAATGAATAGATGGATGGTTATATAGTCAGCTAGCTAGATTCACCCAATGGTATGTGGATGGATGATTATATAGTCAGCTAGCTAGATTCACCCAATGGTATGTGGATGGATGATTATATAGTCAGCTAGCTAGATTCACCCAATGGTAAGTGGGTGGATGGATGGTTATATAGTCAGCTAGCTGGATTCACCCAATGGTAAGTGGGTGGATGGATGGTTATATAGTCAGCTAGCTGGATTCACCCAATGGTAAGTGGGTGGATGGATGGTTATATAGTCAGCTAGCTGGATTCACCCAATGGTATGTGGATGGATGGTTATATAGTCAGCTAGCTAGATTCACCCAATAGTATGTGGATGGATGATTATATAGTCAGCTAGCTGGATTCACCCAATAGTCTGTGGATGAATAGATAGTTATATACTCAGCTAGCTAGATTCACCCAATGGTATGTGGATGAATAGATAGTTATATACTCAGCTAGCTAGATTCACCCAATGGTATGTGGATGGATGATTATATAGTCAGCTAGCTGGATTCACCCAATGGTATGTGGATGAATAGATAGTTATATACTCAGCTAGCTAGATTCACCCAATGGTATGTGGATGGATGATTATATAGTCAGCTAGCTGGATTCACCCAATGGTATGTGGATGAATAGATAGTTATATACTCAGCTAGCTAGATTCACCCAATGGTATGTGGATGGATGGATGAAAATAAATATTATTTAATGAATGGATTGGTTAAATTGATAGATAAGAAAATGGGTTATGTTAGATGGCAAGATCTGCACTGGTATGTGGACTGAAAACATGGGTAGATGACTAGATACATGTACAGGTGTATGGACTGAAATTTGGGTGGGTGGATGGATGGATGGATGGATGGATGGATGGATGGATGGATGGATGGATGGATGGATGGATGGATGGATGGATGGATGGATGGATGGATGGATGGATGGATGGATGGATGGATGGATGGATGGATGGATAGATAGATAGATAGATAGATATATAGATAGATACAAATAAAGTAATATGTGAATTAATAAAACACACACACACATTTATATAGTTTTGTTAATTAAATTTAAACCTAAATTAATTTATTTATTATGTTATAATTTATTATTGCATGTATTTTTAATTTCAATTTTATCATTTTCAGTGTGTTATTGATTGAGAGCCCACGAATAGAACAGTCAGCTTCTCTGAAAAAAAGACCATACAGCTTATAAGATAATGAAATCATTTGCAAATTGAAATATGGTCACCCTAAAATAGAGCATCCTAAACCATTTGAACCCCAACAAAAACCCACACTGTAAAAAGTATTTAATTAGTTGACTTTACTTAAAGGGTCATGAAACCCCCCTCTTTCGGTTCAAGTCTACCTCAGAACTTTTTCAAACAATGCTCCGAGATGGGCGTGGAGTGCTGCGGGCAGAGGGAGGAGTGGGCAGAAGGGAGCGAAGAAGTGTTATCAGTTGGCTCACAAAATGAGACACAAACCATGAGGAGACCCATGATTTTATAATTTACAACGTTAAAATGCAAAGAAATAAACAGTAAGTAATTTAATGTCCTGCTACATTAAAATGTTATTAGTAATTTCATATACACATAATCACAACTTGTTATATCATCATAAAGATAATCGTGTTTATATAAATACTAAAAATGAGGAGGACTTCTCTCCTCAATCCCCGGGTCTGAATGCAGACACATTGGATAGCAGTGCAGCAGGTCTCTTGCCCTGTCTATTCCAACCATTAACCCTGCCGGTATTCAGATATAGGCGACGTGTCTGAATGGTAACGAACTCTACTGATAGAAGACAAAGTCCGCCATTCTCCAATTTTCATACAGCTCTCCCGACAAAAATGCTTGCTGCACACAAACACCTTTGCTGTATTGAAACAAGCAACAAATCACGTGGATCATGGAAAAAAACACATACGACCCGTGCCGTGTGCAGACGCGGTCTCACCCAGTCATTGGGTCTCACAGTTTGGCAGGTCTGCCATGGCTTCGGAAAGCATGTGCTCTCAAGAATAATTAAGAAGCAGGGTCTTCTCATAGGATAAGAAAACTCCGCTATGAATAATAATGAGAAACCGACGCGTCATTACTCCACTAGCAGATTTGCGCTTCGTCACCGATTTTGATCTCGCCCCAAAAACTATTTTAAACCAAGAAGATGAAATTAGCTGACAAAAGCTCAAAATTATCCAGTTTTCCCCACAATTAAAGCTGACAGGTGCTAATGCTGTCTTAAGTGATGCTCAACACACACAAATCTGTTAACATCTCAAAAAAAGTACTCAAGGGTGTGGTGAACCTTTAAAAAAGTGAGTAAACCTGTTGCCTTAAAATTATTAGGTAAATCCACTACGTGCATAATTATAAAAAATAAATTTAGGTCAACTAGGCAATTCTCAATGAGTTTCAATGGGTTTACACACTATCTAAAGGTAAATAAGTACAATAATAATAAAACTAAATAAATGTGAAGTACATAAAGAATGCTAGACTTTCTCCTCCACATCTACTGTACATACTTCTTTGGCTGGGACCATCACCATCTTGCTCTTCTTGTGCTTCACCTGCAGAACCTCCGTCTCCACAGGTGGTTTTCCATTTCCTGTCAGTCTGTTTTTCGGTCTTTTCTTCCCCACAGATGGTGGACTGTGTTTCCTGACCACAGACTTCAGGGTGGGTGAAGCTAGACATGGTGTGGAAAACAGAAAATCAGTACCCACCGCCGGGCATCCCACTCCCTCATGGCACCTTTCCCACCACCGCAATGCACCAGCACTGAGACCCAGTGTTTAACATAATTCCCAGCCTGCACCACCACAGGGATGCCCAGCAGATTCTTTAGGTCTTACTACTAATGGTTAATCTGATTTTATTTTAATGGAAAACTAAAAAGCAATTAAAAAAAGATTTGGACATACCATAAAGTTTGGGCTCAGTACAATTACATTTAATATTAAATGAAGATAAATTAAATTGTTTATAAGGACATTTATAATGCTGCAAACAATTCTGTTTCAAATTTATATTAAAATCTGAATCTTTTTTGCTAATAAAATGTAAAAAAAAATTCAAGCAGCACAACCATTTTCAACATTGATTAGAATAAGAAATGCTTCTTCTTCTTAAAGGGTTAGTTCACCCAAAAAAATTGAATGAACTGATTTATTCTCTTTCATGTGGTTTTAAAACTTTATGAGTTTGTTTCTTCTGCCGAACCCAAAAGAAGATATTTTGAAGAATGCTGGTTTCTTCAAAAAAAGAAACATCCACTTCCATAGAAAAACACAAAATACTATGGAAGTCAATGGATGGGAGTAACCAGCAGTCTTCAAAATATCTTCCTCTGAGTTCCAGAGAAGAAAGAAACTCATTAAGGTTTTGATTAAGTGAAGGGTTAGTAAACAATGATGCAATTTTTATTTTGGGTAAACTAAATCAGCATATTTGAATGATATCTGTAGGATTATGTGACAATGAAGACTGTAAATTTCATCTGGTTTGCCGTTACAAGAATAACATTTTAACATCTACTAATATAGTAAACGTGCATTGACATCTGTAATAGTACTCCATAATACAGCATTTTCTGTTTAGTTTCAATACAATAAATACAGTCTTTGAGAGCATAGCACTAAAAAATCTCAAACCTTTGAATGGTAGTAGCCTTTATTTTTTTAATGTTGTCTCAATGATTGTGCAGGACTTAAATCAGTCATATAGAGGATAGAGAATAAAAGTGATTCCCAAACCTCTGGCTGAACATGGTATGGTTCGGCAGCTGGCTGCTCCATATTTACACTGGCACACACTGCACGGCTCCGGAGACCAGACAGCCCCCTCAAACAGAGAAATCCCATTCACCAAGCACTGGCTGCTCCGTCCTGGCATTTATCCACAAACACAGAGTTTCAGAATTCAGCAGATCCAACAGTAACTGGACTCTTAAACACATTACATAACAGGTGGTATGTAATATAATATAATATAATATAATATAATATAATATAATATAATATAATATAATATAATATAATATAATATAATATAATATAATATAATATAATATAATATAATATAATATAATATAATATAATAATTTTAATGTGTAAATAATGAATGTGTAAATGGATACATAATGCTTTCCATCAAGTTCACAGTGGCAACAAATATTTGGAAATTTCTCAACTTATTTATTAACAAATACAATTATGTAATTATTACCTAAAATTAAATATATTATCATTATTTTTATTTTTTTATTATAAGTTCATATTACTTTTGAACATTATGAACATTAAAATTAATATAAATACATTATAAGCATTTATACATTTTCTTTGTTTTCCACTCTGACACAAAATGTACATATTTAAATATTTATTTTTCAGCAATTACCAATTCTCACCATACAATGAATATACATATTAATATAAATATAAATAAAATAATTCTTTAAATTATTTTTAAAAATTCTACTTTATTTCTTAAATTAAATAACCACTTTTTTGGCTATTTTAATTGCACACAAATTTAAATATTACCATAAAAATCCAATATTACGACAAAAATCTTTTCAAATATTCAAATAAGTTAAATACTTATTTTTCGACATTTACAATTGCGAATAAATAGAAATATTAATATGTAATCCCAATATTAGAAAACATATTTAAAAAAATATTCTAAAGATATTGAGTCAATAAAAAATTATATTTTACCAATTACAACTGTAAAAATAAATAAAAATATCAATATGCAAACCACTGAAAAGTTAAATACTTATTTTACAACATTCACAATTTCACAATAAATACAAATATAAAAATTGTAATCCCAATATAAGGAAAAATATTTTTTAAAATATTGTATGATATTATTAAGTGAACAAAAACATATATTTTAACAATTACAACTGCACAAATAAATAAAAATTTCAATATGGAAACCACAGAAAATGTTAAATACCTATTTTTCAACATTCACAATTGCGTAATAAATACAATATTGATATGTAATCCCAAGATTAGTAAACATATTTAAAAATATTCTAATGATATTATTAAATGAACAAAAACTTATATTTTAACAATCAACTGTAAAAAATGTATAAAATATCAATATCAATATGAAAATTACAGATAAAGTTAAATACTTATTCTTTAACATTCACAATTGCGCAAAAAATGCAAATATTAATAAGTAATCACAATATTAGGAAACATATTTTAAAAATATTGTTATGGTATTATTAAGTGGACAAAACGTTTATTTTAACAATTAAAACAGCACAAATAAATAGAAATGTCAATATGGAAATCACAAAAAAATGTAAAATACTTATTTTTCAACATTTATAATTGTGCAATAAATGCAAATATTAATATGACATCCCAATATTAGAAAAAACAAACATATTCTAATATTTTAAGTGAATAGAGCACTTATATTTTAACTGCAAATAAATACAAATATTAATATAGAAATCATGCTCCAGTTATTACATTACCAAAAATTAAATATAATTATTAAAATAATCATAAAATAACACAAAAAATACAAACCTTCATTAAAAAATTATACGCTACAAGCATCACTCACCTGGAAGGAATGGATTATCATACTCAAGTGCATCATCAGTGGGTAAGAAATGCCTGGAGCTCCTCTGCCTCTCTCCTCGTCCCTTCTCAGGCTTTCCCTCAGCTGCTAAAGCAGCCAAACACAGACACAAACACACAGCTAAAGGTTTGTTGTGCATTATCGCTGAACGCAGGAGTCAGCTCAGGTGAGAAGTGTCTGAAACAGCTGTCTCAATGACTCTGAGCGATACACCTTCTCAAAGGCCAGTTATATTCTCTGCCTCTGGAAATCATGTTCAACCCTCTGAGAAAAAAAAAAGAAATGCAAAAGGTGAGAGTGTGGAGGAAGGAATGGAGGAACGGAAGCAGGGGAGTGAGAGGGAAAAAAAAAGAAAAAGAAAACAGCTTCAACAAAGCGCCTCTTTCATTTGCCCTGAAGAACCACCAACTGCCTCTCCATTCACACTTAACGAACGCCCATCAATTCCCAGAGCCAAACTAACTATTAAAAAAATCTTATCTTTGACACGATTTCATGCCTTGACGTCAATGGATGCACTGCCAGCGAGTGGGAGCTCAGATTTATGTGCTGCTGATGAATGAAACATAACTTTGAGTCTCTCTTAATGTGCTCATTATTATTTGTACTTCACTGCTAGTGTGAGTGTAATGGAAGAACAGAGAAAACACTGCGATATGAAGGCTAGCTTTGTTTGTGGAAGGGCCAACGGCACCACAGTCCTGAAAATTCTTCAAGTTCCTTGGACTTTTTTCGAAACCTTGCTTGACCATGTGACCTCTCTCTCTCTCTCTCTCTCTCTCTCTCTCTCTCTCTCTCTCTCTCTCTCTCTCTCTCTCTCTCTCTATCTCTCTCTCTCTCTCTCTCTCTCTAAGACTGACCATAGCATTGCTTACAAAGGCTGTTGCAATGTCAGCAACTTCATTAAATGACATTACAGAGAATTTATTTCACTTTATATGCAACTTGCCTGTCGGATGCTCAATTGTGATTGGCTGAAAAACATTGTCATGTCACATGTAACGGCATTGCGTAATTTAATTACAAAATAAATAAATAGTGACGCTATTAGCTTAACTACATTTCTCAGTAACTTTATAAATCAAATAGTTTTTCCGTAGCGAAGCTATTTAATTAGTCAAGTAGCGCAGTAGCGTCCACACAAGCTACATTTACCGATCGCGGATCAATACATGACTGCACCGACATTCACCGAGCTGTAAGGCAGGTGTCTAGGGCCAAAGTAAAATCCATATGATTGTGAGAATGACGATTTCTTCTTCTTCCTGTTTTTCGGTGGTCGACAACAAACTTTTTGGTGCGTTTTACTGTCACCTCTCGCTCTGGTCGGTGACGTCGCCAAACAATTAGGCTAACACGAGAAATTTGCTTAATGGAAAGAGGACTGAGGGAGAGAATATATATATATATATATATATATATATATATATATATATATATATATATATATATATATATATATATATATATATTTATTCTTTTCTCCGTTAAACAGAAATTGGGGAAAAAAATAAACAGCGGGGCAAATAATTCAGGGGGGCTAATAATTCTGACTTCAACTGTATATATATATATATATATATATATATATATATATATATATATATACATATATAGTTTACTGTAGTAAAGGCTAAAATATTATATGATAATATGATAATAATTACTATTAGTGCATAATAGTTACTGATTATACTACATTATGTAGTGTAATTTATTAATGAAGAGTTGTAAATATATATACAATATAATTTCTATCATTCCTAAATATTTCCCTTTATTATAAATTACTATAGTGTTTAAACGTGTAACACCTGGTTTTATTGTTTTTTTTTTTTTGTTTTTGCTGTTATATACTATAATGTGTTTCTGTTTGGTACAGCATATTTACAGTAAATAACTGAACTGAACAATTCTTCCTCATATGTTTCATTGACAAATTTATTGATCACTCAGATTTGATTGACTTGGATTTAAGTTGCTTCGATTTAAAAATGAAAATTGCAAAAACAGTTTTGATGTATTTTTTTTCCATTGCAAATGTCACAAAGATGACCCTGCACAACTAACTAAAATTTTGATTTTGTAACAACAGTAAACAATTTTTTGTTATAAGGTCTGGATTGTCGCGGCTGTACTTTAAAATTAAATTAACATAATCTTATTTCAAGAGATGAAAGATTTTGAAATTCTAACAGTAAACAGAGCTACTGTAAGGTCACACCTGCTTGGTATAAATGCTTGAAAATGATTTAGTTGAAAATATCCATTAGAAATTTAAAAGTAATTAAAAAAATGTAATCAGTTACTTTACTTTTATAAAGTAATTGAAAAGGTACACTGCTTATTACATTTTAAATAGGGTAATTTGTCATCTGTAATCCATTTCATTTCCAAAGTAACCTCCCTAACACTGGTGGGATGGTGCTGCTTGACCTTCAGAAGGCATTTGACACAGTAGACCATCAAATTTTATTATATAAATTAAAGGCAATTGGTTTTTAATAAAGCATCCCTAAAGTGTATTCAGTCCTATCTGGACAATAGAAGCCAGAGAGTTGACATAAAGGGTGTATTATCTGGTCCCTTATCAATCAATTGTGGAGTTCCTCAAGGAAGTATTTTAGGTCCATTTTTTTTTCTTTTATATATTAATGATTTAAAAGTAGCATGGTCAGAGGAACTCTATCTTTATGCTGATGATGCCACAATTTTAGTTTTTCATCAAGACAAAAGGTTCCTGGAAGAAATCATGAGTTCACAGTTAAAAAATTTGTACAACTAATTTTTGGATAATAAACTTTCTTTACACATAGGTAAAACAGAAGCTATTTTATTTGCTTCAAGAGTGAAAATAAAGAAAGATAATTCTTTTGTGGTTAGGATTAATGATTTGATAATCGAGTCAGAAAATGATGTAAATTATTTGGTTGTTTAATAGATAATTAATTGCCAGGAGATATTTAGGCAAGAAAGGTCTTTACGAAGATATGTGGAAAAATTAGGTTCTTAGCAAGGCAAGCTAAACTGTTGGATGTTCACTCTTTAAAATTATTGGCAGGAGCTTTGATTCAACCCCACTTTGATTATGGTATACGTCATTTTGGTATAGTAGCTGCTCACGGAGTTTGAAAGAAAAATTGCAAAAGGCACAAAATAAATTAGTACAAATAATTTTAAAAAATCATCCTAGAGCACATTTGCACAAGGAGTTTAAAAAAAAATTAGGTATGTTAACTGCTTTTTATAACTGGGAATTATACGTAAAATGTTTAATAATGTGGTTCCTATAGTTATTTGGTGAACTATTTTCAAATGGTTGGCAACAGCATTCATACAGTACTAAGAGTTGGGACTTTAATATTTGTTTATTTAAATTTAGAAGTTTAGTGGGGAAAAACATGTTTTTATATACAAGTGCAATCATGTGGAACAACTTACCAAAATTGATCAAGGAAATTAAAGACTTAAGGAGATTCAAAATCAAGAGATCAAGAGATGGTTGTTTGATGAGGATAATTAGTTTGCATGGTGGATGATGTTTTATTTTCATACGTTATTGTATTGTGAATAGGGTTGCAGCTAAGGGCATCCGCTGCTTAAAACATATGCTGAATAAGTTGGCGGTTCATTCCACTGTGGCGACCCCTGATTAATAGAGGGACTAAGCCGTAAAGAAAATGAATAAATGAATGAATGAATGAATGAACGTATTTGTGAATAATTTCGGTCCTGTTTTAAAATGTGAAGGTACCGTTTGTTTTATGCTTTAACTGTATTTTGCAGCCATACTTTGTTTTTCTAATAGCGAGGACCACAATGGAAACAAGCCCAGGTCTTTATTGTGTTTTATCCTCAACAGTTTTATTTCAAAATGTATGGGATACTTGTTTTTTTGTAGTTTGTCTAAAATCTGTCAAATAAAAATTCAATTCAAGACCTGTTCGAGTTACTTTCTTGATGAAAACGAGAGAAGATATTTTGAGAAAATACTTTAGCATAGTAATAAAAAGTAGTAGCTTCACAACCATGATAAAATAGCAAATAAATATGTTGTTGTCTTTAAGGGCCCTGTCTAAGATTCTTACTTCTGTTGAACACAAAAGAAGATATTTTGAAGAATGTTGGAAACCTGTAACCATTGACTTCCATTGGATTTTTTTTCTACTATAGAAATCAATGGTTACAGGTTTCCAACATTTTTCTAAATATCTTCTTTTGTGTTCAACAAAAAAAGGAATCGCGTAAACTAATGGCACCACTTGAGGGAGAGTAAATGTGAATTTTTTGGGTGAACTGTATGTTTTACAATTACACATCACTATGCTGAATGATTTCAGGTTTTTCAAATAACATCACAGCCAACAACAACCTGAAAACACGCAAACACACACACACACACACACACACACACACACACACACACACACACACACACACACACACACACACACACACACACAAACACAAACACACAAAGCTGTAAAAAAATGTAAACTCTGAAATTATTCATTCATTTATTTTCCTTCGGCTTAGTCTCTATTTCAAAGCTCCATGAACCTCCAACTATTCCAGCATGTTTTACGCAGCAGATGCCCTTCCAGGATGCAACACAGTACTGGAAAACACCCATACACACTTATTCACACACGTACACTATGGGCAATTTAGTTTCTTCAATTCACCTAATAGCGCATGCCTTTGGACTGTGGGGAAAGCGGAGCACCCAGAGGAAACCCACGCGAACAAAGGGAGAACATGCAAACTCCTCATGGAAATGCCAACTAGCCAAGCCGGGACTCAATCCAGTGACCTTCTTGCTGTGAGGCGACAGCGCTAACCACTGAGCCACTCTGAAATTAAATTTTTTATACACCCATTTTCCTTTGTATGAGATTCAAAGGAGGAGTTTAAGGACAAAAATATATCTCTAATATCTTTGGGTGTGTTAAGCATAATTGACTCTGGTTTATCGAATTGTTAGGAAATAAGACACACCATTATGGGTTGTGGTTACATCATTGTGCATTATTTTCCAATAATTCAACAGCCGATCATCAATTACTCGCATACAGAAAATAGAAACAAAAGTCACATGTGAGTCACATGAGATTAAAATTGCATGTTCTAAATTAGTATTATTATCTGTCATTTTTTAATTTAGGTAATTATTTTTTGGCAATAATATTATTAAACTATAATTATTCAGAAAAATATATGTTATAGTTTAACCACTTATTGGACAATTTTGATTTCACAAAAATGTAAACATTACTATAAAACATAATACTAAGACAAACTATATAATTATCTTTTTTTCATTCAAATTATTATATAACAGATTGCATGTCAACAAAAAACATTTTATTAAAATATTTTAAATAAAAAAAGCTTTAATATACCCTTAGATTAAAGATGCCAACTTCCACAGAAGGGCCTTTCTAAGGGGGGTAGTTGTGGTCTAATGGTTAGAGAGTGGAGTAGGAGAGTGCAAAGAGTTCAAATTCATAGTATCCTAAAGCAGTAAAAACAACAACAACAACAACAACAACAACAACAACAACAACAACAACAACAACAACAACAACAACAACAACAGCACCAAAATCACTTTTGCTAACGACAAGATATTATGCACATATGATGGATGAGAGCGAGAACGAGAGTGTGATTGACATGAACAAGACGTGAAAGTGTGATTCTAATGTGCTGATTTGAAGCTCAAGAAACATTTCTGATTATTACCAATGCTGAAAACAGCCATGCTGCTTAATCTTTCAATAAAATGATAGATTTTTTTCAAGAATCTTTGGTTTGAGCAAAACAGTGCATAGTACTTTATTTTTTACATTAAAATGTATTTACTGTCACAATTGTTCTATACAATGCATGAATAAACATGAATATCATTTTCTAAAAGTTTTGAACAATGAATATTATGTGATTTTAATATAGTAAACACACTGAAATAAACCAACTAAGCAGACATCTTACAGTTTTTCTCAGTCACTTTGGTGCATTTCTCACAACACTATTTACATTTGCACAACAGTTAATGCATTTCTCAAAACAATTAGTCATTTGTGCACATCATAGTAGCAGTTTCTTATTCCTTTCAACAAATTGCAAATGCTTTTGGACATGCATCAATTGCTTTCATACAACTCTCTGCTGTTTGTAACATTATCATTTGCTTATGTCATGTCAGTCAAAATTAACTAAACTTGTGAATGCTGAATAGTCATTCCATATAAAACTAATAATCCTCATTTCATTACTTGAGTCATTAAATACAAAAATGTTGAACTAGTTGTCAAAATCTGTCAAGCTAATTTTATTTTAAAAATGTTAAATCTTTTTTTTCTGAAAATGTCTTCTAAATTGAACAATTTCATGAATAATTTACAGACCTGTGTATGTTGTAGGTTCAGTTCCAATATGTACTGCAATATTGTTTACAGTTGTGCACAGCTCTACCCAAAGGAAGTTTATGTTTTTTGTAAATAAGGGTGTATTTATTCTTTTGCACAATGCTGTAAATAAATTAGAATTGCAAAGAGCAAATGCAGAAAAAATGTGAAACACACATATTCAGTGTCTTGTACTCAGATACCTCACTAATACAGTGATGTCTAACTTTACTGTAGTTTTCAAATGGCTTTGCAAATAGTATATAGAGCTGTCTTGAGCATTTTCAGGAAGTGTCACCAAAATCTGACTTTTTTGCATTGGAAAAAATGTACAGAGTAAAGTGTCCTAATGAAAACATGACAAAGCCATTTGACTATCTTGTTCATAAACAATGGTGGCAGGACTTTTCATTTTGATGACACTGACACTTTCATTGACATGAATACTTGCTTTTGAGGAATGAGCTCTCTATTTTGAGCAAGTGACGCGCTTTTGCAGGTTATCCACTAGGTTTTGCAGTTTGCACTAATTGTTTTGAGAAATGCATTAACTGTTGTGCAAATGTAAATAGTGTTGTGAGAAATGCACCAAAGTGACTGAGAAAAACTGTAATAATTTAAATAAAACATTTTTCAGAATAATTACTTTTTAATAATAAAATAAAAATGTTTCCTTTGGGTGCTAGAAACCATCGATTTTGAAGAACATGCTTTGATTGGGAACATTTTAATGAACATTTTAGATCATTTTCAGTTTTGCAAATGCACTGTAACCTTTTGCTTTCAGTGCATTCATGCTATTGACCAGAATGAGTAATAATTAGATGATTAATTTTCATTAATAACTATCAAGAGAGCAATCTAATATTTGGCACAAGTGATCATCTGTATCATTTAAAGAAGAAAACAGAAGGAATTTAATGTATGTCTTAGTGCATTCAGGATCAATTCAATTTGCTGTTTGAAAAGGAAAAAACTGTTTAATAAAGGCTTGTCAGAATATAGAGCTTGATCTGTGCATGTAAATTTGGTCAGAAAAACAACATTAGCACAAAAGTGTAAGCCTGTTACGACTAATTAAAATATATTTGGAGCAGTAAGGGACAAATAAGTAATTTAGTTCTGCTTAATTATGTTTCATCTCCTACACTCCAGTTTGTTATAACCTTTCTTTTTTTGTTTTTGCCTCCCACACAGAACATTATTAAGCAATTGGATGTAATACTCCCTCACTACACCAGCCCTGAGCTTCCTGTCGTTCATTCAAAAATAAAAACTCTGAATGTTCATGAAGACAAACAGCCATTTTAAACAGGTAAACACTCCACCCACACCTTCCTGCCTTCAAGTTTTACCTCGCAAATCTAACCAAAACACAGACGATACCAGATATAAATGTATTAAACAAACAGGAGAGAAATGATTTTAGCTACATCCTTCGTTTGCGGTCTGTTACTGGAATGAGACAGTATGTAACGATGCTTCCAAAAATATGGCTTGATATGCAGTTGAACTACACCGACCTCAGACAGCAAACAGTCTAGTGCAATCTTTTTCTTCATGACAACTTGAGAATCAGTGTTTACTTTTTCCCCCAGAATTCCCCATCCGTAAACACACACGGCTGGAGCCAACCCTGTCGAGAACATGATAAATACCACCCAGACTGTTCAAAGGACATGCACTGTAGAGAATGAAAAACACTTTAAAAAAAGAGAAAGAAACTACAGATATACAGAACAATAGACAGAAGGACAGATAAACAAATCAATGGACAGACAGACAGACAGACAGACAGACAGACAGAATGATAGATAGAACGATAGAACGATAGAACGATAGATAGATAGATAGATAGATAGATAGATAGATAGATAGATAGATAGATAGATAGATAGATAGATAGATAGATAGATAGATAGATAGATAGATAGATAGATAGATAGAACGATAGATAGATAGATAGAACGATAGATAGAACGATAGATAGATAGATAGATAGATAGATAGATAGATAGATAGATAGATAGATAGATAGATAGATAGATAGATAGATAGATAGATAGATAGATAGATAGATAGATAGATAGATAGATAGATGGATGGAGACTGATAGATAGAATGAAGGAACGATAGATAGAACAATAAATAAAACTATTCAGATGGACAAACGGACAGACAGAAAGACAGACAGACAGAATGATGGATGGATGGACTGATAGAACAATAGAACAGCGGATGGACAGGCCGATAGAACGACGGATGGACGGACTAATAGAACGATGGATGGACTGATAGAACAATACAACGATGGATGGATGGACTGATAGAACAATAGAACAACGGATGGGCGAACTGATAGAACGGCAGATGAATGGACTGATAGAACAACGGATGGACGGACAATAGAACAACAGATGGACAGTCTGATAGAACGACGGATGGACGGACTGATAGAATGACGGATGGACGGACTGATAGAACGATGGATGGACGGATTGATAGAACAATGGATGGACGGACAACAGAACGACAGATAAACAGTCTGATAGAACGATGAATGGACAGAGTGATAGAACGACGGACTGACTGACTGATAGAATGACGGATGGACAAACTGATAGAATGACGGACCAACAAACTCATAGAACGATAAAATGACAGACGGACAGACTGATAGATCAACGAACGGACGAACTGAAAGAACTATAGAACGACGGACAAATAAAACGATAGAACGACGGATGGACTGATAGAACGACCTACAGAAGGATGAACTGGACGGACGAACTCACAGACGGATGGATGGAGACAGATAGACAGAATGAAGGAACGATAGATAGATAGATAGATAGATAGATAGATAGATAGATAGATAGATAGATAGATAGATAGATAGATAGATAGATAGATAGATAGATAGATAGATAGATAGATAGTTAGGACATATAAACAGATAGATAGAAAGACTGGTAGAGCAACGGATAGATAGAACTATGATAGATAGAATGACGGATGGATAGAGAGAGATTGATAGAACAACAGACAGACAGATGCTTTCAGAGAAATATGTCTCTTCTGTTTATCTCTTCTGTAGCTGGCCGATTTGGGAGCAGTTTGCTTTTCTTGACTCATTAAAAAAAACCGCCTACATCTAGATACTCTCCTCAGTCCTCTCTATAACAACAGTGATTACTGGATATTTATTTTTAGTGCTCGCTCGAAGATTTGACCGCAAGAGTATGGTGTGGATTACAAGCAAGTGCAAAGTAACCCACATTTTGCTGACAGCCCCCACCCGCTCCCTTTAGATCTGTATTAAATTTATTTGTTAGGTTTATTTGTTGTTTTTGTTTACATCTTAATTGCAAAAAGCACATTTTATTGTTTACTGGGTCTCATGAATCTGGATTGATGGATGTAATGGGATGGATTGATTGAATCCAGAAGCCTTAAATACCTCTTTTGAACAATATCTTGCACAATATTGTTCTGTCGTATGAAAAAAAAGGTCTCAGGATGTGTATAGGCAAGTATTTGTAACTTATAGTTGCTGTTGCACGAGCTAGAGTGTTGCTGTGCATGACACAAGTTGCAATTTGTGCAATTTTATAGACCTATACACGTGTTGCTTAGGCCTACTTTGCTAAAGTATTCGTACAATATTTCTAATTATGGCCTAGCTCTCCACCCACTTAGTCTAATTAAAAAAATGACTGAAAAATAAAAACATGAATGCTTGATCATGCCCCGGACTGAAGATAGTGGCAGGAAATATAGGCCCAACCAAGTCTGGGCTCCGGCAGAGAATCTAAACTCTAATAGTTAGTAGTTCAATGTGTTAGTTACGTCCAGTGTTGTGTTCATATTTATGATTATGCTTATTTATGCCACCATGATCCTGTGAGACACGACATCTCTATTTCATTCCATTTTATGCCAACATGTAGTGAAATGACTTGACTTATGATCTTCAATAATTACAATAAGTTATAAAAACGTATTTCTGAAACTGGCAATAACAACTTTTCAAAGTACGGTATTGTGGAGGTAATTATAATTACTATTTCAATGTATTTTTATGGCACATTTAAAATGAAAAATAAAGACAATAAAGTAAAACGGAGCCTAAAGAAAATCCAAATGTGAAAGAAAAATATGTAAATTATACAAAAAAAATATGTCATGGTGATTTACTTTGCCATCAAATGATAAATAATTTCTCATATTTTAATTGTAAAAAAAAGAGTTGGACTGAGAATTTTCATCTTAACAGTCAAAGATTGCACAACACAACACAATCTTCACCTATTTCTGTTCACTTCTGTTGTATTTTCAGTCTAAAGGCCTACTAAAGGCCTAAAGGCTTTTTGATGAATAAAAAGAGTTATACTGGATTGAGAATTATATCTAACACTGTCAATAACAAAAAAAGTATATATAAAAAACTGATCTTACCTCAGTAAGGCGTCCCAGCACAACATCATCTTCACATACATTATTATTTATTTACTTTTGTTGTATTTTTGGTCTAAAGGTCTCGAATTCACAACTTTTAATTAATAAAAAGTTATACTGGATTGCGAATTATATCTAACATTGTCAATAACAAAAAAAGGGTATAAACAAATTGATCTTACCTCAAAAAGGTGACCCATCACAACACCATCTTCACATACGTTATTATTTGTTTACTTTTGTTGTATTTTCAGTCTAAAGGTTTCGAATTCAGAACTTTTAATTATTAAAAAGAGTTATACTGGATTGAGAATTATATCTAACAATGACAAAAAGGGTATAAACAAATTGATCTTACCTCAAAAAGATGCTCCATCACAACACCATCTTCTCATACGTTATTATTTGTTTACTTTTGTTGTATTTTCAGTCTAAAGGTCACAAATTCAGAACTTGTAATTAATAAAAATACTGGATTGCGAATTATATCTAACATTGTCAATAACTAAAAAAAAATATAAACAAACTGATCTTACCTCAGTAAGGCGTCCCAGCACAACATCATCGTCATATAAGTTCTTGTTTCTGTTTACTTTTCATGTGTTGTCAGCGTAAGCATATCAACCTCAAACCTTTCCTAATAGATAACAAACCTAAAGTCTTAAAGATCATGTAGTGTTAACTCATAAAAGTACTACGAGACCAGTTTTCTCTAAACAAGATAATAATTTACCAGTAAACCGTTCTGTATTGCATATACAGCAGAAATATTATGACATGAGGTTAATACCAAAGTATTGAGGTCAAGTAGTATCATCACTAGCCTTTGTTTTGATCAGCATTGGCCCTCTAGTGGAGAAATACCCATACAACCAACGCTCTTCAGGAAGCCCTTCAGATATCCGTCATAGTGTTTCAACCAATCAGCGCGCAGATCAACAGACCCCGCCAGCCAATCAGCGCTCATATCAACAGAACCCGCAACAATGGAGGCGAGCATGAAGCCCGTGGGTGTGTGACAGCATGTCAACGAGAAATCAAGCACAAATCCCCCAATATGATAGTACACGCTTTCTGGACGGACAATTAACGGTTACACGTGTGAAATCGACAGGATGGCTTCGTGGTCGGAGAAAATGCTGCAGCTTCTGCGTCGAATGAATAACTTTCACTTACCAGGTGGGGGAGATATAAAAATCATATGACAGAGCAATACATATGCATGTGGTACAGTATGAATGGACGTCATATATGGGTCAAATGCCTTACTGAACTGTAAACGTACTCTTTTGTATATTCTGATTTATAGAATGTAGTCAAGACTATCAAAAATTCTTGAAATTCAGACATTTTTTTAAAATAGGAAACCCTAAAGTAACGTTCATTTAAAAAAGTTAAATACACTATATTCAGAAATACAGTATATCTTCATTACATTGTTATAGTGGACACAACAAAATAACATTAATAATCGTGTATTATTAACGATGTTGGGTGTAACGCATTACAAGTAACGCAAATTACGTAATAAGATTACTTTTCTAAGTAAGGAGTAAAGTAATGCATTACTTTTCAAAATTAAGTAATAATATTTAAGCTACTTTTTAAAAAATTGTAATGCAAGTTACGGAAAAACAGTTTTGGAAAAACAGAAAAACCCACAAATTTTGGAAAAGTCATGGAAATTAGTTTAACAAATATCTGTATTCTTGAATTAGGGCTGCGCGATATTCGTAAAATCTGACATGACGATATTTTGTATTTCTGTGATATATATTGCAATGTGAATACAATTTCACCAGATTTAACAGGTTTATTTGGATTGATTGGGGGGATTTTGTAGAGGAGTGAATCTCGAATAATATATAACAAATAAATTACAAGCATAGATAAATAAAATATAGTAAAGATAAAAGTGGATTATTGTTTTCAGGTATTCACTATTCAGGTACAGATATTGAATAATCAACACTGCATAGTCTTCATTGTATACAGTTGAAGTCAGAATTATCAGCCCCCCTAAATTATTAGCCCCCCTGTTTATTTTTTTCCCCAATTTGTTTAACGCAGAGAAGATTTTTTCAACACATTTTTAAACATAATAGTTTTAATAACTCATCTCTAATAACTGATTTATTTTATCTTTGCCATGATGACAGTAAATAATATTTTACTAGATATTTTTCAAGACACTTCTATACAGCTTAAAGTGACATTTAAAGGCTTAACTAGGTTAATTAGGTTAACTAGGCAGGTTAGGGTAATTAGGTAAGTTATTGTATAATGATGGTTTGTTCTGTAGACTATCAAAAAAATATAGCTTAAAGGGGCTAATAATTTTGACCTTAAAATGTTTTTTAAAAAAATTAAAAACTGCTTTTATTCTAGTCAAAATAAAACAAATAAGACTTTCTCCAGAAGAAAAAATATTATCAGACATACTGTGAAAATTTCCTTGCTCTGTTAAACATAATTTGGGAAATATTTAAAAAAGAATAAAAAATTCAAAGGGGGCTAATAATTCTGACTTCAACTGTATTGTTTAATTTTTATTAAAGTTACAAAAAAATTCTTGTGGCCGGATGTTTTA
Organism: Danio kyathit; assembly: GCA_903798195.1. Classification (NCBI taxonomy): domain Eukaryota; kingdom Metazoa; phylum Chordata; class Actinopteri; order Cypriniformes; family Danionidae; genus Danio; species Danio kyathit. Next base: position 20,966,671 of record LR812526.1, read on the forward strand.
AAATTTGAAATATTGAAATGTTCACAGAGTCACAGGCCTTAAAGGGACAGCTTACTCAAAGATTCAAATGTACTCACTATTTACTCACACTTCCCTTGTTTCAATACTATAGGAGTTATTAAATTATATTCTTTTTGTGTTCATTTAAAAAAAAAAAAAAAAAAAAGAAAACATAAATGTTTGAAACAAGGGTGTAATGAAAATGCCAAGTAATTTTTGGGTGAACTATCTCTTTAAAAATGCATGCAGATGATAAACTTTTACTCCATTATGATTAAACTCTATATTAAAATATAATTCCAACATTGCATATCCTGCGATGTGACTATTGCGGATGCACACACTGCGATATGGATGCTGAAACGATTTATTGTGCAGCCTTAACTTGAATATAGTTTAGTTGTCTGCTTCTTTTCTGTCCATGGCCAAAAATTTGCTCTCACATTGTTAGTGCTGTGTAAGCATTATCAAAATCAATATAAAAAAACTAATTTAAACTAAATTGATTGTTGCCTGTTTTATGATATGCTGTAATAAATTTGAACGTCATTGTTTTTCTTATTATTTATCATGTATACAGTTGAAGTCAGAATTATTAGCCCCCTTTTTAATTTTTTTTTCTTTTTTAAATATTTCCTAAATTATGTTTAACAGAGCAAGGAAATTTTCACAGTATGTCTGATAATGTTTTGTCTTCTGAAGAAAGTCTTATTTGTTTTATTTTGGCTAAAATAGAAGCAGTTTTTATTTAAAAAAAAAAAAAACATTATAAGGACAAAATTATTAGCCCCTTTAAGCTAATTTTTTTTCGATAGTCTACAGAATAAACCATTGTTATACAATAACTTGCCTAATTATCCTAACCTGCCTAGTTAACCTAATTAACATAGTTAAGCCTTTAAATGTCACTTTAAGCTGTATAGAAGTGTCTTTAAAAATATCTAGTAAAATATTATGAGCTGTCATCATGACAAAGATCAAATAAATCAGTTATTAGAAATGAGTTATTAAATTATTATGTTTAGAAATGTGTTGAAAAAAATCTTCTCTCCGTTAAACAGAAATTGGGGGAAAAAATAAACAGGGGGGGTAATAATTCTGACTTCAACTGTATGTAGACATTACATGAAACATTACGTCATGAAAAGTTCTGGAAAAGTCATGGAATTTTTGTTGTAAAAATGTGTATGACCCTGTTTTTAGTTCGTTAATTCGCTTTTAAAAAAATAAATTGCTGAATTAAAATGAACGTAGTCACTTTGAATCCCGCACGCAATGAGAGAATACAGGAACAGACTAAAAGGAAGATGGCAGAGCCTTATATTTCTGCAATGGAAATATTCTCATTATTTTGAACACATGGAAGAAAAGGATTATCTGAATGGACAGTGATTTTACTTTACTAATAAGACAAAAAAGCACAAAAGTAGCTAACGCAATGCTTTAACCATTCATTCTCTGTATAAACGGCATGTATAGCTCTGGGGTCAGGAAGTTCTCTGTAGTTCCTACATTAATTTTTCATGTGTTATTATAAAGGTAAACGAAGGTTATACCGTGTGTTGTTAATTGCAGAGCTCCTCTATTTAAAAAACAAAACCCTACAAGTTCTGAAAGAGATCAAGCCTCATCCAGATCAGAAAAAGTAACTCAAAAGTAACGTAACAAATTATTTACCATAAAAAGTAACTAAGTAACGCAACTAGTTACTTTTTTGGGGAGTAACTCAATATTGTAATGTATTACTTTGTGCTATCAATCCGTCTCTCCTTGTCTTGTTTCTTTCTTTGAATAAGCGGGATTTAAACATGAGTAACATAAGACAGTCCAGTGATGTCATTTCGAAAAATGTGTTAATAACAAAACTGAACTATATAGACCCTTTTTACATTTACGGGTTTCTCAGTAGCGGAAGTCGTCATAGTTGGGAAAACTTAGAGCGCAGTGAATAGGAGAATACAACAAATATTTTTTTTACAATCTTATTTGCTCAAATAATAAAAGAAAAACTTCACAATGATGTTATAAAGACTTTCAGAAAAAGGAAAAAAATGTGAGACTGAAAACAGCAGCCAGAGGGGAGAGTAACGTCAAATTGACTGTCCTGTCCCATAGGCGCTGCATTAGAAATGCTTCACACAAGCGGTAATTCATTTTTTGTAATTTGAAGCAAAGATGATATACTACATATAAAAGGCTGTTTTTGGTGATAGCAGCTTAAAGATGCCTCTCATATGGAGAATGAAGTCACATGAATTTCTCAGGTGTAAGTTTTTCACCGACTTCAACAGAGTGTACAAATCTTGATGGTTCTGTGGGTCTCGTCTATCAAATCTGATCTTTATATTGTATTATTCTCTATTGGATTCAAGTCAGGTGATTGGCTGAGCCATCCTACAGCTTGATTTTCTTTCTCTGAAAGCATCTGAGAGAGTTTCTTGGCTGTGTTTTGGATTATTGTCTTGCTGAAATGTCCACCCTGGTTTCATTTTCATCATCCTGCGAATGTAGATGTTGGACTGAAGCAGTGAACATTAATTTACAATTACGAAGGGCAGAGGATTGCTGATAAACTACTGAGAGATTTCAGATGCTGTTTGGGCTTTCACTGCCTTTCTACACCTCCCTTTCTTCATGTGTGTTCAATACTTTTTCCCTACATAATGTCATTTTATTATGCATAACTTAATTTGTAAACTAATTAGATTTGTTTTCTTTTTTAATATATGGATGTATTTTGTTGTTTCCAACATCCAGGAAAAATGTCAAATCAATAGCACCTTTAGAAATATGTTTCCCCGCTGTGTGTGTATATATATATATATATAACATAATGAATCAATACAGAAAAATCTGCAGTTATTATATTATTATTATTATGGGAAAGTATAATTTTTGCAGCTTACAGAAATTATAGTAAAATCATATATCATGATAAAAGTGTCAGTAATCATCTCAAAATGAATATCTGATATCGTTATATGCATACGTTACCTTCATTTCTCTTCTTGTTTTATCTCTTCAGCATAGGCACGTGCATTTATTTACTTCACATCAGTGTTTTCCTTTACTTCAGGTTCCATTTTAGAGAGCTGTCTGCGTTTCGAGGTGGCTGGTGAGCAGGTTGGATGGATTTCCCCAAAAGTAGCATCAGTTCTTGGTCGTTTTCCCTCAGTCTTCAGACCATACGGGAGCGCAATTACCTTCTGCTCCAGTCTTGACACGTTTGCGAGCAGATCGGTGGCTGTGGATGAGGTCTTGCAGGAGCTCAGGAGAGAAGCTTCCTTCACCTGTCTAATAGGCTGGAGAGATGAAGTGAGACACAGTTGCACATCTTCATCCTTACTCTTTAAGTATTTACAGTCAGAATTATCAGCCCTCCTGAATTATTTGCCCCCTGTATATTTTTCCCCCAATTTCTGTTTAATGGAAGGTTTTGTCAACACATTTCTAAGCATAATTGTTTTAATAACTCATTTTCTAATAACTGATTTCTTTTATCTTTGCCATGATGACAGTACATCATATTTCACTAGATATTTTTGAAGATACTGGTATTCAGCTTAAAGTGACATTTAAAGACTTAACTAGGTAAGTTAGGGTTATTAGGCAAGTCATCATATAACAATGGTTTGCTCTATAGAGTTTCAAAAACAACATATTGCTAATAAATAAATATAAAGGGCAAGACTTTCTCCAGTAGAAAAAACATTATATGAAATACTGTGGAAAAATTCATTGCTTTGTTAAACATCATTTGGGAAATATTTGAAAAAGAAATTCACAGGAGGGTGAATAATTTTGACTTCAACTGTATGTGTCTAATGCTTTCGGAGACAGACATAATGAGCAATATGCTTTAAAGCAGAGGTGCACTGAAAAATAAATGTTGTAAATGAATCTGAGTTTTTAAAATATAAATACTGTCACTTGATGGATAGAGGACTATGAAGAAGACATCAGTGAGCAAATCAAGGCAAAATCGAGTTTTTACTGTAATAAGTTCATTATAGAATGTAAAAAATATACTGTATTAGTTAATATAAAGCAATGTTTTCTAGTTATTTTTAAATATTATTAAATAAATAAGGAAATTACCCATGGCAACTATATATACCTTCGGCCCACTAGTTTGGCCGAAACCCAATCAAGTTTGGTTTTTGGCCCTTCATCAGAAAACGTTTGGCCATTCCTGCTTTAAAGGGATAGTTCGCCAAAAACGGAAAATTCTGTCATCATTTACTTGTCACAAACCTACCTTGTAGTGTGTGCTGTGCCGCAGTTTTCATATCTTGCAGTGTGCGCACATTTAAGATTTGAGGTAATAACATGGCCATGATGGTCAAAGAAATCGAAACATTCTTTTCACATCAACGCAATTTAATAGGGCACTATAAAGGCTAAAGAACTTAATTCTTCTATTTGCTTAATTTTTGCAGCCAAGGGCTTTTTGAAGTGGTGACATTGTATTTAACAAAGAAGAAGAATTCTGAAAGAAATTCTGAAACGCTGTAACCATTGACTTTGACCATGGTATTTGTTTTTCCTAGTATGGAAGTCAATGGTTACAGGTTTACAAAATTATTCAAAATAACCTTTGAGTTCAACAGAAAAAAGAAACTCATGAGGGATTGAGACCACTTTTTTATTTTTGAGTGAACTAATTTTAAGACTCATATTGTGTTCCTTTTGACCTGGAAGAGATAAATAAACTTGTTTATCAATATTTTATAAAGGGAATTAAACTTTGCAAATGCTTTAAGAACCTCAAAGTACACATAATTTTTTACAGATTAATTTTTAAAAGATATAACCATATAAAAAAGTTTCATATTTGTCTAAAAAAATCCAAGATATGAAACTTTTTATATGGTTATATCTTTTAAAAATTAATATACATTTTTTTGTGTGTATTTAGGTACCTTTAAGTGTCGGAAAAAAGTTTCACAATTATCTCAAGTTTTATCAATGTCCGCAACATTTTGTTAAATATATTTTGCTTTTCACCTGTAGCTAGCACACTTTTAGGCTTACATTTTTTTTGGAATAAACAAAATATTGAAACCACAGCGGCATGAAAATTCAGGGTTAAAGTTTACGGCATAAATTTTATTAGATTTTTTTTTGTTTAAGAGATGTTGTGTTGATGTCGTATTAGAAATAAATACGTTGATTTCTCAAATTTGGACTTATTTTAAGTCTATTTATGTATATTGGAGTCACTTTGTTTGCTTCATGTGTAATTTGAAAATTGTTCTTGATAAAAAAGTATTTGTAGCTATACCATGGTAACAGCATGGTAACATTATAAGAGTTTTCACATTCATTAATATGTGAGAATAAACATAAAATTAATCAATAAAAACATTATATCAATAAATTAAAACTACTATGTATAATATTTCCCAATGCTGGGTTGCAGCTGGAAGGGCATCCGCTGCGTAAAACATATGCTGGAATAGTTGCCAGTTCATTCCGCTGTAGCGACCCCTGATAAATAGGGGACTAAGCTGAAGGAAAATGAATGAATGTATAATGTTTTTATACTTCAGTTAACCATTTCAGATTATTTCCATTTAATATTAATCAGATTGTATTTTATTTTTAGCAATACGCTGTGATGCCCAGGTACTGTGACCCTCCTCTGATGTACATGGAGAGAGCAGCTACAAGTATGTTAATGAAGTATTAATCTCATGCTTGAGTTCTGCTTTGTGATGGACAAGAGCCACTTAAAGCTGTTCATGAATAAACGCAGGTCTGTTTGGAGTGAAACGGTACGGCGTCCATGTCAATGGCTACACTCGGGACTCAAGCGGCAATCTCAACATGTGGCTGGCACGGCGATCCCTGACCAAACAGACATATCCAGGGAGACTGGATAATATGGTAAATAATTAATCAATTAATTAAACAGCTCATTACAAGTAGTGCTGTACCAAACAAACACCACTAATTGAGCGAGTAGTCGGACTGCTTAAAAATATCTCTGTTTCATCTATTCCTTTTTTACTCTTATTTACTAATTTATTTATAACCTAGCTTAACTTTTTTTTTATTTTGATTTGTTTTCTTTTGTCAGAGGATATGTTCGTTTTTAATTAATAAGTGTAATTTTATTTTAATTCGAGGAGATAGTGGGAAAATAAGAAAACCAAGTCTGTAATTTTTATTATTCTGTTATATATGCTACTATGTATGACAGGGGTTCTCCATCTCGCTCCTGGAGGGCCGCTGTCCTGCAGATTTTAGCTCCAACTTGCCTTAACACAACTGCACGGATGTTTCTAGAAAGCCTATTAAGAGCTTGGCTGCGTCCGAAACCGCATACTTCCATACTATACAGTACGCTTAAATCAGTATGCGAGCCGAGTAGTATGTCCGAATTCTTAGAATTCGAAAATCAGTATGCGAGAAGTACCCGGATGACTTACTACTTCCGGCGAGATTCTGAAGTGCGCATCCCATGGACGCTGTGCTATCCCATGATGCCCCGCGAGAGAATTTATGAATGGACGTGAAGTAGGGATGGGCGATATGGCCTAAAATCCATATTGCGATATACATTGCAGCCTCTTGCGATAACGATATATATTGCGATATATAAATTATAATAGAACCATTTCAGAACAGGTTACATAGACCCTTAGAAAAAGCCAAACTGCTATTTTTTTTTAGAAATAAAGAAACGTTGCATGTCGTTTGAGAACATTTATTGTGCAAAAGCAAAACTGTAATTAAACAACACAATGTTGCAGATAAATAAACTAAATGTAGTGCCTTTCAGAAAGAAAGACTTTTCTTTTAATGCCAAGTTGCAGAGAACAAAAAAAACTGGTGTCTTTTTAGTTGAGGAACTTACACTGTACTGAAAATACTTCCAGTATTAAATTAGTCAAATAAAATTGTGTATTGCAGATACTTTAAATAAAAACATATTTCTAATCTGCAGCCTAAGGTAAAGCATTTGGTTTTAAACATTTTGTTCTCCTAATGAAATTACAACTGGTGTCTTGATCTGCTCTCTCTCTCCCTCTCTCTCTGTCTGCTGTAGTGTTGTGCTGCTGAGAGAATGAGATGCACCAGACAAAGTTTGCGTATAAAGTAATGCAAAAATGAATACAATTAATATCGAAAGCGAAAGCAGATTCTCGGACATGTCCGGGGGAAAAGAGAATGTATTGTCACTCCAAATAATGAGCTGGATCAGTCTATTTAGTCTTCGCGCTCTTCTTAAAGCTGCTACCAAATCAGAACAACTGTTCTGTATCCAGCGCGATGCAGGGCGTCTCTGTGGGTCTGCATGCAGAGCATGCGAGCGAGTCTGTGGCAGAGTGTTCTCAGTTTCTCGCGAACACAGAACCGGGCCGCCCCAATAATATATCGGCTGCCCAGGTAAAATCTGTGTGGGAGGCACTGATGTAGACAAGCCACAATATGCCATGCATGAGGCTCGCAACTTGTGCGACACGCCGCCATTCGATGCCATGCGTTGCTTATTGCTGTTGTTGCTGTTGCTCTTTATTTCGCGAGTAGATTGCGTCATCAAACATGCATTATCGCGATAGTGCAATAGAATTAGAATCTCTATCGTAGGCCAATTTTGTATCGTTTATATCGCATATCGTTTATATCGCCCATTACTAACGTGAAGCAACACAACTGACGCAGGTAGGTCACGTGACCATGACAAAATGGCGGATGTAGTACGTCCGAATTAAATTCATACTGCTCACATTCATACTGTATAGAACGTACTTTTCCAACGGCCGAGTAGTACATTTAAATTCAAATGCAGTACCTACTGAATAGTAGGTGGTTTCGGACGCAGCCCTAGATTAGCTAGCCCAGGTGTGTCTGATTGGGGTTGGAGCTAAAATCTGCAGGACACCGGACCTCCAGGACCGAGATTGAGAACCCCTGATGTATGGTCTTGTTAAATATCTCTGTCAGTATGTTTCTTTTAAAATTGAAACTATTTATTTTATTTAGAAATAATTATTTATAGTTTTCAAATAAGTACAGCAGGGCAGCGCAGTGGGTAGTGCTGTCTCCTCACAGCAAGAAGGTTCAAGCCTCAACTGGGTCAGTTGGCAAAGACATGCGCTATAGGTGAATTGGGTAAGCTAAATTGTCTTTAGTGTATGTGTGTGAAAGAGTGTGTATGGGTGTTTTCCAGTGATGGGTTGCTGCCGGAAGGGCATCCGCTGCGTAAAACACATGCTGGATATGTTGGCGGTTCATTCCGCTGAGGTGACCTCTGATTAATAAAGGGACTAAGCTGAAAAGAAAATGAAAAAATGAAATAAAAACCGGTCTTTTTTATTTATTTTTATAAAAAATCCTGAAATCCTGAATGAAGTTTGTTTTTCCACAGAAATATTAACCAGCACAGCTGTTTTTGAAACAGCAATAATAAGAAATATTAACGGAGCACAAAATCACCATATTAGAATGATTTCTGAAAGATCATGTGACACTGAAGGATGTAGTTAAATATTATGCAGAAACTAGATTCATCATCACAAGATTAATTAGCATTTTTAATCATTTATTCATTCATTTTCTTTTCGACTTAGTCCCTTTATTAATCTGGGGTCGCCACAGTGGAATGAACCGCCAACTTATTCAGCATATGTTTTACGCAGCGGATTCCCTTCCAGCTGCAACCCATCAATGGGAAACATCCATACACACTCATACACTACGGACAATTTAGCCTACCCAATTCACCTATAGCACATGTCTTTAGACTTGGGAGGGAAACCGGAGCACGGGGAGAACATGCAAACTCCACACAGTAACTCCAACTGACCCAGCTGAGGCTCAAACCAGTGACCGTCTTGCTGAGGCGATCATGCTACCCACTGCACCACCGTGACGCCCCATTTTTAATTATATTCAAAAAACATCATTTAGGAGTTTACTGCATTTTTTATCAAATAAATGCAACATTCTTGAGCATAAGATGCTCAAAAACATAGAATCTTAAGGGCTCCAAACTTTTAAACAATATTTTTAAAGCAATTATACAAGAAAGTTCAATTTGCTCTCCCTCCAAACCATTATTAATTTCTTTTACTCTGCAAAAAAGAGACAATTTTGAATAATGTCGGAAACCAGTCACTATTGACATCCATAGCAGGAAAAAAACACAATGGAAGTCAATGGCTACCAGTTTTCATCATTTACAAAAATATTTTCTTTGTGTTCAAAAAGCAAAGAGCTTAAAACAGGTTTTGAACAAGTAGAGGCTGAGTAAATTAATTTAAATTTTTGGCTGAACTACCCCTTTAACGTATAAACATATGGAGTAGTAAGTAAAACTGCATTTGTGCATGTGCTTTACATTACTGTTGAATATGTTTACATGGACGCTAATAATCTGATTTTAATACGATTAAGACTCTGATTAAGAGTCTACCATGTAAACAGCGATTTTTGATTAATTTAATCCGATTAAGGTCATAATCGAACCAAACAGAAATGGAATTATTGGAGTACACCAATTTTAGACGCATTATTGAAGTTCAGTACAGACATGTAAACACAGTAATCAAACTATTACTATCGTGTAGGATTTTCGCCGCATTTTGCGACAAGATAGTCCATACACACACAACTGTATGACACTATTCTCTGCACCTACAGAGTCAGTGAAAGACCAGAGACACACACATCGTTTTTTTTCCTGTTCGGCGTGCAATATTAAATTCCATTAAAACAACACTCCTCCAGCAGTTCCTCGCATCCAATGTCTCATTTGTCACATTGGGCATGCATGAAATTTTCCTAAATGAAAGTGAAAGTACCAAACTGCAGGTAAAGTTGACAAATTAAAAGTGACACCTGAAATTATATGAAACTCCGGAGGAAATGTGGATAGCGTGGTGACGCAATGACGTTAATCATATTATGTGCTATAACATGTAAAACGTGATCATGAAAGAAACTTTCAAAAAGCAACTCATGTAAACAGCTTAATCATATTATTGTCTTATTCAGATTAAGGAAAATAATTCGATAACTGATGTCCATGTAAACAGTCACTGTCAGCTAAGTTTTTTGTTTGTTTATTTATTTATTTCCACATCAGCAACTTCCAGCTATTTCATGACAAGATCAAAATAGACAGCAAAAACATATCAAGTAATAATAACAACTTAATTCAATAAGAGATTATTAAAAATATATTTTTACATTGTTAATTATATTCATCAAACATTATTTAGGAGTTTACTGCATTTTTTAATCAAATAAATGCAGCATTCTTAAAAACAAAAAATAAAAACAAAATGGGCTCCAAACTTTTGAACAATATTTTTAAAGCAATTATACAAAAAAGACAATTTGCTTTCCCTCCAAACCATTATGATTTTCTTTTTTCTGCTAAACACAAAAGAGGAGATTTTAACTAATGTTGGAAACATTTAAAAAAAAAAAATTCTTTTGAGTTAAAAAAGCAAAGAAACTCAAACAGGTTTGGAACAAGTAGAAGCTGCGTAAATTAATTTTCATTTTTGGCTGAACTACTCCTTTAACATATCGAGTAGTAAGTAAAACTGCAATTGTGCATGTGCTTTATATGACTATTGTCAGCTTTTTAAATTTTTTTTGTTTGTTTATTTATTTAATGCCACATCAGCAACTTATGGGTATTTCATGGCAAGATCAAAATAGACAAAAACATATTAAATAATAATAACAAGTTCATAATTCAATAATTGATTATTTAAAAATATATATTAAAAACATTAAATATGATTTCTCTGTTCGGTATAGACCTTTTTCTTGGCTGCTGCATGGAGGGCGCCATAGCGACCATCGACTTCCGGTAGAATGTTTAGAACTTCCGCTTACAGCGTTTATAATAGGTAATTTGCGATCATGGATATCTATTATTTGCGATTTTGAAAGATGTGTGTTAAAGCCGTTATAATCTGTCAGTTGTGGTTTAAGTGCGAGAGAAAAACGTTCTCCTACAGTAGTTCACGTGTCTGCCGTCAGAAATACAGTGTGTGTGTGTTCCCGGCCTGTCAGCTGTTAGTTCAGCCGCTCTTCGACACACACACGCACACACACGCACGCACACTCACGCACGCACACACACACACACACACAAAATACTTCACTGCATTATAGAGCAAACCAGATTACTGGCATGAAACTTAACAGGTGTGTAAGTCATGCAATTTACAAAAATGACCAATTAAAGTCCGTTACTAATGCTCTACTGGCTGATTTGCATGTTGATTCTAATCGGGAGCCGTTTATGTTTATGTAAGTGGGACAGTACAGGCTACGTGTGTGTCAAACATTTTGGTGAATTACATTTGTTTGGGTTGGTTGTATATTTGAAAGAAAGAGAAACTGTTGACTTTAGCGATGACGAGGCTTCATTTAAACAGCTCAAGATGCCGCCTGACAACGAGGGGAAATGTCTCACAGCAGTTGTTTTCCATTTCATTAGATCGCATTTTTTTAATGATCAGTTCAGGAGGTGGCGCTGATCGACAACAGTATTGGTTCAAAGATGTTAAAAGCAAATAAAATAGATTAAAACAATCATTTCAAAGCTGTCCAAATGTGACTGTTTATACGCATCAGCTGCTGACCGGAAGACCGGAAGCATTCTTCTTGTGCATACACGCAAAGCATAATGGGTAATTTTGTGTTCTAAGAAAAAGGTCTATATGATAAATAGCTTAAAATTCATCCTGGTGATTAGGGCTGCACAATATATCGTTTCAGCATCGATATTGCAATGTGTGCATCCGCAATAGTCACATTGCAAAGATATGCAATGTCCAGTCAGAATTTAATTGACCAGGAGCTACAGAATTGTATTTAATCACTGTATTTATATAGAATTTATATGATTTATGCAAAAAAAAAATAAATAAATAAAAAAAAAATTAATATCTACATTTCAAAGTGAAAACAAGATTATTTCACTTACCCCACAAGCAGATCATTTCCTTAAAACAAGCAAAAAACTCTTAATTGTGACTTATTTCTTCTGACTGTGAAAACTAAACAATATTTTTACTGTAAGAATTATTTGATATTTGGACAAGAAACAAGACAAAACAAAGTAACAAAAGCATTTTTTTTTTGCTTTGTGATTATTCAATTTCTGTACCTGAATACTGTTAGACTCTCCAGAAAATCGTCAAATAAAGCTTTTCAAACCATCTTGTGAAACTGTATTAATATCACAATAATTAAATTAATTAAAATATTGCAATATCAGATTTGCCCTACTGGGGATACATTTTTAAAAACATCCATCAAAGTTCTCTCAGTATATATCTTTTTGAAGTACACTGATATATATGTGATCTCAAAGCTAATCAGCAGAAGACTAAACCTCAAATCTGCTCTTTTGACTTAATGGGGTCTTTAAAGGATTTGATTTCTCACCCAGGCGGCTGGAGGACTGGCAGCAGGCTGTAGCGTAAGGCATACCATGGTAAAAGAGTGTGAAGAGGAGGCCTGCATCCCTCCAGGCCTGGCAGAGCAAGCGCGTCCTGTGGGTACAGTAAGGTGCATAATCCTTCTTTTCATTTCCATGCCACTATTCAGCTTCAGCAAAATTGCAAGCTATTACGAAGCACAAAAGCAATTGGTAACTGGTGATTTCTATAAGGTTAAAGATGCATGTTGCTGTTTTTTTCTGTTTAGAGATACAAACTCTCTCAACTGTGTTGCAAGAGAGACTGATTAACACAGCAGAAATGCCAGAAATAGCTTCCAGCTGGCAGGTTTCCAGGGAAATATTATGTTCGCTCAAATGAAGATGACCAGGATTCGAGTTTAAACACAAGCGTCAGTGTGATCAAAGACACGCGAATGCCTGGATGATTTCTGCCTGGAAACTGTTTTACTATGTTTAGCTAAATTGAAAGACATTTCACAATCTCGAATCTTCTTTTCATGCCTCCCTCTGTCTCTTTTCCGTACAGCTACACCTACGAAGATGATGAAGGAATATTTCCGGAGTGTCAGTTTGTCTTTGATTTAGAGCTGCCTCTCAATTTTCAGCCTCACATTGGAGACGGAGAAGTGCAAGCATTTTACTACTATCCAATAGAGAAGGTGAAGGCAACTATTGATTATAAATCAGTGTGTGCATAAGACTTTGATGCTCACCAAGGCTACATTCATTTGATGGAAATTTATTTTTAAGAAAGAATCCTTAAAGGTGCAGTATGCAAGTTTGACACCCAGTGGTTGAACTCCTGGTTCAAAACACATGGAAGCAAAGGTTGCCAGATTGATGACACCAACAGGAGTGTGCCTGACTATTGAGCCTAAAGGCTGACTTAAACCGTGTTCTAAATAAAAGAAACGGCGAGCGATAGAAGGTAAATTCTCCATATTTAAAGGAGTTTTTGTTCTAACCATCACCTGAAATTTATATTTTAGAAATGGCTTGTATTTTTTGCAGCTGAACAACAGGATAAACTGACAATGATCACCCCATGTGCTTTATTCAGTGTTGAATGCTAATAATGTGAGTTTGAATGTCCTTTTACATGACATTTATTGTCATACTACTGAAACCAGCAGCAGATAGTTCACCCCAGATCTTGAAAATAAACCGTTTGAAATATCAGGGTGCTTTCACACTAGCACTTTTGGTCCGCACCCAGATTCGTTTGATGTCAGAGTACAATACGTTTAGCTAGTGTGAATGTGTCTTCTGAACTCTTGTGTGCACATGTGAACCATACCAGAGTCCGCCTGAAAGAGGTGGTTTGGGTTACGGTTCACGAGAACTCTGGTCCGGTTCGCTTCTGGTATGAATGCAACAGTATCAAATAGAGGAAGTGAATCACCAACTGTACAACAAACTATCATTTTCATAATGTTTATTTGTGTGTGTGTGTGTGTGTGTGTATCACGTACTGTATATTGGTAAAAAGCGGGACTGAGCCAGGGCAAACACAGTGATGATGTCTGCTTGTCTCCTCCAAAAACAGCTTCTGCAGACATCGCATTATGTTGTGAACGTTTATCATATTTTTGTGGCAGATGGACACGAGTCACTTTCTGTATGTCCAAAACCAAAAGATTCAGTAAAAGCAAAACGACCGCGATGTGCGGAGGTCTTTCCATTTTGGCGCTTTGCTTTTGTGTCCGTCACCTAGCAACAGCCGTATACACAACAGCAGCTCGATGACACAAGCGTACCGGGGTTCAGGTGGAAAAAAGCCAGTGTGAACACAAACCAACTGAGAAGGTGGCAAGGGGGGGACTATCGAACTTGGGTACGGTCCAGGCAATTGAACTAAGTGTGAAAGCACCCTCAGTTATCCAGTAGATACATATAATAATGTTAAAGAGGTGTAATATGTATTAATTAGATCAGTGGTTCTCAAACTTTTTTCATCAAGTACCACCTCAGAAAAAAGTTGTCTCTGCAAGTACCACCATAATGAGCAGTATTGAAATATAGTAGCGTAGGCCCAGTAAAGCAGCTACAGCTCTGTACAGTTCAAAAACGAGGCAGATTAATTCCTATTATTAAGAATATTTATTATTGTCAGCCACTTTAAACATTATAAATAGTTTGAACATTAACACTGTACTGTGCTTATATGTAAAAAAAAAATAGATAAAAATGTCAACAATTAAATTAAAATGTGCTTTTCAAAGTAAAAAATGGTAGGTTACTGTTCTTAAAAGGTAAAAAAAAAAACTCCTGTACTTATATGTAAAGTATTAACATATGGTAGCCTATTTATCAACACCTGGACCTCATAAATATAGCCTATATGTCATCATATTCATATATAAACCATTTTTGAATGGTCTTTAAATATATCTTTAAATATATGTAGCATGTGTATCTGACATATTTGATTCTTCCACGTACCACTAGAAGGAATTCCGCGTACCACTAGTGGTACATGTACCACAGTTTGAGAACCACTGAATTAGATTATAAACCTTACCATTTCGTTGAAGTGCAGTAAGTGCACTATTCTATGCTTCTAAATGGCTGTATTAAAATTTCTGTCGTGTTTCGTCTGGTGCAAACAGCCAAATTGCTTATCACTGCAAATTTCCTCACGTAGAGTGTTGTTAGTACACGGTGTTACAATGTAACTTGCTCACCTAATGTATATGTTAGTAATTTTTACATTATTTGCTAATTAATAACCTCATGTGGAACTCTGAATCTGCGTCTCATTTCGGAGTCTGCCTATTTTTAGCATTGATGCTTATAACTATCCGCTTGTTAGGTCGTGATGTATGAAATACTGTTTCCGTGTCCAAGCCGCTACTCAGTTGAATTGACAAATTATTCGTTTATGACCACTTTTTAATCATATCACACATTAAAGTGAGTTTTATATAAAATCATGGTGTACTCAACAGTCTCTGGACTTGCTGCATCACAGACACCAATGTTTTAACAATTTATAAAAAATTAACCACTTTCTGGCCATCGGATCTTAGGCATGGATATATATATTGCGACTGTGATTTTCAAAAGCATTACAGCACTTTGTAAACGTTTATTATTACCATTTAATGAGTTTGGACCTGGAAACCACTTTGCATGACGTCACACTTAACAAGTGTATTATAATTACACAATCATGTAACACTGAAGACTGGAGTACTGATGCAGAAAATTCAGCTTTGCCATTATATGAATAAATTCATAATCTAAATATATTAAAGTAAATCCTTATCTGAAATTGCAGTAATTATCACATTATAGTTATTTTTGTATAAAATCATTATTTACTTGAGCTTAAAGGGATAGTTCACCCAAAAATGAAAAGTCTGTCATCATTTACTAAGTCTGGACTTGTTTCAAACCTTTATGAGTTTCTTTCTTCACTTGAACACAACATATTTTGAAGAAAGCTGGAAACCTGTAACCATTGACTTCCATAGTATTTGTTTTTCCTACTACGAAAGTCAATGGTTACAGGTTTTCTTATCTTTTTTTTTTTTTTTTGCTGAGCACAATAAATATACTCATAAATGTTAGGAACTGCTTTGAAGATGAGTAAAGAGTAAGTTTTAATTATTTAACTATTCCTCTTTTAACTTCTTTGAGAGCATTAAAATGTTATTATTTCAAATGTTTAACCCAGACTAAATGGTATTTAACCTAACCTGTAGAAAATGTATTTGATGTCGACATAGATTCTAAATAAATAGCATCATGGCAAAATGTGTGCACTTTCCTAATCTTACCCCCATTTTCCGGTGTGATGTTTTCTCAGGTTAAAGATCTTCTGGTCAGTGAGGAGTTTAAGCCAAACTGTGCCATGGTGGTTCTGGATTTCCTCATCAGACACGCCATTATCGAGCCAGACTCAGGTTTGTTATACACTGGAGAATCACCTAGTAAAATTTGATAGTGTTATCTATGCAGTTTCGCATTTAAACAAAAGAAAAATTCGAACATGAAGGCTGTGACTTACGTTTCATGTCATTTCAGAGCCATATTATCACGAATTTGTGGCTGGATTGCACAGATCACTATAAAGACTGACTAGTGGTGCTAAGACCTGTGTGAACCTTCAATAGTGTGGAATTTCTATCTTTTACCTCGACTTTGAAAAAATGTAAGCATGTCAAGCTGAAGACCACATCGAGCTGGTGAAGAAATGAGGTAATTTATGCAAACGTCATCCGAAGAAGAAACACAAAATAAAGACCCATGCAAAGTTACCCTATAAGAATTTATTTTTTCAGTACATTTCAAATGAGTCTGTGGAAATCCAAAGATGCACTGGGGTATACAAAAGATAATTGACGCATCAAAGGCTTTTTTTTCTTACAATGAAATGCAGAATCTCTTCTAAGAAATTACTTGCATTTAATAATATGGCATTAAACAGCTCTCTCTCTCTCTTAGAATCATATTTTTACTACTTTTGTCCTTCTTTATTTCAATTCTAAGATACTAGAATTTGTAAAATATGCAAAAATGATATAGTATAAGCCAGTAGAATTTCACAAAAAAATAAAACATGAAAAATGCACAGTACAGGAGAAGAAAGAGGGGAATAATGAAAAGACATGGAGTGAAAATGGAGGGTTTCTCATTTATACAGTGAGATAAACAAATATTTGATTTCTGCACACCAAATAAAAGCAAAGAGTAATACGGGGTAAATAACGTTACTGTCACCTATGATAAAACGTGTATATATATATATATATATATATATATATATATATATATATATATATTTCCAAAATCGAACAGTGTCTGACAGTCAACATACAGAGCTGCAGTTCTGCTTGGAGCTCCATGAGGGCTGATTAACCCAAAATTGTTTTTTTCTTCTTTTTTTTTAATTACAATACATGAGCAAGCACATAAAATACTCACAAAAAAGGTGAATTAGTATGATCATTGCTTAATGCATCTTACTTAGAATTTTATAGGCAAATGGCAACAAAGTACAAGATATACTTAACTGAAATAAAGAATTGTAAGACTACCACTACTTTCAGCTACTTTAAACCAGCGATTAAACCGTCGATTCTGCCACAGGACAGGAGGGCACAGAGGAACCAGTTGTGTTAACCAACAGTATTAGCGTGTTAATGCAAGAAAATATATATAGATATATATCGTTAAACAGAAAATCAGGCATGAATGTTTTACATGAGACGGCACTGGGTTCCTGGGAGGTTTCTAAAGGTAGTCAACTGGAGTATTACATTGTGCGCCAATGTCTTGATCCAAAAAAACAACTCCCCACTTGACATGTAGCATAAGCGATGTAGGGTACTAACTAATGCCTTTTACACCCTGAATAATGCACTTAGTGCCAAAAAAGGAATCTTTTTTTTAGACCAAGTTCTTGCTTACAGTGCTGATCTTCAAATCAGAGGGGCCAAAGAATACATGGCATATAATCCCACCCCGAACGCAATCACTGTGAATCCACGTCAATCTTTACCCTACAAATACGCTATCCTTGCTCTGTGATCAATCAGTCTGTAGGCTTAAGGTAAACTAATCTTGATTTGAAAGAGGACTGATGGCCTTGTGTGTAATGTTTAAGTCCCTTTTGTTTGCCGGTGCAGCTGTCCCTACTATCTTCTGTAGTTTCCTTTGGCCTGGATTGAAAATGACCCTCCCTGAACCCCCGAGTACATAATTAACACTAGGGGCTGTTTCTTCCCTCTATTGCAAACTTTTAGCGCTCTTTCATTTCCTTGGCCGTGTTTGGTTACCCCTTTTCCCTCCCTCATTCTTCTCGTTTTCCTCTCGTGTTCTCTATAGCAAAGCGCAGGCATTCTTCTTGCCACGTTTCTTGGCTTGGAGCGCCGCTCTTGTGGCCATTTCGAACACTTCCCTCACGCCCTCCTTAGTTTTAGCTGAACACTCAAGGTAGCCGAAGGCACTGATGCGATTAGCCATGTCTCGTCCCTCCTCTGGTTTAACTGGTTCCTGTTCAGAAAGGAAACCATTAACAGGGCATTAGTACACTTCATTAACTCTAAACAATTAAATAACATTACAAAACAGTGCAACAACCATTTCTTAGTAGTTTTTTTCTGCATATATCTGTCTGTGTGTGTGTGTGCGTGCGTGCGTGTGTGTGTGTGTGTCGAAGAGCCACTGAAGTGTGTGAAGCATAATATATGCCGCTTATGTGTGTGAAGCATAATATATATTATATACAATATATATTTAAGTACAGTTTGATGGCAAAATTATTAACTTTTTATTCTTTTTCAATTATTTCTCAAGTGACATTTAACAGCAAGGACATTTTCACAATATTTCCTATTATATTTTATCTTCTGGAAAAGTTTTATTTTGGCTGGAATATTTCAGATAATTTTTAAGGTTAATATTATTAGCCCACTTAAGAAATTAAATATTTTTAGATTGACTATAGAACAAACTCCTGTTGTTCTCACGGAACTTGTCTAGTAATCTAGTTAAGGCATTTAATTGCTCTTTATACAGAATACTATTGTCTTACAAAATAACTGTAAAATACAGTAAAACTGTATGTACTGTTATGAATTAGTTAATAAAATGATTGTTTAAATATTATAAATAAATAAGAATATATAACTAGTCTCACACTTATCCTATATGTTCTGTAATACAGGGTATCTACAGAAATCAGTGAGTGTATCCAATAACTTAAGACATTTTTAAGACTCTTTCCATACAATTTAAGACTTACTCACCACTTTAGATTTTAATCCGTGCAGTATATATACTAAATACTAATTGTAAGAAAGTAATCCTAAGCTGAAACATTTCATATACTAAATAAAAATGCTAATAGGTAGCACCTATAATGTTTCACTGGTTACTGCATGACCCTTTGGATACCCTCTAATAATATGAAATTTATTAATAATAACATTTTGCCAAAATGTAAACATTCAGTTTTACATACCAAGCTGATGTAAACTTGCTTGATGGTGATGTTTGATCACTGTACTTACACTACCTTACAAAAGTCTTGTCGTTGATCCCAGTTGTAAGAGCAACAAATAATAACTTGACTACTAGTCAACACTGCTGTTCCTAAAACTTGGGTAGGCGTCACAACAAAACTTTTGTCAGGTAGTGTACAGTTCTGTCATTTTAAACATAATTTAAGGACTTGTGATATATTCTGCATTATAATCCTTATAGAGCATGTCACATGAGTAACAAATGCAATAAATTCTGTGTTGCCATATGTTTAAAAACCATTGGCACACTGTCGGTATGTCTTACTGTAATATTAATTAAACTATATTTAATTTAGTATTAAACCTCTTTACTGAATTCATTCGTTAAAAAATAAAATATTACATGCAAATCAACTCATACAATCAGAAAAATTGCCCAGCCCTAAAAACACATTTAGTGTAGAGAGTATGAAAGCTCACAAACCTGTTTCATCTTCTGCAGCTCCCGTCGAGTGTGATCGTCATTCCGTAAATCTTTTTTATTACCCACCAGTATTATTGGAACATTAGGGCAGAAATGTTTTACTTCTGGCGTCCATTTCTCTGGGATGTTCTCTACATGAGTAGAAGATGGTTTTCAGTTAAGTGACCACAGCAGTTCAGTCTTGGCCTGTATATAAATGAATATTAAAGACAGGTCATCTCACCCAAACTGTCGGGACTGTCTATGGAAAAGCACATGAGGATGACGTCAGTGTCTGGGTAAGACAGGGGCCTCAGCCTGTCGTAGTCTTCTTGGCCAGCTGTATCCCATAGAGCCAGTTCCACCTGACAACATCACAAATTAAATAAAATATTACAGTGTTTCTGCAGGTTTCACCAAGTTAAATTTAAGACTTTTAAGACATTTATGAATGAAATTTAAAGATTTCTTTTAAATATCCCTGTAAGAATAGATTTATAAAAAAAAATAAAAAAAAATAATACATTTAATAATAATAATAATAATTTTGTTTGAATATGTTTTGTAATAATTTTCAAATATATCCATTCACAAACCCTATTACCCTTACCAAGAATAGAACAAAACGTGGCTGTCAATTATTTCAGTCTACAATAATAATAATTTAATAATAAAAAAAATATATATAGGTCAAGTCAGTATCCTCAGCAGTAAATAAATGCAGAATTTAAGCAAATGTTAATGTAAGGAAAGTAATTAAAGGCTATTTTTAAATAAAAAGTTTAAAGTTTTATTGAGATGGATTGTTGGTGATGGTATGGGTGTTAATGGCCAGATTGGATAGCTATACATGAACAAAGAAAAGACCTACAACACAATATTTCAGTAGATTTAAGACTTTAAGGCCTAAAATTTAGCTTTTGAGATTTAAGACTTTAAGACTGCGGACACTCTGTATTATATATTCAGCAAAAATATTTCTGTGAAAACAATTACTGTATTAAGTTTGATTTGAGAAGGATCCAAAAAATCAGAATATTTTAGAGTCTTGTTAACATGATACCATTTTCAATAAACTCAGAAAACTTTTTATACATTTTAGCACAACGCACAAACAGATTTAAAATTGCACTTTTTTATGATACTATTATATTAAATACAAATACAACAAAAAATACAACTTGTCTTGAAAACAATGTCATGTGCTCTGTGTCACAAACGTGAGTATTTGATTACAGAATCCTAAATTATTTTTAAATTTTTATTACTAAAATTCTACTTGCATTTTATATGTATTGTGACACTACTGTTCAAAGGTTTGGGGTCAGTCATTTATTATGAACTTATATTGGCATGGGCAAATAAAACAGTTTAAAAATCACAGACAATTACATTATAATTATAACATAATTTAAACTAATTTATGTTGTTTTGAACTTACCTTCTTCAAAGGTTTTAGAAAAAAGGTATGAGGGTTTCCGCAAAGCACTAACACAGATAAAAGCTGGAATATACGTCTGCTAAAAAAATTAGCTTTGTGTTACGGTAATAAATTATATAATATAATATATAATAATCACATCCAAAATAAAAGCTTGTATTTACATAATATACACGTACAGTTAAAGTCAGAATTATTAGCCTCCCTTTGAATTTCCCAAATGATGTTTAACAGAGCAAGGAAATTTTCACAGTATGTCTGATAATATTTTTTCTTCTGGAGAAAGTCTTATTTGTTTTATTTCAGCTAGAATAAAAGCAGTTTTTAATTTTTTAAAAACCATTTTAAGGTCAATATTATTAGCCCCTTTAAGCTAATTTTTTTCAATAGTTTACAGAATAAACCATCGTTATACATTGACTTGCCTATTTACCCTAACCTGCCTAGTTAACCTAATTAACCTAGTTTTTATTTTATATAAAACTGTATATATTTTTATTTATAAATATACACAATATTTATAGACAGTGAGTACACATACATTTGTAAATAGACTTTTATTTTGGATGTGATTATCGCTTGATGGCACTATTTAAAACATAAAATATTCATTTAAATTTTAGTAATATTTTACAATATTACTGTCTTTTTTACTTTGTTTTTATCAAATCATTGCAGCCTTGGTGACAATAAAGAGAAAAATCCTTATTGACTAACAAGTGAAAGAAATGATGTTAAATATATATGTACTTTAAACTTTAGTCACTCATTTTCACAGATACACACAATGTTGTCAGCACAACGTATTCATTGAAGATAAACCATGCATAAAAAATACAAAAAAAAAGGAAGAACACTATTAAAATGTTGGTGAACAATCTGAGGAAGTTACTTTTTGTAAAAGTTCACACTGTTACAGAGCGATGGTGATTGTAGGATGGCCGTTTAAGAGATAATCTCACCTGTTTTGCATCCACCTCAATATCAGCGACATAGTTCTCAAACACTGTGGGTACGTAAACCTCAGGAAACTGGTCTTTACTGAAAACGATGAGTAAACACGTCTTTCCACAGGCTCCATCTCCAACGATTACAAGCTTCTTACGAATCGCAGCCATCTGTCACACAAAATGCAAAGATCAGCCAATAATTACAGGAGGCAGGTGGAAATTGTTCCTACACTAGAATTGGAAATCATTTTTATTACATAAATTCAAACAGTCTGTCAATGCATGTATGCCAAGATGAAAATATAGATTATATATATATATATATATATATATATATATATATATATATAGATACACACATAAATAACAGCTATTATATATTACTATATATATATATATATATATATATATATATATATATATATATATATATATATATATAATGTCATGACTGATGAATATAAAATGTAAGCTACAGAAAATAAGAAATAGGAGAATAGGAACAGGAAGAATAAGAACAGGAGCCATTTATATAGTTGTTTTTTTTGTAAAATGGCCTTGATTTTAAATGATGCACAGTAAAGCTTCCAAACAAGTGTTTAAGTCACCAAAGTACTTAATGTACTAACAATTTGAATATGTGGATCACAGTTTTTAGTATGAGATTTTTCAGAATCCATTAAACTGTAACCATAACTAAACATCACTTGCTATAATTTTAAAGCCATTTATAAGCTTTTATGTAAAATTTGCCAATAACAATGACAAGCTCTGGACGTTTTTACTCTATATTGATCTAAGAGCCAATCACACAGCAGAAATGTGCAACAATAGGAATCTAAAAGTGTTGATATTAGAGATGTACTGAATTTTCAGCCACCGAAAATTTTTTCAGACAAAAATATGTTATGCCATTTAACGGGCCCTCTAATTTGTGGCTTCAGTCATTGTTGTGGTACTTATTTAAATCTGGAAGCATTAACAACTTATATAGAAATATATACCATTATCATTCAATATGGAAAATAATTATTGAGATTGCATCTTTGCCGTATCGTCCAGCCCTAAGTTTTAGTCGTTTCGATAATAACAACAGGTGTCAAACTTGACAAAAAATAGATTTGTATGAATTATATTTCAAGACAGAGCAATAAATATTTATTTAATAGGGTTTTAAAGAGTTTTAAGCTCTTGTTACAACTTTTTGTATAAATGGCATGATATTTGATATTTTGATATTCAATTTTTTCAAATTATTAAAAACTTTGTTTTAAATGCAAAATACTGTCAATTACATTTATATAACATTGCTGAGTAATTACATATAATCTGGATCATAATCAGATTCTAAAAATGAGGTACGATTATTTTAAATACTCGTAATCATATTATAGATACCTTTTTGTTGATTACTTGATCATTATTTACATTAATAATCACATTATGTGGAGGTAAACAAGTTTGTATATTTTATTTCAATATGTTCATTCATTTTTTGTCCGGCTTAGTCCCTTTAATAATCAGAGGTTGCCACAGCGGAATGAACCGCCAACTTATCCAGCATATGTTTTATGCAGCAGATGCCCAACCAGCTGCAATATTTCAATGTTATCTGATAAATTTACAAATGTATTAAATTGACTACATTAAGAAACTGACTACAATTTTCAACATATAATTTGAAATCAGTAATGGGCTGCAATTACCAAGTAATCTACCAAGCACTCTTTATTATTCAACCATCAATTCATTTATTTATGCGCTTAATAACTTGATACAAAAAATATCAAATGTTTGAGTTAGAAACAAATGACTTTTGTCATCATTTGTCTACTTTACATTTTAAAATAGAAATGGATTTCTATTTGTTAAGATCCCTTCCCCTGTGTCTATATTCATTTCTGAGATATTTCAATAATCTGTACATTTGGTTCTTGTGTCATTACAGCATTGCAGCATCCACACACACACACACACAGCTCCCAGCTGCTGTCACAACACACCGCACCCTACTCAATACACTGATCAATGCTAGCAAACACACACCAGATGCAATTCACATTCATTTACACTCACTACAAATACATCTGATTGAACTCTGGTCAAGAACACAAGTGACCACTTTTGAAGATTAGCATAACACTTAGCATATAATTTAATTAACAAGACCGAAGGCATAAAGAGGAATAAAACAGCTGTTTAAACGTCTGTATATTGTGGTAGTGTATAACCTAGAGGTGTTGACTGTAACAGCCGCATGTCTGCGCCAAACTGGATCAGTCCCCAGTTTACTCCCTATGCTAACTGGGACGCTTCCTCTCACGCCCTAATAAGTGTGAAATAAGCCTCGTTTGGGCTTAGCTTCGACAGGGTCCACAAGTCAGCACTCGTATTAAACTTTTCAGACCTGTTAGAGTCGCAATAGTCGGAGTATAATGGGATTATCAACTCGTGTTCGGCATCTTGTTGTTTGTCCGTTTCCGTCATCACACTTAGCCTATTAGCATTAAGCTAGCCGCATATAAACGGCACCTTATAACTCACTCACGCGCTTTTTAAAATGATGATCGGTGGTATTAGAAGTACAACATATGGGAAACCCATAAACATGTTGATCCTAAGCATCAGAAGTGTTTTGTGCGAGTATTTACCGTTTTCGTTTCAGATGTCCTCGCTTTCTTTATCTTTTCCTGTACGACCCAAGGCCCCGCCCGCAGACGGTGCCACGCCGCTAAGGCACGCCCACTCGTACTTCTTTCGCACCAATCAGAGGCAGAGTGAATGTAATGACGTTATAAGGCGGAACAGCAATAAATAGTTAATATTACTGGAATAATCAAGGCAAATTCATGAAACCATCATTTTTGATAGATAGATGTTTCTTTCCTAATTTCTTTAATATGCATACTGCATAAAAAAACAAATGCACACACACACACACACACTCAATGGTTAAAAAGTTTGTAAGCATTACAGTTTTTAACATTTCTTTTACATTTATTTAATGAGTTCATTCTTCTCACTGAGGGTGCATATATTTAATCAATAACAATGATTAAAATAACAGCAACTGAAAATACCACATTCAGCTATATTATAACATTTTTATTATAATACAGTTGAGGAGAGTCAAATGTACAGTCAAACACAAATTAACAGGATAATTAATGACAATATGCCGTCTACTCTTCTGAAGAGGGAGAACAATCGGGCTTGGGTCGTAGTAATTTTCAGTCAGATGGGAAGACCAGCAGCTTCCCTCTGTACGATCAACCTTTCAGCTTCCCGACGAGCCCACTGCCTCATGCTGGAGGACAAAAAAAAAAGACAAAACATCATGATTTAAACAAAAGGAAAAACGTTGTTGATTTAGATGAAGAAAATAGCAATAAGAAGTGCACATCTGGAAACCAATGCATTTAAAAGGGAATTGGTCAATTATTGAATGGCTTGAAATTACATAAATAAAAGACTAATGGGGTATAAAACTACTAATATACCTCAGTTTGACTTTGGCATTTACACCTAGGATGGGCTGAGGGTCAGTAAATTCTAAGACAATTTTTTAGTTATGGGTAAACTCTAAAAACAAAATAAAGCTTTGTTATCATTATTATTATTATATCATCGTCAAGTTGTTTGAAATCTTCTGATCTAATCCAGCATCAAGAGTTTCATCAAGCTCATCTTCAGTCATTTAAACAGATTGGATAGTCCATGTAAATATTATCTTGCTCAAAAACTCGTCTCAAACATTTAGAGTATACAACAACATTTTCCAAATCTTTCCTGGTTGGTATGTTATAAAATATCATAGCATAGTAATGAAGAATAGTAGTTTCACAAGCATGTTAAAATAGCTAATAGAGTGCTCAGCATAATTGAGCACACCCCATTTTGAAAATGAATATTTTTATCCTTTCCTCAGTGAATATAGGCAATGTATTTTGGTGCATTTGAACAAAACAGATTAACCAGATATATTTATTAAAATAATATTTTAGTCACCAAACATAGAAAACATTAAAGAAATTTAAAACATTAGACATTAAACATTAGAAACATTACCCCTATCTGGTATAACAATAATATATGTACTGGTAACAAACCATTTATATACAAATGCTGGGCAGAAAAGGTATCTCTGTGTTAAAAGACCTATACAATGATGATGGACTTAAGTCGTTTCAGATTTTGAAAGAATTCTCTCTCCCAGGATTCTCCTTTTTCTTACATTTAAGATTGAGGTCTGTGCTGAAAGCATATGGAGTACCTTGGTCATTTAAAATATCCCCTCATCCTATGATAGAATGGATAGATTCTAGTTTGGACTCTAGAGGTATTGTAAATATAATTTATAAATCACTTATAGTACGACAATATTCAAATATATCAATTGAGGGCTTCTGGGAGAGAGAACTCAATACAATAATTGATTGGGAGACTGTCTGGAAGAACTGTTTTGTAACTTCAAAAAATCCAGCTCACCAAATGATTCATTATAAATTAATTTAAGGCTTATCCCACCCCCTACTTGTTATTTAAAATGAAAAGAAAATCAGACCCTTTTTGTCACCTATGTAACAACTCTACACAAGGTACTTATTTTTATATGTTCTGGGAATGTCCCCAAAATGCAATATTCTGGACCAAGGTACGAGACCTTCTATCAGAACTAATAGAAACCCAGATCCAATGCTTTTTCTCATGCTGGGACGATTCATCACTTTCCTTATCCATCACCCAGAGAAAGATTCTGTCAGCGGTTCTGACTGCTGCAAAAAAAACAATCCTGAAACTATGGCTGGATCCATCTGCTCCAACTGATCTATTCTGGAGGCTCTATCTACTGGACATTATTAGTTTGGAATACACCACAGCCAAAATAAATGGCGCCAGTAAAAAAAAAAAAATAAAAAAAAAAACTGTACAATTTTGGTTAAATATGAGAGAGACGGTCAGATATGTTTCAATCCTGATTTTGTACCTAGTATTACAGTATTACTGTTTTTTATTCTATTTAATTTTAAATCTTTTTTGTTGGATGGATCTTGGCCTTTGTTCAAAACCAAATGTTAAATAAACAAAAAAAAAAGAAAAAAAAAACATTAGAAACATTAGAAATTTAAAGATAATACAATTAAATTCAAGCAAAATATTGAAAAAAAAAATACAACCTACAAAATTTCAACGAAATTTTTCTTTTTTTTGCTTCTCTTGATTTTTCTTCTTTTTTAAATTTGTATTTAATATTTTTCTATAACATATAAATTTGGTTGTACTAGTTTTTGGACCGTTATTTTGTTAGATAAGCTCCAGATTTGGCTTCAGTACTGACTAATATAATGTACATGCACAAATATAATATTATATAGCTTCCTATTAAAAATATGAATTTAAAAAGATAGATTTGTGACTTATACACCAAGCACTGAAAATGTTTTTTGTTTTAAAGAAACCCGTTTAAGTTTCTTTCTTCTGTTGAACACAAAAAATAATATTTTGAAGGATATTGAAGAATGTTGAAATGATGAAAGCCAGGTAACCATTGACTTCCATTGTGGGTACCAGTTTCCAGCATTCCAAAAAAAAATCTGCTTTTGTTATACAAATATAAACACTTAAAGGTTTGGAACAAATAAAGGGAGAGTAAATGATGTTCAAAGTAATAAATGTTCAGATTTGGGTGAACTATCACTGTTTTTACACTGTTCTCATGGTTCATTTGGTCCAAATAAAAAAAATTAAATAAATAATAATAATAATAATAATAATAATAATCATCATTATGACAGATTTAGTGAGGCTGAACTACAGATATATAAAATGGCTTTTATGATTTGCAACAGAACTGACCAAGCATCCAAATCAATGTTATGTGCTAGGCTGAATGCCCATGTTGTCCATACGTCTGATGCTATTTTCACCAGCTGACTGAGAAGAAGCTCATAAAATGGGTTAAAGAGTAAAAGGTGTCGATGAAATTCTTTCCAAGACCTGTACTGAAATGTAATGAGCAACATGGCTCCTACAGCAAAAAAAAAAAAAAAAAAAAACAAAACTGTACGCTAAGTGTGTCTGTCTATTTTAGGATTATACCTCAGGGCTGGGCCACCTGTTGTGTCAACATTAATGTGCACATCAATTTGAATATTTTGAAAGATTCCATAGATCTATATTATATAATAGATCTTTTATTTTTGTTTATTATTGTTATTATTATTATTATTATTATTATTACTACAATTTTCATGTTCAAATATTTGACAGCTGTATATTGTCAAACAGGGAAGAAAACCCTCTCCTTTGTATTTTTCACATGCGGTTTAATAAATGAGATTTTGACATCTCACACGAGGCTTTGATTTGCAAATAAACATTTAATAACACCTTGTGACATAATATTTTGTTTTTGGCTTGTTATGATGTTTTTTGTTTGTGTTGTGTTTCCAGAATCTAGAAATAAGAGTGAACGACAGACAAACTGGGACTTCCGCACAAAGGTTTGGTCCGCACAAAGGTTCGAGAACACCCATAGACACATGCCAAAGTGTTCAGTGCAAATAACAGTGGGCTCATATATGCACACTTACCCGTGATCTGGTAAATAGTGAATGAAAGTGCTTCCAACAACAATGACCAAAGAAATGGAAAAGAAAAATGCCAATTTCATATTCCACTCATCGACAGTTGGGTCGTCATGATGGAAGCCGTGAAAATCTGGATTCTGAAAAGCAAAGAGAAACACTTTCTATTGATAAACCAGCATTTGTAGGATTATGAAGCAAAGTAACACTGAAAAACATTTCTCCAAACTAATATTTTATCATTTTAAAATTACAACAATCACATTGCATGACTGCAGCAACAACTTAATGGACTAGAATAGAACTGTTTCCCAAGAATAGTGATGAATGCACATCAAAATCCAGTGAAAACTTAGCTGAAAGAATTTACATACAGTTTTTAATTGAGGTAAAGTTGGTTTTATATTCGCACATTTCATTAATTTTAACAGTGACATCTTGTGACAGTCTCTAACGGTATAGATGTTTATTCTACATTGAATATTCGGCCTGAAATCGCATGTAAATATGACTTCAAAACAACATTAGCTATATTTGATTGACAGCGAACAATGTTGTACCTTGATAGTCATTGGCTGCTAACAGGATTTAACTTTTTATAACTTGCAGGGAATCATTTTCTAAAATTATATTAAGGAGAAAGTCCAAACGAGCGAATATAAAACCAACTATACCTCATTCTCTTTTTAACATGCAATTTAATGCATACACCAAGAGATGCTATGTATACACAATATAAACACTGGTGATGGGATATTGCAGTTCAGGATGTAAACATATCAGTGCAGGTCATATAGAAAAAGAATTTATCAAAGAGACTTTTATTAAACAATACTCACTCAACTCTTGCCAACTGAACCCGTGTTAATTGTGCATTATACACATGTGTTTGTGGTCCTCTTACCTTGTCAAACGGGCTGACCTCTGCGTGTCCATGACTGTCCTGAAGCGGCGGAGCAAAGGGCCGCAGATCAGCAGGCACCGAAGCTCCGGACGCGCTGGACTGGGGCGTCTGAGATACAAAGCGGCTCCCGAGCACCGAACTCAGACGAACCCGGGACAAAGCGGGGTAGATTCGGCTCAGGCGTGAGAGCATTCTCTCGACTTTTCTGTACTCGAAGAGGTTTCGAGACAGCTACCGCTTTGAGTTATTTTTTCCGGGTTAAAAATGAAGACGGAAGAGTTTTCACCGTACCTTACCGCCATCTAGTTTACCGGATGCGTCATAACACGTGTATTATTGCTGAACAGCAGGTGTCTCTGTTTCACGAATCACGACTTTTGTGTGTGTTTGTGTTCACAAACTCTAAACCGGATCTGTAAAATCATGTTTGAAAAATAATATCTATAGCAGGGGTGTCCAAACTCGGTCCTGGAGGGCCAGTGTCCTGCTGAGTTGAGCTCCAACTTGCTTCAACACACCTGCCAGGAAGTTAGCTGGCTCAGGTGTGTTTGATAAAGGTTGAAGCTAAACTCTCCAGGACTGAGTTTGGACACCCCTGATTTATAGGTTTGGCAGTGAACTATTTTTGGAAACGCTTAGTTTTGTTTCTTGCAAGATTTCTGTGGATTATATAACTTCTGTTGCAGTATTTCATTCTAATGATAAACCCATGTGTTGCGACACAGTATTAGTTTCACTATTTTTAATACCGAATTTGACTTCTATATCATTAAATATACCTAGACCTAAACATCCAAACAACGTACATCCTTAGCACATTGCAAGTTTTTGTCCTAAAATGTATTCCTCTTTTTGTATACAAATGTCTGTAAAAGTGTTATGCTTTGATCTACATTTTAGTTTAATTTTAGCATTGGAGTGCTAAGTTTTAAGTTAAGCTACTTTAAGGTACGTGTGTGCCACACAGTTGTCTTCATGGGTTTTGTTATCTGGCTGCAGAAGCAGGAAGTTCTCAAAACCACAGACGCTTCAGCTCTTCAACATGTTCCTCCCTCGCAAGAAATCCAGTTTACACGCATGAGACTTTGCAAATCTCACATTCAAAAACAAGTATTCTGATGCTACAGATTAGACCACCAGTTCCTTTTTTTTTTTTTTTTTTGCAATGCACACATACTGAAAAAACTTCAAAATTTATTCAGTGTACATCTTACTCTACACAAGAAACTCAGGAGTCAATCAGATAATTAACAACTACAGTACAACACGTTTCACTTAATGAAGTGTATAAAAACGGAATATTAACAATGACAGAATTAAAAAGCATCACGATTGAGGTCTTGGCACCTTTTAAAAACAACTTCCTTTCATTCAAATCAGTCTTAGCAGTGAGAAAGCGAGATTTTTTTTTTCCTTCTGAGGTTAAGGTATTTCCATTTGTCCGTTTGTAGACAAGCGCCTTTCGGATTCACACCCTCCTCTGCTTTCCATGTTTTCTTTGCTTTCCTCGTCCTGCTCCTCTGATTTCTGCTTCTGACGCAGTGCTGGATCTTTCTGGGAAGGGATGCGAAAACTGGAGAAAGATCCACCCGAGGCACGCTTTTCTAGATGAAAACAAACAGGAGGTGAAAAAATAAGGGGAAGTTAGAGGGAGTTAAATGCTTAACGGTAGCTTCACACTGCTAAAACAACAGATGTATTTTACAGGGCTGTGTTAAGGGAATGAGGTTATGTGCATTTTGTTTACTGAAACCACAGTGAGAACGAGTGATGCAGACCTAGATTGCATGCCAGACTGTTTTGCAATACTTGCTGAAATACCAAATTAACAAAAGCCACTTAAATTTTCTCAGCATTCATTCATTAATTTTATTTTCAGCTTAGTTCCATTTATTAATTAGGGGTCGCCATAACCGCTAAATTATCCTGCATATGTTTTACGCAGCAGATACCCTCTTCCAGCCGCAATCCAACACTGGGAAACATCTATACACACTCTTGCATTCACACACATACACTGCGGCCATTTTAGCTTATTCAATTCACCTAAACCGCATGTTTTTGGACTGTGGGGGAAACCGGAGCACCCGGAGGAAATTTTCTCAACATCAACTTCTGAATTCAAACCATGGAATATTTAGGCTGTAGTACATAACAGTACATTGCTTTGTGTCTTAAAAGATGCATACCTCCTGGTCCAATGGGATGCATTAATCTGTTCATCTGAACGTTCCAGTGTTTAACATTGGTGCTGGCCTGACGAAGCTTCCTTTGAGCAGCCTGTCAGAATAAAAGGTACAGATCAAATCAGCTAACTGTAAAAGTAGTACATCATCAGTGGTGGAAAGAGTACTGAAAAATCATACTCAAGTAAAAGTACCATTACTTGCCTAAAAATGTAGTGTAAGTAGAGTGAAAGTATCTGTTGTAAATATTACTCAAAATATGAGTAAAAAGTAGCCCTTTTAAAAGTACTCAAGAGTAGTGAGTATTATGCTGTCAAAAGCTGATATGTTTACATGTAATTTGTGCATGTGTGTGTAAACGTAACATTCTGTAGTGCATTTAGTTATTGCCCTGAAGGCACACAACATCATGAGACGTTAATATTGGGTTAGATTTAGGTTGTAATGTCAGGTGACCAAAATCAATTGTCAAGCCAGGATCTAAGGACAACGTTATTTTGATGTCTAATAATGATGTCAAATGACATTGATATTTGGTTGAGTTTAGGTTGTTAGAAAGTGACCAAAATCCAGCGTCGAGCCAACATCTTAAACCAACGTCTTATATGACATCAAATACTGACATTTATTCATCGGGTACGGTAACCAAAATTCACTGTCTGATAGATGTCATAGGGGTAACGTTCACACAATGTCAATCTGTAACATCATGAGACGTTGATAATTGGTTGGTTTTAGGTTGGACATTGGACGTGGAGTTCTGACGTCAACCCGATTTTCATTTCCAAACAAAATGCAAAGTCCCCATGACGTTCGTGTTCAACGTCAATCAGACATCATGTTGACGTCCTGTGCCTGCTGGGTGTTTAAGGCCATTTCGGTCATCATACAGTAAACATCCGTCATCTTCTCATCAGTGACATGCATCTAAACAGTTTCTGGGTCAATGCGCGTAAAGATTTTGAACATCTTCATGGACACTTTTAATACTTCCAAACAGTTTGCTGCAATTATAAAGTGCACACGTCTTGAGGTAGTATATTATGATGCGATTTACCTTCTACGGTTTGTGTGATTTGATTGGACAGGAATCTCAGGACTGATTTTTCTTATCCCCATGGTCAAGAATAATAAAGTCGTTACTGCATGTTGAAAAAGTAGTGGAGTAAAAGTACAGATACTGCACTAAAAATGTACTCAAGGAAAAGTAAAAGTACACATTTTTAAAACTACTCAGTAAATTACAATTCCTGAGAAAAACTACTCAATTACAGTAATTTGAGTATTTGTAATTAGTTACTTTACACCACTGTACATCATTGAATAAATAACATTACTAATGAGGGCAAAAAATGTATCACTAATCAGAAGTTTGGGTTCTGTAAGCAGGGCTTAAGCAGGTTTTACCAAGTCGATAAAATTTCAGACTTATACAGGGCTAAAAGCTAAGGATTTTTTTCTGAAGGCCGAACTTGCCCATCAAAAAAATTTAAATTAGACATTTCTTAGCCACAATTTTTAAATAATGTTTCAAAACAAGCAAACTCTAGTTGCATACACTTTTTTTTTTCCAAAATAGCTTCTTAAAAAAAAAAATACATATATAATAATGATAATTGACAAGCTTCAAAAGGGCACCTATTTTACCCCTTTATCAAGATTTAGGATAAGCCTCTTGTGTCTCCAGAATGTGTCTGTAAAGTTTCAGCTCAAAACATCCATCAGATTATTTAATATACCTTTGTGTATATTAGAAATTTGGGCTGTTTTGTTGCCTGTGCCTTTAATGCAGACAAGCTTGTTTTTCACGCCCATCGTTCCTACATGCGTGTCCGAGGTAAAGAGATCACCCACTTTTGCTATGATGGGTGTAGCTTCTCCTGCTGTGTCTCACGCATAAGCAGCACAGTGACAGACAAAAATGAAGCAGACCACCCTTACTACAGTAAGAACTTTCCCAACGGTTATTTGATGTATTTGTTGTGGAATTAATTCAAGCCATTCTACAACAATGTGTCTACAAAAGTTTGCACACGTGCTCACACACACGTTTAGCTTTGAACTGTTTTTGCACTGCAAATGTGACAGGATACACATTAATATCCACTGCTGTATGGACATCCGTTATGGTAATGTACAAAATAAAGCTGATTTAAGTCCTTAAGTTCCTTAATAATAGTACTGACACTATGCGGCTGTGGTGATGAGTTACGAAGTGATTTTACTGTCTTTATTACAAACATGCACTGTTTTAGAATCATTTAAGTTCATTCTTAAGGTGCTGCTGGTCAGAGAGCTGAAGAGATCTTTCAATTCCAGTTGCTTTGTGCACATCCTATCTTGTGAATATGACTATACGCGCTACTATGGAGACATGTTAATACGTGGCTGTCAATCAATAAGGTGGGCAGGGAAACTGCACTCCATCACATTGTGGTGGGCCTCAAAATGGCCTATTTTAATGTCAGAAAAAAAAAAAAAAGAGAGACTTATTGTTTTAATATCACCCCAGTATGACTTTGGACATACTATACCTACACACAGTTTTGTCCAAACAGCTTACAAAAGATGATTTTCATCAAAGGTGCCCTTTAAAAACTATAATAATCTAAACGTAGTCTGTCCAGGTCAGTGTTCAGACCATACCATTGTCTATATTATCTACAAATACATGAATAACTTTTAAATAAATGTTATTGTAAGGACGATAATTAAACCATATTAATAAACAGAGTTAAAGATAGAGATTTGATAAAATTTTATTGAGCTGCATTGTTGGTGATTGTATGGGTTTTGGTCTGATTGGGTAGCTTTAACAGAACAAGTGAAAAATAAGACCGGTTTAAAAGGATTTAAGACCTACAAGACAATATTTCAGTGAATTTAAAGGGCACCTATTTTACCCCTTTTTCAAGATTAAAGTCTTTTGTGTCTCCAGAATGTGTCTAAAGATTCAGCTCAAAACACCAATCAGATTATTTTCAGAATATTGGAGTTTTCTGCTCTGAACACAGTGTTGCTGTTTTTGTTGCCTGTGCCTTTAATGCTAGTTCTCCCTGCCCACCATTCCCACGTGCCTGTCAGAGTGTGCCTCAATCTCCCTCTGCGTGCGTCAGATAAACAGCAGTGACAGACATGAAGGAAGCAGACCTCACGTAACATTTGTGAGAAATACTACAGTAAGAACTTTCCCAATGATTATTATTTGATGTATTTGTTGTGGAGTTGCAACGATGAGTCACACACAATGTCGTTACGAAGTTCATGCGCACACACAGACTGACACACACACACACAGTGCGCGCATTTAACTTTGCACTGTTTTTGCATGGCAAATGTGACAGGATACACGTTATTATCCACTGCTGTATGGTTGTTATGTTAATGTACAAATAAATCTGATTTAACGTCCACAAACCGCGATTGAAGCGTCTTCTTTTATAATTGTTCTGACATGCGGCTGTGGTGATAAAGAAGGTAAAATCGCTGTAATTTATTACACACATGCACCGTTTTAAACACATTTTAAACCTGTAAAACTCATTATTGATCAAATTTGATGATGACTGATGATCACAGAGAGCTGAACAGATCTTTTAATCCCAGTTGCTTTGTGCACATCCTGTCTTGTGAATATGATTATACGCGTTACTACATAGACATGTTAGTGCGCGGCTGTCAATCAATTTGATAGTGGGGAAACCGGACTCTTACGTCACTTTGCAGTGGGTATCAAAATGGGAGTGATTTGGATCCTATTTTAATGTCAGGAAATTTAATAAAAGAGACTTATTGTGTTTATATTACCCCAATATGACTGTGGACAGACTATACCTACACACCTGTCCAAACAGCTTCAAAAAGATGATTTTCATCATAGGTGCCCTTTAAGACATTTTAACGCCTAAAATTTAGTTTTTGAAATGTAAGACATTAAGACTCTGTGGAAGATAGAGACCCATAGAGTAACTGACCACCACATCTTGGTCTACTCTGTAGCGATTGGCCCTGGTCTCCTCTAGCTGCCTCTGTGCCTCCTCCAGAGCCCGAGATTTGCTTTCCATCTCTTGCCGGAGCTCTTGTTTCTCCCGGTGGGCCCGCTGGATATACTCCTCCTGCTCCTCACGGAGACCCATAAGAGCCTTCATCTTCTCTTCCTCCTCAGCCAGTAATCTGTATCAGTAAACCACACCACACGATCAAGCACCACAACGCTTGGGCAGATCATTGTGCATTAAAAAAGTGAACTACTAACACAAAAATTGACATTGGAATGGAGCATTTTGTGCTCAGTTTAAAGCAAGAACACTATACAGTAGTTGAGACATTTGATCAATAGAGGCTTTTTCACTGGGTAGTTAGAGGAACTAGCCACTAGAGAACAATAATTTTCCTGGTTGCATTCACACCATCTACTCTAAAGTAAACTAGGTCAGCTGATAGTAACATGAAACTCTGCGTTCAACAAAATCAGCAGCTGAAGGATGAGAACACCATGATCAAAGCTGTTCTCACTGATGTGTGTTTCTGAGAATGGAGATGGATACCACTGGTAGTATTGTGCTGGGTTAAACCCTACTGAAGTAGGAGCTCATTTTGTACCCCCAAATGATGTTTGTATGTCATTTCCTACTGTGTGCACATGCCAAAAAAGGGTATGTTCACCAATAGTTCTAGGAACTATGTAAACATAAAAATTGCAGTTTAATTCATAAATACATTACAGAATCTTTAATATATTTCAGATTTATTATATTTAATCATTCCAAATCTTAAAATTATATTTTCAAGTACAAATGAATCTTTTTTTATGATGGCTCAGTGGTTAGCACTGTCTCCTCACAGAAAGAAGATCACTGGTTCAAGCCCTGGGTGGGTCAGTTGGTGTTTCTGTGTGGAGTTTGCAAGTTCTCCCTGTGTTCGTGTGGGTTTCCTCTGGTTTCCCCCACAGTCCAAAGACATGAAGTATAAGTAAACTGAATAAGCTAAATTGGCCATAGTGAATGAGTGTGAATGCGAAAGTTTATGGATGTTTGCCAGTGCTGGGTTGCAGCTAGAAGGGCATCCGCTGCATAAAATATATGCTGAATAATTTGGCAGTTCATTCCGCTGTGGCAACCCCTGATAAATAAAGGGACTAAGCCAACAGAAAATTAATGAATGAATGAATCTTTTTTTATCCATTATATTCAATGTGGTATCAGACTTCTGCATTCAACTTTAAGCATTTAGATGCAACAGGTATTTTGTTTACAAAAGCGGTTTGCATGTATAGCAATGTAGGTTTTGCATTGTATAGCGAATAGATTTGAAACAGAAGTAGAGTCTGATTGTCTTTAGTAAACAGAAACAGAATTTGCTTTTGCTCTTAGAGTGCATTCACACATTTTCATTTTCCTGAATAAACATATTTATGTTAAAAGAGCCTGTTCCTGTGCACGACTTCCTCTGGTTACTTCCTCTTGATTAATTCCTCCCTAACCGGACACAATTTAACGCTGATGAACTTTTAGGATATGATATTTCTCAGTCCAATGAGCATGTGTGTATTACTCAACAGTGTTTGTGTGCTGCTGGCTCACCGAGCTTGTGCGTAGCGGAAGGCTTCTTCGTCCTGCCTTGCTTTGATTTCCTGCTGTAACGCATCCTCTAGCCGCTGCTGCATGGCCTCCAGTTCTCTGATACGTGTTCTCTGTTTCTCAGCCTCGGCCTCTTTCAGCGCCATCTCTGCCTGCATGCTCGCTCGTGCCTGCACACACACAGAAAACTTTATCTTAACCAGAAATTTATTTAGAGTGCTTTTGATTCATTCACTCAGTTCCTGGATTTGAAGTGAATCTGAAGTGAGATAGCTAACACGAAGCAGACATGTTTGTATTTAAAAGGAGGCAAAAATTAGATTGATTGAAATTCATGTAGTCAAGTTTTTAAAGTAAAAAAATAATAATTACATTTGTAGAAGTAAATGTTTTGATCAAAAACATTCAAATAAAAAACGATGACAAAAAGTCATGACAACAAAAGTTTTTATTACTTTCAATTTAATCAGTTAATCAGATTAAATTATTTTTATTTCATACCTTTAGTCAGTTTGACTGGTCTAAATTGGAATTACTAGAAAAGTTCATTGGATTCAACTAAAATATTTTAGGCAGATTTTCTTACAGTGCATTTATGGGGCTTACTAACAGAAAGTATAATGACTAAATAGACAAATTGACAGTCTGTAAGCAAAAAAAAATAATAATAAAAATAGACAGACAGACAAACAGACCGACAGATAGATAGACAGACAGACAAACAGACAGAACTATACATACAGATAGATAGACAGATGGATAGAATGACTGACAGAGATAGAACAAACCGACAGACAGAACAAGAGACAGTTAGATATAACAACAGACAGAGAGATAGAACCACAGACAAAGAGAGACATACAACAGACAGAGATAGAACAACAGATGGATGGATGGATGGATGGATGGATGGATGGATGGATGGATGGATGGATGGATGGATGGATGACAGAAAGATTGAACAACAGACAGAGAGATAGAACAAGTGACAGATAGAGCAACAGACAGATAGATAGAACGACAGAGACAGAGAGACAGACAGAGACAGATAGACAGACAGACAGAACAAACTGACAGAAAGATTGAACAACAGACAGAATAATAGAACAACAGAGAGAGATAGAGCAACTGATATATAGATAGATAGATAGGTAGATAGATAGATAGATAGATAGATAGATAGATAGATAGATAGATAGATAGATAGATAGATAGATAGATAGATAGATAGATAGATAGATAGATAGATAGATAGATAGATAGATAGATAGATAGATAGATAGATAGATAGATAGATAGATATGACAGAAAGATTGAACAACAGACAGAGATAGAACAAGTGACAGATAGAGCAACAGACAGATAGATAGAACGACAGAGACAGATAGATAGACAGATAGATAGATAGACAGACAGACAGACAGACAGACAGACAGACAGAACAAACTGACAGAACGATTAAACAACAGACAGATAGATAGAACAAGTGACAGATAGAGCAACAGACAGATAGATAGAACGACAGAGACAAAGAGACAGACAGACAGACAGACAGACAGACAGACAGACAGACAGACAGACAGACAGACAGACAGACAGACAGACAGACAGACAGACAGACAGACAGACAGACAGACAGACAGACAGACAGACAGACAGACAGACAGACAGACAGACAGACAGACAGACAGACAGACAGATAGATAGATAGATAGATAGATAGATAGATAGATAGATAGATAGATAGATAGATAGATAGATAGATAGATAGATAGATAGAACAACGACAAAGATAGAACAGACAGAGAGATAGAACAACAAACAGACAGACAGAACGGCAGACAAATAGATAGAACTACAGACAGAGATAGAACAACACACAGATAGATAGAACAACAGACAGATAAAACAACTGACAGATAGATAGAACAATAGACAGAGAGCTAGAACAACAGAGTGATAGAACAACAAAAAGAGATAGAACAACATATAGATTGATAGAACAGACAAATAAATAGAACAGACAGAGAGAAAGAACAACAGACAGACAGACAGACAGAAAGAACTCACCTCCTCAGCCTCTTTGAGCTGGATCTCCAGGGCCTGATGGAGCTGTTCGTGTTGTTGTCGCCTGCGTTGTTCGTCCTGCTCCAGCATGGCCTGCGCTTGCCTCTGCGCCTCCTTTAGCAGCTCCAGCTCCGCCATCTTCCTCTCCCGCTCCTCCTGCAAGGCCCGTAAACGCTGCAGCTCCTGCTCCTTCGCCTCCCGTCTCTTCTCCCTCTGCTCCCGCTGATCACGCCGCTTCAGCTTCAGGTCCTTATGAAGAGATGTTTTACCCTCCACATACAGCCGGATCGCAGTCTGGATAGCTGGTGCAAAAAAATAAAAATAAAACAATATACACTCTCATACATTTTGATTGCTGTCGTGATGCTAGCATGTTGTGAGATGTTTTTTGCACTTGCTATATTGTTATGGCTGTTGCTGTAGCACTCATTCATTCATTTGTTTTTTTCATTTGTTTTTAGTTCCCTTATTAATCAGGGGTCGCCACAGCGGAATGAACCGCCAACTTATCCAGCATAAGTTTTACGCAGCGGATGCCCTTCCAGCTCCAACCCATCACTGAGAAAACACCCATACACACTCATTCACACACATACACTACGAACAATTAAGCTTATTCAATTCACCTATAGCGCATGTCTTGGGACTCTGGGGAAATCAGAGCACCCGGAGGAAACCTATGCAACCGTTATAGTAATAATTAAATGGTGGAGCTTCTTGACTTTGTTCAGTAAGGGGTGTTTTGATTGATGGATTAAAAACTCGACCGCGGTTGGCTAAAAAAAATATCCTCCAAAAAATATGTAAGAATTGTGTCCTGCCAAGAAAAAAAAACGCACACAAATTCAAAGGACTCAATGCTCATGTGAGCATTTTCAAATGCACATTCAGTGGTTCATAAACACATCTAACATAATTCATAAATGTCTGAGGAAAGTAATCCAAAAACTTTCTATATATATATCCATAATTGTGTAAACATTTTAAATGTATTTATGTAAGATGCATATGTGTGAGCATTTGGAAAATATTTTTCTTTTTTACTTTTGAATTTATGAAATGTGTTTTGAATTTATGAATTGCAGTTGTGAATTCATGAATTCGGTTTTGAATTTATGAATTGCAGTTGTGAATTTAAGAATTCTGTTTTGAATTTATGAAATGTGTTTTGATTTTATGAAATGTGTTTTGAATTTATGAATTGCAGTTGTGAATTTAAGAATTCTGTTTTGAATTTATGAAATGTGTTTTGATTTTATGAAATGTGTTTTGAATTTATGAATTGCAGTTGTGAATTCATGAATTCTTTTTTGAATTTATGAATTGGAGTTGTGGATTTATGAATTGTGTTTTGAATTTACGAATTGTGCTGTGCATTTATAAATTTTATGAATGCAAATGTATTATTTTTGAGACGGATCTGGCTCTATAGTTTTAATCAGTTAAAAGATATGAATATGGTATAAATATAAGCAGCTGTAGAAATAATATGTAGTATGTTAAATGTTGACATTGGTTTACGTAATATTTGTGGGGCAAAACTGACGCAGCTCCATACTTGACACAATAGCTTAATTAAGAAGAAGCATTTAAAACACATTGGATGTATTGATATTGCTACAAAAACCTTGTTCTTATTGATTTCATTATTATTTAA
This sequence comes from Danio kyathit, assembly GCA_903798195.1. Lineage (NCBI taxonomy): Eukaryota > Metazoa > Chordata > Actinopteri > Cypriniformes > Danionidae > Danio > Danio kyathit. The sequence continues at coordinate 21,007,915 of LR812526.1, forward strand.
CTAACAAATATTAATCACATAAAGTTTATTAGTTTAATTAAGTTAAAAGTCTGTAATTCAAATTGATGGTAATTTTATATGCAACCAAAATAAATCTTATTTGTTAGGCCTTAATTTATGTAGGTAATTTCTAAATTTCATAAAAAAATAAAATATAATAATAAAAAATAAATAAATGCAACATTTTAAGAAGTTGTTTTGAGGTGATTTGTTTTTAGAATATGTTTTAGTTTAGTTTTCTGTTGCTGGTATTTTATATTATGCTAAAAAAATATTATTATAAAAATATTATTATAAAAAGACTACCTTATTATCATCATGACATTCTGCTAATTTTTTTAATCAATGTTATGACCCACAAGGTGAAAGTTAACAAGGTAAAGTCCATCACACTTAAAAAAAAAATAATAAAAAAAATAAAAAAGCTTTTCCTCTTTGCAGTTTCCTTTTAGAAGGTCTCATGAAACATCGAGTGAGTAAAAATTCAACCTTCGAAATGTCACAG